>CAJNDS010000274.1:0-180899 GCA_905221605.1 Symbiodinium natans
CCCCCCCCCCCCCCCAAAAAAAAAAAAAAAAACATTCGTGTAGAATAGGGTAGCAAAGGGTTTAGGGTTTAGGGTTTAGAGCTTAGGGCTTAGGGTTTAGGTCTTAGGGTTTAGGGTGGGGTTTAGGGCTTAGGGAAAACAAAATTCATTTGTGTAGGTTAGGGTAACAAAGGCCGTTGCAAGGAATTATACCGAAGTAGATTGGGCTGCCTAAAGTGAGCTTACCGAGAGCAACCTTGGTTGTATATCATGCGACATTGGGAATGTTCCCTAAACGCTATATCCCTTAGCCCTAAGCCCCAAGCTCGAAGACAGTCAAAGGCAGGTTCATTAGGGTTTCGGGTTTAGGGCTTGTGCGTCTTTCAAAAGTCTTGCTGCGCACGTTCCAGCAAAGTCCCCAAAGTCATATGTGGGCACTTCTCTGGTTTATCGTCCCTTTGGATAGGGTTTGGGGATTAGGGTTTAGGTCTTGGTGTGCCCTCAATGGCTCAGTATTTCAGTAGGACGCTAGAGCATGGGCTGGGATTTTCCCCCTGCTACTTATAGTTCTTAATGGGGAGTATAGTACCCCCTGCTACAATCTATTGAGGACTGTTGGTATAAGGGGGAACATGCATATAGGCTTGAGGGTCTAGGGTTTCAGCTGCCTCGAACACATTTCGCCGAGCCCTGGGTCTTGATTACCCTGAACCGTAAACTTATTCTGAACCCAGAACCCTGAACCCTAAGCCCTGAACCCTGAACCCCAAACCCTGAACCCTAAACCCTAAATCCTAAACCCCTGAACCCTGAACCCTGAACCCTAAACCCTAAACCCTAAACCCTAAACCCTAAACCCTACACCCTAAACCCTGAACCCTGAACCCTAACCCCTATAGGCCCCCTTATGCTAAAGCCCTAAAGCTTCCATCCTCGGCTCTCCTCCCCGGGGCCTCTAACACTCAAGATCATTAAGGCCCTGAATCATTCGATCCCGTACTGAATGGGCTTGTTGAGGGTTTAGGGTTTAGGGTTTAGGGTTTAGGGTTTTAGGGTTTAGGGTGTAGGCTTTTAGGCTTTTAGGGTTTTAGGGTTTAGGGTTTGGGGTTTAAAGGGTTTCCGAGATTCTCCGCAACAGGGATGCTGGCAGTCCTTCAGCCACCCCCCAAAACCCAAAGCAAAGCAAGTCCTTGCAATCGTCCTGACCCTGATAGCTGCAACATCGCACTTCGTCTATGGGGTTTAGGGTTTAGGGTTTAGGGTTTAGGGTTTAGGGTTTAGGGTTTAGGGTTTAGGTAGCCCAGTCACCATATTATAGTCAGGGCACCCTTTTTGGGGTTGGCTACTGTATAAGGGAACCCAGAACCCAAAAAAGGGTCAAGGGTACCACTGGGCTACCACGTCCCCAATCGTTAACTGTTCAACAGCATACGCTCTCCGCCAAGAGCTCGTTTTCCTCCAACAACCGGAAAGCTGAGCAGATTGCCCTGAAGACTCCAGCTTGGCTGCACTCAGGAGGGTAGCTATAAATTAAACTCTTGGCTGCCTTAATAAGAAACCCAATAAACCCCCAAAAAAGATAAGGATCTAAAGTTACACTAAAGTACCACAAAGTGAAGACTCCAGAATCCTGTAGGACACCAAAGCCCAGTGGCCCGTCAAGCCCAAACCCATCCTGGACACCCCTCAAGCTCAATGCAACAAAGCTCAGTCCACTTGGCTGCTCTTAGCAGGGTAGCTATAAATTCAATTTTTGGTTCCTTCTTAAGAAACCCAATAAGCCCAAAAAGGCTAAAGATGTAAAGTCACAGTAAAGCACCACAAAGTCCTATAAACCCTACCGCCATACGACCCCTTGAACCTTACATGCAACCCTACGTGGAGCTTCCTGGGTAGATCTAAGTAAGTAGGGTTCTAACTTGGGATGCTCCTCCTTATACTAGCAGTCCTTAATAGGGACTCTATGAGAATCCCAAAAAGGACTGTCAGTATAAGGGGAAGCGTTAGTATAAGGGGGAACATCCCAAGCTATAACTATACTAACTATACTTAGGAAGCATCCTTAGGTCCCTAGAACCCCTAGGGTTTAGGGTTTAGGGTTTAGGGTTTAGGGTTTAGGGTTTAGGGTTGAGGGTCCTACTTGCGAATGCCCATGAACCTCCAAGTAGGGCCTAAACCCTACAACCCTGAACCCTAGAAACCCTGAACCCTAGAAACCCTGAATAAACCCTAAACCCTAAACCCTAGACCCTAAACCCTAAACCCTAAACCCTAAACCCGAAACCCTAAACCCTAACCCTAAACCCCAACCCTGAGGTCCCCCAGATGCACCACGCTGAGGCCAACCCAGTTGCCGACCTCACTCTGCACCTGTGCCGGGTTGAGGGTTTCGGGTTTAAGGTTCAGGGTTTAGGGTTAGGGCTAGAGTTCAGGGTTTAGGGTTCAGGGTTGTAGGATTTAGGGTTCAGGGTTGCAAGGTTTTGGGCTGTAGGGTTTAGGATTGAGGGAATGGGGTTTGGGACGGTTTGGGGTTTAGGGTTTAGGGTTCAGGGTTGTAGGGTTCTGGGTTGTCGGGTTCAGGGTGTAGGGTTTAGGGCTGTAGGGTTGAGGGTTGTATGGCTTTGGGGTTCAAGGTTGTCGGGTTGCAGGGTTCAGGGTTGCAGGGTTTAAGTGTTTGAGGTTAGGGGCTGAGAGGGCGTTAGGGATTTCTTTCCTTGCTTGTGCCGCTGAGGGTTCAGGGTGGGAAAAATCAGATGGCGGAGGTGACGAGTGGGGCAGTGAGTTGGGGCTAAGGCACCTGTTGAGATTTTTCCGAAAAGCACCCGAAACCCTGCCCGAAAAAACCATAAGCCTCCTACAAACCCTACGTCCCGAAAACGCCCAATGCAGTAAGCCTTAAACCAGAAACCCCCCGCCGCCCGCAAAAAGAAAGGAGACCTAACCCTAAAAATAAACCCGAACCCGGGGGCCCAAACAAAACAAAACCCGAAAAAGCCCAAATCTTAGGGTAGTTACATGGTCCCTTAATATGGGCCCTTAAAAGGGAACCCCTTACATACCCCTTATGTACCCTAGACAACCCATGAGCCCATATATACTTCAGAAGCCATCAAAAGGAGGTATGGGAACTTTTTAAGGGCCCAGGCAACTACCCTTAGACCAAAGCCCCAAACCGTAAGAAGCCCTAGGCCCTAAAGCTCAAGACAAGAACAAGGGTAGTTCTCCAAATTAGGGTCCCTTTTTGGGTCCTTTGAACATGTATATATATATATATATATACATATATATTTATATTTATTTATTTATTTCCATCTAGTACGGCACCTTCAGAAACAAGGACCTCCACAAAGAGACCCTAGTTTAGAGAACTAACAACAAACCTTCAAGTTACCCCTCCTTGCAGGTGACTTTCCGAGCCCACGCGCGTGTTCACATGAGTTAATGAGTTTAAGCTTGAGGGTGTAGAGGTTCAGCGGAACCTAAACCCCAAACCCTAAACGCTAAAACCTAAGCAATGCCCCTGATACAACCAGGGGGGCCGGGGGGGAGGGTTAGATTCCTGTGTGAACTTTACACTCCACTAAGCAAGAAAGCTTCCTCCATTCTTCCTAGGGTTTAGGGTTTAAGGTTTAGGGTTTAGGGTTTAGGGGTTAGGGGTTTAGGGAAAGTCTAGACCCTAAACCCCAAATCCGAACCCCCAAGCTCCAACTCTCAACTCCCAGCCCCTACCAGGTTTTCAAAGAGGCCTTCATATTCATTTTTTTTTTTTTTTTTTTTTTTTTTGGGGGGGGGGTGCCGTTGCGGTACGTTTATGTGGGAACCATAAGGGGGGTTGCTTTAAGTTGCGTTTAGTAGGTTATATAGGGGACTTAAAAATAAGAATAAGGCTTCGGCTGTTAATATAATAGAACTCTATGGGGACCATAAGGACCAAAGCCCCTGCAAAAAACATATATATGTATATATATATATATATGTGCCATGGACCTTTAGGTATAATGTGATTACTTGCTTTGGGTTTTACTTCAACAGTATTAACACTTATCAAATGAGTAGTTTGCGTTTCATATTATGCATATTGCTACTAGAAAAGTAGGTGACATTTTATGTCTTTTGGGTTCATGGTCTAGGGTTGTGCATTCAACGGTTATAAAAGGATTGTACGAACAGTCCAGGGTGTATGACCCCTTCCCGTTGTCGAGGAGAAAAAGGGGTCGGGACAGGAGAAGATCAAGGAACCATAGAACTCTTTACATTCAGTCACTATTCACTTTACACCCTCTCCTCTCTTCCCTTTCTTGACTTTGGGTAGAAGAAAAGGAAAGTGGAAGGAATCATCAAAGAAAAAGTCAGTCTCACTACCTTCATCCACCGTCTCCTCTTTTCGCTCTCTCTCTGTCTCACTCACTCTCTCTCTCTCTCGCGCTCTCTCTCTCTCCCTCTCTCTCTCTCTCTCTCTCTCTCTCTCTCTCTCTCTCTCTCTCTCTCTCTCTCTCTCTGTCTCTCTCTCTCTCTCTCTCTCTCTTGGCTCTTCTTACCGAGGAGAATAATGGCTACATATAAAGAACACATGTCAATCTCAACCCATTCATCCTCCCTCTTCTGTCTGCTCTCTCACTTCTAGCTTTTGTCTCTTGTTTTGCTTATGGAGGAGAGAATGCATAACACTAGATGAGCGAAGCGCATGGACGGGAAGAGCGAGAAGCAGGTAGTTGTTTGTTGCATACGGGAGGCCCACTCCCCGTAGAGCAGGAACGAGTTCCCCTGTTCCCTTCCTTTGCCTTCTTTGGTCCCTCCCCTGCGCTCCAACTGTTCTGTTCCGTCTTTTAAGGAGAAAGAAGGGGTAAAGAAGAAGGACGAAGACGGTTCCACTGTCCACTTATGCATGTTCATTTTATCTACAGGTGTTAGCAAGAGTGTTTAAGCAAGCTAGATAAAGAGAACAACAAGAACAAGGACGAGGAAACCACGAGCAGAATGTACAAGGAAAACACGAGGAATGAAAACCCATCGCAAAGAGAAGTGCCCACACTCAGTCTCACTGCACTCATCCTCTAATCCTCTCTTCTTTCTCTTCTGTGGTTCTCTTCTTATCCTACTTCTTCTCTCTGCTCTCTCCCTTCTAGCTTGTGTCTCTTCTTGATTTTCTTGCGCGAGAGAGAATGCATAACACTAGATGAGCGAAGCACATGGACGGGAAGATGAGAGAGAAGCAAGTAGTTAGTTGTTTGTTGCATCAGGAGGCCCACTCTCCCCCTAGGGCAGGGATGAGTTCCCCTGTTCCCTTCCTCTTGCCTTCTTTAATCTCTCCCCTGCGTTCCAACTCGTCCGTTCCTTCGTTTACGGAGAAAGAAGGGTGTATACAAGGACGACGACGTCTCCCCTGTCCAGCATGTTTTCTTGATCTTCCCATTCAGCGAGAAAGGAACAGACAACAGGGGAAAAACAAGGAACCAAAATGACAAATCGCAAGCATTGTTACCCCTGAAGTTTTGGAAAACAGGGCTTCCAAAATGACAAATCGCAAGCAGAGTCCCCTTTAAGCGTTTGGAAAACTGAGCTCCCAAGATGAGATGTCACAAGCATTGTCCCCCTGAAGTTTTGGAAAACAGAGCTTCCAAAATGACAAATCGCAAGCAGTGTCCCCCTCTAAGTTTTTGGAAAACCGAGCTCCCAAAATGACAAATCGCAAGCGTGCCCCCCTTAAGTTTCTGGAAAACTGAGCTCCCAAAATGACAAATCGCAAGCAGTGTGCCCCCTTAATTTTTTGGAAAACCGAACTTTCAAAATGACAAATCGCAAGTAAGTGTTCGGAAAACTGAGCTCCCAAAAGGACAAATCGCAAGCAGTGTCCCCCTTCAGTTTTTGGAAAACGGAGCTCCCAAAATGACAAATCGCAAGCTGTGTCCCCCCTCTTTTTTTTGGAAAACTGAGCGCCCAAAATGACAGATCGCAAGCAGTGCCCCCCTGATTTTTTTGGAAAATGGAGCTCCCAAAATGATAAATCGCCAGCAGTGTCCCCTTTAAGTTTTTGGACAACTGAGCTCCTAAAATGATGAATCGCAAGCAGTGTCCACCCTAAAGTTTTTGGAAACCTGAGGTCCCAAAATGACAATTCGCAAGCAGTGTACCCCTGCTTTTGGAAAACGGAGCTCCCAAAATGTCAAATCGCCAGCAGTGTCCCCCGTAAGTTTTTGAAAAACGGAGCTCCCAAAATGACAAATCGCAAGCAGTGTCCCCCTTAAGTTTTTGGAACACTGAGCTCCCACATTCTACATATTCAAGGTTAGATAGTTTAGATAGTTTAGGTGGTTTCGGGCCTTTCTACCCTGTCCCCCTGGCCGCCTGGCGCCCCTCCCCCCCCCGGTGGCTTAAATAGGGTTTATTTGGAAGCTAGGGCTCGGGTTTTGCCCGTGGCAAAGAGAAGATGGTACTCGTCTTCGTCTTTCCTCTCTTTCTTGTCTTTCTTCTCTCTTGTTCGTTTGCCTTTGAAATAAAAAACCAAAGGAAGAACAATGAAAATGAAAGGAACTCGCTTTCTTTTCCGTTTGGGAACAATGGAAAGAACCGAGGAGATAGGGCAAGGGGAGGGATACGCTGAAGCATGGACAGGGGCCACGTCACTTTCCCCAACCATTGAAAAAGCATAAGAAAAGAAAAGGGCCTCCATTTCCCTGTGTTTTTGTCTTTTCTTGTGTTTTTTTGTCGGTGAAGAGAAGGGAGAAGGGAGAAGGGAGAAGGAGGAGGATAAATAGACAGGATTGATTCTTAACAGGAAGAGCAAAGACAAGAATAGAAGAGAGATTAATAAAGGAGAAGGAAAGACAAAACAAGGCACAGAGAAGATGGAACTTATCGATCCTCTCTCCCTTATCTCTCCCTTCCCTCTTCCTTGTCGAAATAAGGAAAACAAAAAGGAAGAAGTATGAACAAAGGAGAAGGGTAAGGAAAGGAACAGAAGAGATAGGCCGAGAAGTGGGATATGATGAAGTACGGCAAGGTCCACGTGCAAGGAGTCACCAGCTTTATCATTCAAGTTCCTTTCCTGCTTTTAATCAGTTATAAGGTAATAGATGGAGAGAAGGGAAAAAGAAGTGAGAGAGGATAGATCACAAGGATGCCTTTTTTCTGGAAGCGTACAGCAAGCGCCTGCCTCCATCGCGCATAGAGTGAGATAGAGAGACTGAGAGACTGAAAGACTGAGAATGAGTGAGTGAGAGATAGAGGTAGGGACAGGGAAAGAGCGAAAGCTAAAGAAAGAGCGAAAGAAAGATAGATAGCGACGGGGATAGAGACAGAGAGAGACATTGTTGTTTTTTGTTTCGGGGGCGTCCTTTTTTCTCGCTTGAAGATGCAGAAAACGATCCAAAGGGACACCCGTTCCATCGCCCATGGCCAAGAGAAGATGGTACTTGTCTTCATCTTTCCTCTCTTGTCTTTGTTCTCTCTTGTTCGTTTCCCTGTAAAATAAAAAAAGCCAAAGAAAGAACCATGAGAATGAAAGGAACTCGCTTTCTTTTTCCGTTTGGGAACAACGATAATCACCGAAGAGATACGGCGAGAGGAGGGATATGCTGAAGCATGGAGGAGGGCCACGGGCAAGCAGCCAACCCCGCTCACTTTCCCCAACCATTGAAAAAGGATAAGAATGGAACAAGGGCCTCCGTCCCCCTCTTACTTTAATTTCTATTGTGTTTTTGTCGTTGAAGAGGAGGGAGAGAGAAGGAGGAAGAGCAAAGACAAGAATAGAAGAGAGATTAATAAAGGAGAAGGAAAGACAAAACAAGGCACAGAGAAGATGGAACTTATCGATCCTCTCTCCCTTATCTCTCCCTTCCCTCTTCCTTGTCGAAATAAGGAAAACAAAAAGGAAGAAGTATGAACAAAGGAGAAGGGTAAGGAAAGGAACAGAAGAGATAGGCCGAGAAGTGGGATATGATGAAGTACGGCAAGGTCCACGTGCAAGGAGTCACCAGCTTTATCATTCAAGTTCCTTTCCTGCTTTTAATCAGTTAAAAGGTAATAGATGGAGAGAAGGGAAAAAGAAGTGAGAGAGGAGAGATCACAAGGATGCCTTTTTTCTGGAAGCGTACTGCAAGGAATAGAAGAGACAGGAAGCAAGGAGAGGGACGGACTAAACAAGGCGCAAAGAAGGTGGCATTCCTCTAGACCCATCATCTCTCCCCTGTCCCTTTTGAATGAGAAGGTGCGTCCTTTTTTCTCGCTTGAAGATGCAGAAAACGATCCAAAGGGACACCCGTTCCTTACCCATGGCAAAGAGAAGATGGTGCTTGTCTTCATCTTTCCTCTCTTGTCTTTGTTCTCTCTTGTTCGTTTCCCTGTAACATAAAAAGCCAAAGCTAGAACAATGAAAATGAAAGGAACTCGCTTTCTGTTTCCGTTTGGGAACAATGAAAAGAACCGAAGAGATAGGGCGAGAGGAGGGATATGCTGAAGCATGGAGGAGGGCCACGGGCAAGCAGCCAACCCAGCCACTTTCCCCAACCATTGAAAAAGTATGAGAATGGAAAAGGGCCTCCATTCCCCTCTTGTTTTCTTTTCTTGTGTTTTTTCCGTTAAACAAAAAGGAGGAGGAGAGATAGACAGGATTGCATTTTTAACAGGAAGAGCAAAGACAAAACAAGGCACGAAGAACATGGGACTCATCTTTATCGATCCTCTCTCCCTTATCTCTCCCTTCCCTTTTTCTTTTCGAAATAATGACAACAAAAAGGATGAATTGTGAAAACAGGAGCAGGGTAAGGTTGGTACTGTTGAACCGCCTTGTTTTAGAGGAAACAGGGCGGTTCAACAGTACCAAACTTTCAGAGACATTCTCTAAGAACATTTGGTACTGGTGAACCGCCTTGTTTTAAAGGAAAAAGGGCATAATTTAATTCGTAGTAATCTCCAGATTTACCCCTAATTGAATTGGTTTAAACAATTTAACTAATTGAATTTATTTAAAGAATTTACTCCCGCAGAACTAAATTATTTAAAATGTTTTTCACGCATTCGGATTAAATTAATTTAGATAATGTAATTCTGTGGAATTAAATTATTTAAATACATTAAATTGTATTAAGTAGAGGTAAATCTAGAGACCTGCAAATGCCACACAAAACGGAAGAGGGTAGGAACAACTTTGCGGGTCGAAATTTGCCGGGATCCCCTTGGCGCCCTGCGAACGTCCTGCAAATACCACACCACACAAAACGGAAGCGGGTAGGTGCAACCTTTACAGGTCGAAATTTGCCGGGATCCCTTTAGCGCCCTGCCAAAGTCCTGCAAATACCACACATGACGGAAGAGGGTAGGAACAACTTTGCGGGTTGATATTTTCCGGGACCCCTTGGCGCCCTGTCAAAGTCCTGCAAATACCACACAATACGGAAGAGGGTAGGAACAACTTTGCGGGTCGAAATTTGCCGGGATGGTAGGAACAACTTTGCGGGTCGAAATTTGCGGGATCCCCTTGGCGCCCTGTCAAAGTCCTGCAAATACCACGCAAAACGGAAGAGGGTAGGAACAACCTTTACGGGTCGAAATTTGCCGGGATCCCCTTGGCGCCCTGCCAAAGTCCTGCAAATACCACACAAAACGGAAGAGGGTAAGAACAACTTTGCATGTCGAAATTTGCCGGGGTTCCCTTGGCGCCCTGCCAAAGTCCTGCGAATACCACACAAAACGGAAGAGGGTAGGAACAACTTTGCGGGTCGAAATTTGCCGGGAGCCCCTTGGCGCCCTGCCAAAGTCCTGCAAATACTACACAAAAAGGAAGAGGGTAGGAACAACCTTTACAGGTCGAAATTTGCCGGGATCCCCTTGGCGCCCTGCCAAAGTCCTGCAAATACCACACAAGAAGGAAGAGGGCAGGAACAACCTTTACAGGTCGAAATTTGCCGGGATCCCCTTGGCGCCCTGCGAAAGTCCTGCAAATACCACACAAAACGGAAGAGGGTAGGAACAACTTTGCGGGTCGAAATTTGCCGGGATCCCCTTGGCGCTACCACGCAAAACGGAAGAGGGTAGGAACAACCTTTACAGGTCGAAATTTGCCGGGATCCCTTTGGCGCCCTGCCAAAGTCCTGCAAATACCACACAAAACTGAAGAGGGTAGGAACAATTTTGCGGGTTGAAATTTGCCAGGATCCCCTTGGCTTCCTGTCAAAGTCCTGCAAATACCACACAACACGGAAGAGGGTAGGAACAACTTTGCGGGTCGAAATTAGCCGGGGTCCCCTTGGCGCCCTGCGAAAGTCCTGCAAATACCACGCAAAACGACAGAGGGTAGGAACAACTTTGCATGTCGAAATTTGCCGGGATCCCCTTGGCGCCCTGCCAAAGTCCTGCAAATACCACACAAAACGGAAGAGGGTAGGAACAACTTTGCCGGGTTGAGATTTGCCGGGAGCCCCTTGGCGCCCTGCCAAAGTCCTGCAAATACCACACAAAACGAAAGAGGGTAGGAACAACCTTTACAGGTCGAAATTTGCCGGGATCCCTTTGGCGCCCTGCCAAAGTCCTGCAAATACCACACAAAACGGAAGATGGTAGGAACAACTTTGCGGGTTTAAATTTTGCGGGATCCCCTTGGCGCCCTGCGAAAGTCCTGCAAATACCACACAATACGGAAGAGGGTAGGAACAACTTTGCAGGTTGAGATTTGCCGGGAGCCCCTTGGCGCCCTGCCAAAGTCCTGCAAATACCACACAAAACGGAAGAGGGTAGGAACAACTTTGCATGTCGAAATTTGCCGGGATCCCCTTGCGCCCTGCCAAAGTCCTGCAAATAACACACAAAACGGAAGAGGGTAGGAACAACTTTGCAGGTCGAAATTTGCCGGGATCCCCTTGGCGCCCTGCCAAAGTCCTGCAAATACCACACAAAACGGAAGAGGGTAGGAACAACTTTGCGGGTTGAGATTTGCCGGGATCCCCTTGGCGCCCTGCGAAAGTCCTGCAAATGCCACACAAAACGACAGAGGGTAGGAACAACTTTGCATGTCGAAATTTGCCGGGATCCCCTTGGCGCCATGCCAAAGTCTTGCAAATGCCACACAAAACGGAAGAGGGTAGGAACAACTTTGCGGGTCGAAATTTGCCGGGATCCCCTTGGCGCCCTGCGAAAGTCCTGCAAATGCCACACAAAACGGAAGAGGGTAAGAACAACTTTGCATGTCGAAATTTGCCGGGGTTCCCTTGGCGCCCTGCCAAAGTCCTGCAAATACCACACAAAACGGAAGAGGGTAGGAACAACTTTGCGGGTTGAGATTTGCCGGGAGCCCCTTGGCGCCCTGCCAAAGTCTTGAAATGCCACACAAAACGGAAGAGGGTAGGAGCATTGTAAAGTCCCTCTTAGGGTTTAGGGTTCAGGGTTTGGGGTTTAGGGTTTATGGTTCAGACCCTAAATCCGAACCTCTACGCGTCCTCAAAGCCCGACTCCTCAAGTCAAAGCTAAGCCATTTAAACCGCTAAATCCGGAGACGCTTAAATACCCCCCAAACCGACCCCAAACCCTAAACCCCAAATCCTAAATCCCTAAACCCCAAACCCTCTAAACTCCAAACCCTAACCCCAAATCACAAACCCTAAACTCTTAAACCGCAAACCCCTTAACCCTCAGCCAAAACCACAAACCCTCAACCCTGAGCTACCCTAAACCCCAAATCCTAAACCCCTAAACCCCCAAACCCCCAAACCCTAAACCCTAAACCCCAAACCCTACCTCAACCCTAAACCCTCAACCCTAAACCCAGAAACCCCAAACCCTAAACCCTAGACTAGGTAAGGAACAAGGGGTAAGGATTAAGGAATAGGGAATAGAGAATAGGGAATAGAGAATAAGGAATAAGGAATAAGGAATATTGAATAAGGAATAAGGAATACAGACCAAGATCCTCACCAAGGCCACGGGTCAAATAATACATAAAGGGTTCTCTTACAAGCAGTGTACCCCTTAAGTTTTGGAAAACAAAGCTCCCAAAATGACAAATCGCAAGCAGTGTCCCCCGCAAATTTTTGAAAAACTGAGCTCCCAAAATGACAAATCGCAAGCAGTGTCCCCCTCTAAGTTTTTGGAAAACCGAGCTCCCAAAATGACAAATCGCAAGCAGTGTCCCCCTTAAGTTTTTGAAAAACTGAGCTCCCAAAATAACAAATCGCAAGCAGTGTCCCCCCTGAAGTTGTTGGAAAACTGCGCTCCCAAAATGACATATCGCAAGCAGTTTCCCCGTAAGATTTTTGGAAAACTGCGCTCCCAAAATGACAAATCGCAAGCAGTGTCCCCTTTAAGTTTTTGGAAAAATGCGCTTCCAAAATGACAAATCGCAAGCAGTGTCCCCCTTAAGCTTTTGGAAAACTAAGCTCCCAAAATGACAAATCGCAAGCAGTGTCCCCCGTAAGTTTTTTGGAAAACTGCGCTCCCAAAATGACAAATCGCAAGCAGTGTCCCCCTTAAGCTTTTGGAAAACTCAGCTCCAAAAATGACAAATCGCAAGCAGTGTCACCCGAAAGTTTTTTGGAAAACTGCGCTTCCAAAATGACAAATCGCAAGCAGTGTCCCCCTTAAGCTTTTGGAAAACTAAGCTCCCAAAATGACAAATCGCAAGCAGTGTCCCCCGAAAGTTTTTTGGAAAACTGCGCTCCCGAAATGACAAATCGCAAACAGTGTCCCCCTTAAGCTTTTGGAAAACTCAGCTCCCAAAATGACAAATCGCAAGCAGTG
This sequence comes from Symbiodinium natans, assembly GCA_905221605.1. Taxonomy (NCBI): domain Eukaryota; class Dinophyceae; order Suessiales; family Symbiodiniaceae; genus Symbiodinium; species Symbiodinium natans. Next base: position 12,706 of record CAJNDS010000274.1, read on the forward strand.
TCCCCCTTCAGTTTTTTGGAAAACTGCGCTCCCAAAATGACAAATCGCAAGCAGTGTCCCCCTTAAGCTTTTGGAAAACTCAGCTCCCAAAATGACAAATCGCAAGCAGTGTCCCCCGCAAGTTTTTTGGAAAAATGCGCTTCCAAAATGACAAATCGCAAGCAGTGTCCCCCTTAAGCTTTTGGAAAACTAAGCTCCCAAAATGACAAATCGCAAGCAGTGTCCCCCGTAAGTTTTTTGGAAAAATGCGCTTCCAAAATGACAAATCGCAAGCAGTGTCCCCCTTAAGCTTTTGGAAAACTAAGCTCCCAAAATGACAAATCGCAAGCAGTGTCCCCCTTAAGTTTTTTGGAAACCTGCGCTCCCGAAATGACAAATCGCAAGCAGTGTCCCCCTTAAGCTTTTGGAAAACTGAGCTCCCAAAATGACAAATCGCAAGCAGTGTCCCCCTTCAGTTTTTGGAAAACTGAGCTCCCAAAATGACAACTCGCAAGCAGTGTCCCCCTGTAAGTTTTTGGAAAACCGATTCAGGGAGGACTGCTCAGCTAGGGGTTAGATAGTTTAGATAGTTTAGATAGTTCAGGGGCTTCCTGAACTATCTAAACTATCTAAAGTATCTAACCTCTGGCTGGGGACGACCCAGAGGGAATTGAAACTTTCTAAACTATCTAAACTATCTAAACTATCTAACCTCCGTTTTTCCCAAAATCGAGGTTAGATAGTTTAGATAGTTTAGGGGCTCGTCTAAACTATCTAAACTATCTAAACTATCTAAACTATCTAACTATCTAACATCCTTTTCTCCCAAAATCGAGGTTAGATAGTTTAGATGGTTTAGATAGTTTAGATAGTTTAGAAAGTTTCAAACCTCCTGGGGGCCTCCCCGGAAAGAGGTTAGATAGTTTAGATAGTTTAGATAGTTCAGGGGCTTCCTGAACTATCTAAACTATCTAAACTATCTAACCTCTGGCTGGGGACGACCCAGAGGGAATTGAAACTTTCTAAACTAGCTAAACTATCTAAACTATCTAAACTATCTAAACTATCTAACCTCCTTTTTTCTCAAAATCGAGGTTAGATAGTTTAGATAGTTTAGGGGCTCGTCTAAGCTATCTAAACTATCTAAACTATCTAAACTATCTAACCTCCTTTTCTCCCAAAATCGAGGTTAGATAGTTTAGATAGTTTAGATAGTTTAGATAGTTTAGATAGTTTAGAAAGTTTAGAAAGTTTCAAACCTCCTGGGGGCCTCCCCGGAAAGAGGTTAGATAGTTTAGATAGTTTAGATAGTTCAGGGGCTTCCTGAACTATCTAAACTATCTAAAGTATCTAACCTCTGGCTGGGGACGACCCAGAGGGAATTGAAACTTTCTAAACTATCTAAACTATCTAAACTATCTAACCTCCTTTTTTCCCAAAATCGAGGTTAGATAGTTTAGATAGTTTAGGGGCTCGTCTAAACTACACAAACTATCTAAACTATCTAAACTATCTAACATCCTTTTCTCCCACAATCGAGGCTAGATAGTTTAGATAGTTTAGATAGTTTAGAAAGTTTCAAATCTCCTGGGGGCCTCCCCGGAAAGAGGTTAGATAGTTTAGATAGTTTAGATACAGGGGCTTCCTGAACTATCTAAACTATCTAAACTATCTAACCTCTGGCTGGGGACGACCCAGAGGGAATTGAAACTTTCTAAACTATCTAAACTATCTAAACTATCTAACCTCCTTTTTTCTCAAAATCGAGGTTAGATAGTTTAGATAGTTTAGGGGCTCGTCTAAACTATCTAAACTATCTAAACTATCTAAACTATCTAAACTATCTAACCTCCTCTTCTCCCAAAATCGAGGTTAGATAGTTTAGATAGTTTAGATAGTTTAGATAGTTTAGATAGTTTAGAAAGTTTCAAACCTTCTGGGGGCCTCCCCGGAAAAAGGTTAGATAGTTTAGATAGTTTAGATAGTTCAGGGGCTTCCTGAACTATCTAAACTATCTAAACTATCTAACCTCTGGCTGGGGACGACCCAGAGGGAATTGAAACTTTCTAAACTATCTAAACTATATAAACTATCTAAACTATCTAACCTCCTTTTTTCCCAAAATCGAGGTTAGATAGTTTAGATAGTTTAGGGGCTCGTCTAAACTATCTAAACTATCTAAACTATCTAACCTCCTTTTCTCCCAAAATCGAGGTTAGATAGTTTAGATAGTTTAGATAGTTTAGATAGTTTAGAAAGTTTCAAACCTCCTGGGGGCCTCCCCGGAAAGAGGTTAGATAGTTTAGATAGTTTAGATAGTTCAGGGGCTTCCTGAACTATCTAAACTATCTAACCTCTGGCTGGGGACGACCCAGAGGGAAGTGAAGCTTTCTAAACTATCTAAACTATCTAAACTATCTAGCCTCCTTTTTTCCCAAAATCGAGGTTAGATAGTTTAGATAGTTTAGGGGCTCGTCTAAACTATCTAAACTATCTAAACTATCTAAACTATCTTAACTATCTAACATCCTTTTCTCCCAAAATCGAGGTTAGATAGTTTAGATGGTTTAGATAGTTTAGATAGTTTAGAAAGTTTCAAACCTCCTGGGGGCCTCCCCGGAAAGAGGTTAGATAGTTTAGATAGTTTAGATAGTTCAGGGGCTTCCTGAACTATCTAAACTATCTAACCTCTGGCTGGGGACGACCCAGAGGGAATTGAAACTTTCTAAACTAGCTAAACTAGCTAAACTATCTAAACTATCTAAACTATCTAACCTCCTTTTTTCTCAAAATCGATGTTAGATAGTTTAGATAGTTTAGGGGCTCGTCTAAACTATCTAAACTATCTAAACTATCTAAACTATCTAAACTATCTAAACTATCTAAACTATCTAAACTATCTAAACTATCTAAACTATCTAAACTATCTAAACATCCTTTTCTCCCAAAATCGAGGTTAGATAGTTTAGATAGTTTAGATAGTTTAGATAGTTTAGAAAGTTTAGAAAGTTTCAAACCTCCTGGGGGCCTCCCCGGAAAGAGGTTAGATAGTTTAGATAGTTCAGGGGCTTCCTGAACTATCTAAACTATCTAAACTATCTAACCTCTGGCTGGGGACGACCCAGAGGGAATTGAAACTTTCTAAACTATCTAAACTATCTAAACTATCTAACCTCCATTTTTCCCAAATCGAGGTTAGATAGTTTAGATAGTTTAGGGGCTCGTCTAAACTACACAAACTATCTAAACTATCTAAACTATCTAACATCCTTTTCTCCCACAATCGAGGCTAGATAGTTTAAATAGTTTAGATAGTTTAGAAAGTTTCTAATCTCCTGGGGGCCTCCCCGGAAAGAGGTTAGATAGTTTAGATAGTTTAGATACAGGGGCTTCCTGAACTATCTAAACTATCTAAACTATCTAACCTCTGGCTGGGGACGACCCAGAGGGAATTGAAACTTTCTAAACTATCTAAACTATCTAAACTATCTAAACTATCTAAACCTAACCTCTTTTCTCCCAAAATCGAGGTTAGATAGTTTAGATAGTTTAGGGGCTCGTCTAAACTATCTAAACTATCTAAACTATCTAAACTATCTAACCTCCTTTTCTCCCAAAATCGAGGTTAGATAGTTTAGATAGTTTAGATAGTTTAGATAGTTTAGAAAGTTTAGAAAGTTTCAAACCTCCTGGGGGCCTCCCCGGAAAGAGGTTAGATAGTTTAGATAGTTTAGATAGTTCAGGGGCTTCCTGAACTATCTAAACTATCTAAACTATCTAACCTCTGGCTGGGGACGGCCCAGAGGGAATTGAAACTTTCTAAACTATCTAAACTATCTAACCTCCTGTTTTTCCCAAAATCGAGGTTAGATAGTTTAGATAGTTTAGGGGCTCGTCTAAACTATCTAAACTATTTAAACTATCTAACCTCCTTTTCTCCCAAAATCGAGGTTAGATAGTTTAGATAGTTTAGATAGTTTAGATAGTTTAGAAAGTTTCAAACCTCCTGGGAGCCTCCCCGGAAAGAGGTTAGATAGTTTAGATAGTTTAGATAGTTCAGGGGCTTCCTGAACTATCTAAACTATCTAAACTATCTAACCTCTGGCTGGGGACGACCCAGAGGGAAGTGAAGCTTTCTAAACTATCTAAACTATCTAAACTATCTAACCTCCTTTTTTCCCAAAATCGAGGTTAGATAGTTTAGATAGTTTAGGGGCTCGTCTAAACTATCTAAACTATCTAAACTATCTAACCTCCTTTTTTCCCAAAATCGAGGTTAGATAGTTTAGATAGTTCAGGGGCTTCCTGAACTATCTAAACTATCTAAACTATTTAACCTCCTTCTCCAAGAAAGGAAAGTAATCACATAGTTCCTAAAGGTCCCTCTTACATATATATATATATATATGTTTTTTTTTTTTTTGTTGGGGGGGGGGGGGTTGGTCTAAACGGAGCCCAGCACAGTTTTGCTCTCCGGCTGTGCGCGTAACAGGGAGCCGACAGCCCTCACAAGATATGGTCTACCTGGGACTCTAGATACCCACAACTTACTGGCCCAAAAACCCAGGAAACAAAAGTTGAAACTTTCAGAATAAACTACCTCATAAGAAGCCCAAAACTTGAAAAGTTGGGTTTTGAGCCAGTAAGACAACTACTCCTTGATTAGTAGGCATAACCCATAAAACTGCACGTAAAGAGCGTCCCAGGTATGATTAAAACTGGGGGGGGTTTCCGTGCCGCTTGAAGACACTTCCGGGTGTCAAGGGGCTGATGATCCAGCGTTGCTGCTGGATCTGTGCTGGCAGCATGGTGGTTTCCGAAATTCGGTCACCCTATTGGGTCCTTCTTATAAGGGAATCCTACTATTGGGGGGGGGGGGTGTCTATTTTAAGGGCCCCCTATTTTCGTAAACCCAACATTGCGAAGCATCAGGTATACAAGTCCGGCCGGCAGGGTGCTCAGTTCTCAGGCACCCAGTCAAGAATCTTCTGGATCCATGCGCCTTCTGTCATGCCCTTGGTTGCGCAGAAGGTGTTTATCGGGTGATGTGAAGTCGGTGCTATGGATAAGTTATCTTAGACCTGCCCTTCGGTCAGCGAGGAGTACCTGTAGTTGTGTAGGCTCCTGTTCCCTGCGTGCAGCAAGGGTCCTTTCGCTCTCCATTTCCCAGAGAGTGGCCGCTCACCCAGAAGAAGTCCCGACCGATGTCTGGGCATTGGCCGCCGGCCATATACTCTCCTGCCAAGCAAAACCCGAAACCCTTCAAAAAACCCAGCAAACCTCCGAAAGACCCGAAAAAACCTATCTAAGCCCCAAAACCTGTCTTCAGCCTCCCTAAAGCCTTGATATCCCACCCCAAAACCCTAAACTCAATGAGTCGAAGCCTGAGGTCGATAATAGGGTTCTTAAGGGGGGGGGGCTCCCCAAGCTTCCCCCGCCAGCCCTAAACCCTAAACCCTAAGCCCTATAAACCTTCAAGCAACCAGCAACCTCCCAATGCTCCGCTCCTGGAAAGTAGATAGTGCCGGGGTTCCCCATGGCTGCCCACAAGCAATAGGTGCTGCTTGCCTAGGGTTTAGGGTTTAGGGTAAGGGTTCAGGGCTCAAGGGCCCCTCCGAATACGGGGGTTTCCGAAACTGTAGGTACCCTTTGTGGGGTTCCTTGAACAAGAATTAGAGGAAATTGTGGGGGTACATGAGGGGTACCTCTGTTGTCGGAAATCCCCATGTTAGATACGTCTTCCGATTGTATTGTGCGAACAAGAACGGTCACATTCAATATCCGCGGACTTGAAGAACCCCAAGCGCGATTAACCCTAAACCCTAAACCCTAAACCCAAAACCCAAAACCCTAAACCCTAAACCCCGAACCCCACACCGAAACTAACCCAAGATGCGCAGAAGACTGTGGGCGCCGTGGCCATGGTTGCGAAGTCATAGAACTGCGACGTCGTCTGCGTAACCACATGGCACCCTCCGCACAAGTCGTGAAGCAGCTCCTTGTACCTTCTCGTGGCTACCCAGAGGCTCCTATGTAGTACCTTTTTGGGGTATTATACTAGAATCCCCTATACCTAACCCAAAAAGGAACTACATTGGAGCCTTTGGGTAGACGAAAGGGCTTACACGGGTTCACAGGGCTTATGGGGTTCGTCGGGTGTACTGGGTTTATATGGGGTTCATCTTTTTTGGGGTTTATAAAAGTATAGGGGCTGTTTTTGTTTTTGAAGGGTTTGCAGGCTTTAGGGTTTGGAGTTCAAGGTCCTTGGACCTGTGGACTTCTGAGCTTGTCGCTGTTTCAGTGCTCTGGTGCCTTGTTGGGGGGGGTGGAGGGGGGGTGGGGGGCGGGGGAGTGGAGGGGGGGAGCTTTAGGACATGTCATGTTCCTTCGAACCTTCTGCAAATTCTGTTGGGCTTTGGGATCCTTAGGGCTCACAGGGTTTGAAGCACACCCCCTAAACTCTAAACCCGAAACACTAACCCTAGACAGGCCTGAAACTGGCCCTAAATCCCTAAACCAACGGAAGTCCATGGGGCATGTCTCTGCATCTTTTGGTGATTATGAGAACCCTGACTGGGAGAGAGGGGAGGGGCGGCCCACAACCCAACCTCGGGAACACTTGCAGTTAGGGTTTATAGGGTTTAGGGTTTAGGGTTTAGGGTTTCGGGTTTAGGGTTGGGGGCCCCTAAGCACACTTGAACCCTAGGATTTACGGCGAGTACTTGTGGTTTGCCCGCGCTATTGCTTTCGAGACCCATTGCGACATGCGAAAACGTCGCCCCACAGGACACGCAACTTCATGACGCGAACTCCGGAGTTGGCGACGCGACTGTGCGTATGCGCGATGTGCACCTACGCGCTAGGATCACAAAAACCCTAACCCCTAAACCCTAAAAACCCTAAAAGCCCTAAAAGCCCTAAAAGCCCTAAAAGCCCTAAAAGCCCTAAAAACCCTAAAAATCCTAAAAACCCTAAAAACCCTAAAAACCCTAAACCCTAAAAACCCTAAACCCTAAAACCGCCTAAACCCTCAAAAACCCTAAACCCAAAAACCCTAAAACCCTAAAAAACCCAAAAAACCCAAAAAACCCTAAAACCCTAAACCCTAAACCCTCAAGCCTCAACCCTCAACCCTCAACCCTATAACCCTGGGCAGACCATACGGGCAACCAGTGGGTGTGGGCAAACCAGACGTGCTGCGGGTAGGATTTAGGGTTTAGGGTATTCGGATAGTACCCTCAAAGGCGATGTCTAGGACTGCCTTTAAGTACACTTCGCCTGTCGGAAAAGTTCCCCCCCCCCCCCCCCCTTAAGATCACTTCCAGTGGCATGGCTAAGATTGGTTCCTTGGTAGCCAGGAAACATTTAGGGTTTAGGGTTTATAGGGTTTAGGGTTTGCACGACTTTCTGGGTTGGTTACTTGATAAGGGAAACTTGGGCAAAAAAAAGCAAAGGGGGCAGCGCTAGCCTACCAAGGTTCGTATGGAGGCTCGCCACCTAAACCCTAAACCCTAAACCCTAAACCCTAAACCCTAAACCCTAAACCCTAAACCCTAAACCCTAAACCCTAAACCCTAAACCCTAAACCCTAAACCCTAAACCCTAAACCCTAAACAAAAACACAAAAAGGGCACCACTGGGCTAACAAGGTTCGTGTGCCGGCTCGACAGGCTGGTGGACGATGATGACCTTCTGCGCCGGAGTGTTGGGCATCCTCCCTTCCTCACGGGCTGTTTAGGGTTTAGGGTTTAGGGTTTAGGGTTTAGGGTTTCGGGTTTAGGGTTTAGGGTTTAAGGATTGGGGCCCCCTTACAAAACTAACTATAGTTGAGGGACTTATCACCTAGTTTAAAATACTTATAACCCAATTTAGGGCCCTCATAACTCTGCTTATAACTAGGGGGCCCCTCCTTGTGGGGATTGGGGCCGAGTTCCAGCGGGACCGAGGTTAGCCTTGAATTTGAGCATAACCACACAAGAAGTCCAAACGTATGTCTGCTCGCCACCTGAGCTTCAAAGAAAGATCGCCCCGGCCACGACATCTGCTCATGCTCCAGCTCGAATCTGAGATGCACCAGCACGTCACCAGGGGAATGCCCAGGAAGAGCTGTGTCCTCTTGCTGGCTATAGGCCAGCAGCGCCGACTGAGTTTCGTTGATGATGAGGCCACGGATATGAGTCCATGAGCCCGTGCACATGTGGGGAAACATTGGATTCTCGCGTTTGCACGTTGCCTCGCAGATCTGGTGGAGTGCCTTCCAATCCGTGTATTCCTCAGTAGGAGGTGCCTGCTGCGGCAAGTAACGAAGCCACGTCCCCTGCCACGTGTCGATGTTGCGTGTCTCGAAAGATTTCCCCCAAAGAGCTGCAGTTGCGCGCACTTCCCAAAACTCTGACAGCAAATTGCCCCAAGCATGGGAGACGTAGGCCGTGTAAGCCTCAGCCGTTCTCGACACTTCTGTGGCGGAGGGTGTCTGTCATTTTGCTGTAAACTCTCTAACCCACGCAGATGCACTTCCCCCCTTCCCTCCTTCGAAACCCTGCCTTTGTTATGTTATTACACATATGTAGATAGATATATATATATATATCATGTTCGGATGATGCTATCTTATAACATATTATATTGGATGGCTCTATTGGTACATATATACATATATATACACATGTATATTGCTATGTACTAGAAACATTGGTAGCTTTCACTCTCTCTCTCTCACACACACACACGGCCGCTGCGCTGCGGTAACATCTACAAAACCTAAGCCCTCATAAACCCCATCCTTAAAGAATCTACTTCTTTGCAGGTCCCGAAAGTTACGAAAAGCCTGAGCCCTGAACCCTACCATCCACAAGTGCAGGACAGAAGCGAGCTCATTGCCACTGATTGCGCCTGAAGGTGCTCGCCCCCCCCCCCCCCCCGCCACAAGAGGGAGCGCTCAAGGGTTCAGGGATTCGAATATAGGTTTAGGGTTGAGGGTCTGCTTGGAGGTTCATGTGACTTATTAACCAAGAAATTACTGTACTTATAGCCCACTTACAAGCCCCTTAAGTGCCCTCATAGGGTTATAAGTACAGTTATAAGTAAAGTTAAAAGTACAGTTGTAAGTACAGTTATACTTGGTTAATAAGTACCATGAACCTCCAAGTGGGGTGTGTGAGCTTCAGGCCTCGATAGAGTTCATAGGGTTTGGGGGATTGCTATCTACAGCTTAAGTCAAACTCTCCAGCCTAAAAAACCCTTATGAGAGACCATCGAGGCCATAAATCCCCAAAACAGCCTAACACCCAAAACCCTCACCCTAAACCTAAACCCTATAAACCCTAAACCCTAAACCCTAAGCCCTAAACCCTAAACCCTAAACCCTAAACCCTAAACCCTAAACCCTAAACCCTGGACCCTACAGGCCCGGCGGCCCTAGGGCCACAAAACCCCTAAACGGGCGCGAGCGCCGCGGTCCACAATCACACACTACATGGGCGCTCCAGCCAGTCGGTCTAAGGGGGTTTAGGGTTTAGGGTTTAGGGTTTATAAGGTTTAGGGTTTAGGGTCTAGGGTTTAGGGAGGCCAGCCCACTGGAACCTTAGGAGGGCCTCCCAAAGCACCTCTCCTGGAGGTTTAGGGGGGTTTTGAAAAATTATCCCTGCAGGTTCCCTGAACCCGAAAACCCGAAATCCTAAACCCTAAACCCAGCCTGAATAAGCCTAAACCCTACCCTGGCTGCGCACGCAGTCATGTCCTAACCCCGACAAAGCCTAACGGCCCATCAGATGAACGCCGTAAACCCTGTAAGCCCTAGATTGGGATGTTCCTCTTTATGCTAACGGTCCTTAATAGGGATTATAGTAGGGGGTACTATATTCCCTATTCAGGACTGTTAGTATAAGGGGGAACATCCCAACCCATAAACCCTTCAACCCGACCAACCTGCAGAAACCTTCGAAGCCTCAAGCTGATGACCAACCACGAACGCATCAGGGTGCACAAGAAGATGGGTGTCACAGAGACATGCGATAGGCGTGCTGCTACGAATGCAACTGGACAAATGAAAGCAACCTTGCTCCGCAAATTGTATGATCAGTGTGCTTTGCTCAACAAGCGTGCTGGGAGACCGTTTCACCACTTGGTGCCAACAGAAGATGGCACGAAAGTTCAATGCTCTAGATGTGGTCGGTGCACTCCTCGTGGTGCATTGTCTTTGTGGCGGAATGAGCTCTGTCACTCTGCAGCGGCTGCTTCCTCGAGTGCAAAGTAGGTTTGGGTCATCTCTGGCCCAGGTGGATTTCAGCTGTCAAGGGAGAGGAGCCTGTCTTTTTCTTGACATGGGCTTTTTGCAGGCATTCATTTGGCTACGTATGGCTTTTTCTCTTCTATGAAGGTCACCTATGTGACATCCTCATTTTCGGGAGGAGGCTCCAGTTTGCAATATTGGAGTTTTTCCTTGTCATACAGATCGCCTATGCGATATCTTTCCATGCAGTTCACCTATGTGATGTTTTCATGAGAGGTCTTTGATGCACAGAGTTGCACAAGCAGACCGCGACGAATGTCTATAAGTTGACCACCCCCAAATACCGAATCCTGAACCCCTAAACCCTAAACCCGCAATCCCCTAAACCCTTTAAACCACCTAAACCCCTAAACTTGTAAACCCACAAACCCCAAACCCCAAACCCTAAACCCTAAACCCTAAACCCCAAACCCCAAACCCCAAACCCTAAAACCCTAAACCCTCCGCCTCGATATGTAGAGCAGTGTGGTTCCGTCACTGGCTTCTGCAGAAGTGCGGCAGACTCACACCTCCGAGTTGAAGGTGGTTTAGGGTTTAGGGTTTAGGGTTTAGGGTTTAGGGTTTAGGGTTTGTCCGAGGCAACACATCCTGAAGCAGTTTGCGCCCCCTTATTTGGTACTTGTTTTGTTTGGAATGGGTAAACCCCTCCGCCCCCCTCTACCCGACAGGTGTCGGGAGTGGCCGAGGGAAGGGACGCCAAATCGGCGTCTCCGCCCCCTACACCCATATTCCCCTCCAACCCTACCCCTTCACCCCTGCCGGTGCTCAATTGCTGAATGCCATGTATGCTGTTGGGGAGACGATGCACTTCCTTTTGCGTCCACTCCTTTGTTTCAAGCAAAGCTTGTCGCGCAATCTTGGAAGCGCCATGGCGGTGATGGTTGCCTCTTGGGATGTTCCCCCTTGTACTGACAGTTCTTAATAGGGAGCCTAGCACCCCCCAATTATAGTCCCCCTAAACCCTAAACCCTAAACCCTAAACCCTAAACCCTAAACCCTAAACCCTAAACCCTAAACCCTAAACCGGGAACATCCCAAGTTGTTTCTCTATATCTAAGGACTTGTTCCCCAGTGGGGTGACAGGCCGGGTTCTGCTGGGCAGGCCAAGGCCGAGGCGGGTCGCGCAGCGTTTAAATTATCAAGGTCGTTTAGGGTTTAGGGTTTAGGGTTTAGGGTTTAGGGTTTAGGGTTTAGGGTTTAGGGTTTAGGGTTTAGGGTGGGTCCCTCATTTAGGAGAAACTACCCATGTGTCTAGAGCCTTCGGGGGGTTCAGGGTTGAGGATCCCATAGAGTTTAGGCTTAAGGTTTTAGGGCGTCGGGCTTAGGGCGCTTTAGGGTGTCTAGGGCGTGTATAACCCTTAGGGTCCATGTATCTGAATAGGGAATACTTGGGCCTTAGAAAACCTCCTGTTTTGGGGTTAGGGTTTAGGGTTTAGGGTTTAGGGTTTAGGGATTAGGACTTTAGGGCCCAAGAACATAATAAAGAGGTACATGGATCCTTAGGGCAAGGGTTTGGCGGTTTGAGGTCCGCCGGCTTTGGGGGTTTTGGGTGCGTTCCGGGTCCGCACCGACTGTTTAAGGTTTAGGGTTTAGGGCTTCACGCATGCCCTAAGCTCTAAATCCTAAGCCCCAAGCACCCCTTGGCCCTTGCACCCCATATTGCCCCCTATGCGCGGTCCCCAGCATCGCGCACGCATCCCTGACAGCTTAGCGTATGCTTCAAACCCTATACCCCCTAAACCCTAAACCCTAACCCCTAAACCCTAACCCCTAAACCCTAAACCCTAAACCCTATACTTCCACGTTCCCTCGTCGTTTAGGTTTCTACTAGAACGTTGACAACCTTATACTAACAGTTATACTAGGGGGGCACTGTAGTCCCTATTAAGGACTGCTAGTATAACCGGGGAACATCCCACCTAGAACCCTCCACTGAGGACACGGACGTATAAAACAAACTTAACTTCGGCCCAAGCGCTCTTTAAAAGCGTCCAGCCCCACGAAGAGGAGGACAAAGAAGGCTCCGCAAACAGCAGCGGCCATGGCAGCCGCGCGTACGAGCAGCCCTGCTGCCAACGAGGAACTCACCTAATATAGAGGTCGGAAGAATGACAAAAAATGTGCCTTATGGTTCCTTTGTAATTCTACCACCTTATGGGGGTCTTTATCCTGAAGGAATCCTACTAATTGGGGGGTCTTTATTTGGGGGTCACCTAGTTGCATAGTCTCCCATATAGATCAAGCCATATCGAGCCCACAAAGCGACAAGGTGCGGCCTCCCGCTCTTAGGGTTTAGGGTTTAGGGTTTAGGGTTTAGGGTTTAGGGTTTAGGGTTTAGGGTTTAGGGTTTAGGGTTTAGGGTTTAGGGTTTAGGGTTTAGGCAACTTAGGTTTGCAGTTCATACTTGGAGGTTCATGGTACTTCTGAACCAAAGTATAGCTGCACTTATAACTGTACTTATTAGCATATTCGGGCACTCAGGGTTATAGGTATTCGTAAGTAACCATGAACCTCCAAGTATGCCCTGAAAACGTGCACACTTTCAGTTCAATAGGGGTTTCTCACATCCCCAAAAAGTGTAAAGTGTACTCGTTCAGCTACCAAGATCTGCTGGCGCTCAACAAGGCTGTGGGTTGCGGGGTTTAGGGGTTTGTAGGGCTTGGGGCCGAGGGCTTAGGGTTCAGGGGTTTAGGGCGTAGGTTTAGAGTTGTGGGCTTAAGGTTTAGGGAACCTGCCGAAAATCCTAAACCCTAAAGAGTTGCAACCACCTAGTTGCAAGTGGGGCTTCATCAGGGCACCGGATAACCGAGGTTGCACAACCCCTCGATTAACAAAAGTCAGGGTTGTGGAATGCTGCCTCTGTGTACGAGGCTCTCAACCTTTCTCAAATCTTTCCAGGCTTTGGAATCGTCAGCGGCAACGTTGCGCCGGACGCATTGAATTCAGAGTTGCTGCTCCTGCAGAGCTTGTCTCCGCATGAAGCCGACATCGAAACATCACAGGTAACTACTGTTTGCTTAAGAACCCCCCAAAAAAACAAACAAATGATAATGATCCCTATGTTGCCCTTATAAGGAAGAATCCGTTTTTTTTTTTTTTTTGGGGGGGGGGGGGGGGGGTTCTTAAGCAATTGGTAGGTAGATATGAAGCCAAGAGGGTGCTCAGTTCTCAGGCACCCAGTCAAGAATCTTCTGGACCCATGCGCCTTCAGTCATGTCCTTGGTTGTGCAAAAGGTTCGTAGGGTGAATTGGAGTCAGTGCTATGGGTACAAGGAGGGGCCCCCTAGTAATATGTAAGTAGAGCCATGAGTCATGAGGACCCTTAATTGGGTGATGCGGATCCTAAATTTGGTTATAAGTCCCTTAACTATACTTGGTTTAGTAAGGGGCACCCTCCTTGTAGGTCATTGTAGAACTGCACTTCAATTAAGGAAGAGTACCCGTAATTACTTGGGCTCCCGTCCCCTTCGTGCAGCAAGGGTCCTTTCGCTCTCCATTTCCCAGAGAGTGGCCGCTCACCCAGAAGAAGTCCCGACCGATGTCTGGGCATTGGCCGCCGGCCATAAACTCTCCTGCCAGCACAAAACCCGACACCCCGAAGCAGCCCAAGAAAACTGCCTAAGCCTTACCCTAAAGACCCTTAAACAACCTATCTACGCCCTACCTGAAAGCATATGCCTCCCAAAACCCTAAAATCAATGAGTCGGTGAGAATACTCGAAAACCCTGAACAAACCCCGTCTAAAGCCTACCCAAAGCCTTGATATTTCCACCCCAAAAGAACCCGAAGCTCAATGAGTCGAAGCCTGAGTTTAAGCCTTCTATCCCACCCAGAAGCCATAAAGGTTTCGGGTTTGGGGTTTAGGGTTTAGGGCTTAGGGCTTAGGGCTTAGGGTTTAGTGTTTGGGGTTTAGGATTTCCTGGTCGGTGAAGCCTCAAACGTGAGGCCATGGTGCCGAAAAGCCCTATCGCCTTGACTGAAGTGGTGCCTGATATTCACAAGGCGAGCCCCGCGATCCTCCCTCTTGACGAGAATACCCGAGAACCTGAGGCCTAAACCCTAAACCCTAAACCCCAAACCCTAAACCCCACTTCTTGGATCCTGAAGCCCCAGACTCCCGAAGCTTTTGGCTGCGGAAGGCTGGAAGCTTGTTGTGGCACCCAGGCTTCGTCGAACTTTGAAGCGTTCTTCATGGTGGGAGTTGGAGGGGGCACCCTAAACCCTAAACCCTAAACCCTAAAGCTTGGGTGGGGAAAAGAAACCTATAGCACCCTTGAAAACTTGGCCTGCATCGGAAACATGCCTAGGCCGCCCCCCCCTACAGTGGGGGGTGGGGGGGGCAGCGCCCACCTGGAGGTTCAGGGTGCATAGAACCCCAACTATAGCTGTACTTCTAAGACCCCTAAGTCCTCTGAGTAGGTTCTGAGTGGGTTATCAGTACCCAAGAACCTCCAAGTAAAGCCGACCCGCCTGGGACCCTGAGAACACTGGGGACTCCAAAGTGACGCCTCCCGGCATTTGGAAGTGGGCTGCTGACTTGAGTTTAGACCGAAACCCTAAAAAAGAATAGGTTTGGGTCGCCTCAGACGGCGTGGGTGTCATAAAATGGTTAGATGGCCCTCCACTATCGTGCCATGGCTGCTTTCCGCATTTGACGCAGCTTTCGAAGTCTGCATCCCAACCTTCACAGCTTATGCGCCCGAAGACCCTGAACCCCAAACCTTAAACCCTAAAACCTAAACTCTGAACCCTAAACCCTAAATCCTAAACCCTAAACCCTACCTGCGAGCAACCCCAGCAGCCCCAATGCTCCTGGGAAGTAGATAGTGCCGGGGTTCCCCATGGCTGCCCACAAGCAATAGGTGCTGCTTGCCTAGGGTTCGGGGCGCGTACTCCCATTGTGCATGAACCAGAACGATCATCTTCAGTATCCTGGCCCTAAACCCTAAACCCTAAACCCCAAACCCTAAACCCCAAACCCCACACCGAAACTAACCCGAGATGCGCAAAAGACTGTGGGCGCTGTGGCCATGGTTGCGAAGTCATAGAACTGCGACGTCGTCTGCGTAACCACATGGCACCCTCCGCATACGTCCCGAAGCATGTCCTTGTACCTTTTAAATGACTAGTTACAGTAGGGCTTGAGGTTTGTAGGGGCTATGTAGTAGGGTTTTCTCGGTTTTAGAGGATTATGTTTTATAGGGCTAAGGGTTCGTAGGGTTTTTGTCGGTTTTATAAGATTATGTGTTATTACAGGGTGTACGGTTTGGGGTTCAAGGTCCTGGGGCCCGTGGGCTTAGAGCCTGCAAGAGGTATCGGGCTTAGGGCTTAGGGTTGAGGGTGGGGGGGGGGAGAGTGGTTGAGGTTCAAGGACACGTCATACACCAAATCCCTTCCAACCTTCTGTACAACTTGCTGGGCTTTGGGATCTTTAGGGTCCAGGGTTTGCGGAGTTTTGGGGAGTGCGTGGGGCGTGTCCTCGTATCTTTTGATGATTGGGGTGCTTGCTTCCGAGGCGCTGGTAGGGTGTTGAGGGTTTAGGGTTTAGGGCTTAGGGCTTAGGGTTAGAGTTAGCCCTAAGATCATTCCCAGGGGCATGGCCAAGATTGGTTCCTTGGTAGCACAGGAATCAGATTCTTGTAAGGGCAAACTTTTCGGGGTCGGGTACTTGATCAGCGAACCTTGAAACCAAAACAGAGGGGGGGGGGGGGGCAAAAGGGCACCACTACCACTGGGCTAACAAGGCTCGTATGGAGGCTCGATAGGTTGATGGACGATGATGACCTTCTGAGCCGGATTGCTTGGCAGCCTTCCTTCCTCACAGGCCGTTTCGGGATTGGGGGGGCTGCGTTCTCCATTTCACGGGTTACTAGGGGCTCGCGCCTTTGAGCTTACCCACACAAGAAGTCCAAAAGTACATCTGCTCGACGTCTGAGCTTCAAAGAAAGATCGCCCCGGCCAGGACATCTGTGTATGCCCAAGCTCGAACCGGAGATGCACCAGCACATCGCTCGGGGAGTACGCGCCCGGAAGGGCTTGGCCCTCTTTCTGGCCTTGGTAGCCCAGCAACCATATTATCATAAGGGCACCCTTTTTGGGGCTTGCTTGCTTTTTCATGGGACCATACGTATCATAAGGTCACCTTTTTGGGGTTTGCTTACTTCATGATGGAAGCATGTTATCATGAGGGCACCTTTTCGGGGTTGCTTGCTTTACTATGGAACCTAAACCCTAAACCCTAAACCCTAAACCCTAAACCCTAAACCCTAAACCCTAAACCCTAAACCTTGATCCAAAAAGGGCAGCAAAGGGTACCACGCTGCCACGTGGCTATAGGCCAGCAGCGCCGACTGGGTTTCGTTGATGATTAGGCCACGGATATGAACCTTGGTGGCCCAGGATCATTTTTTTTTTTTTTTGGGGGGGGGGGGGGGGGGGGGGTTAAAGTTTAGGGTTTAGGGTTTGGGGTGTAGGGTAATTGTCACAAGGGCACCCTTTTTGGGGGGGTTGGCACTTTACAAGGGAACCTTGAACCTTTGAGAAGGTACCCTTTTTGGGGGTAGGTTACTTTATAAGGGAACCGTGAACCTTAAGAAGGTACCCTTTTTGGGGGTAGGTTACTTTATAAGGGAACCGTGAACCTTAAGAAGGTACCCTTTTGGGGGGTTGGTTACTTTCTAAGGGAACCTTAAACCTTAAGAAGGTACCCTTTCTTTTTTTGGGGTTGGGGGGGGCTACTTTCTAAGGGAACCTTGAACCTTAAGAAGGTACCCAGTTTGGGGGTTGGTTACTTTCTAAGCGAACCTTGAACAAAACAAAAAGAGGAAAAGGGTACCACTGGGCTAAACCCTAAACCCTAAACCCTAAACCGCCAAGGAACCCAGGAGCCCATGCACTTGTGGGGAAACATCGGAAACTTGTGCAGGCACGATTCCTTTTTAGGGTTTAGGGTTTAGGGTTTAGGGTTTAGGGTTTAGGGTAGCCCAGTAAGCCATATTCCCACAAGGGTACCGTTTTTCGGGGGAGCTGGCTACTTGAAAGAAAAGGGAACCGAGAACCCAAGAATATGGCAAACAGTGGTACCACTGGGCTACCAAGTTTCCTCGCAGACTTGGTCAAGTGTCTTCCAATCCTTGGCTGCTGTTTAACCCCCCACAAAAAGGTTTAGCTTTTAGCTCCCTTAATATGATATTAGAGGAACCCAAAACTTATAAAGTGAGAAAATTGTAGTAAAGTCCCTAAACCCTAAAGCCTAAACCCTAAACCTTGTAGTCAAGTCCCACCTAGAATCCGTGTATGAGTCAGCGGGAGGTGCCTGCTCCGGCAGGTAGCGAAGCCACGTCCCGTGCCATGCGTTGATCCTGTACGTCTTGAACGACTTCCCCCAAAGTGCTGCAGTCGCCTGACTTCTCCACTAGCCAAGGGGAATAACAAAAAGGGTTAAACTTCATTTTTCCTGCTAAATAAGGAAACCAAAACAATTTAAACAACAAATGGTTAAACTTCATTTTTCCTGCTAAGAAAGGTAACCAAAAAAGTTTAAAGTTCAACTATTGACGAGATAGGTTGCACGCGCTTCCCAAAACTCGGACAGCAGGTTGCCCCAAGCATGGGAGAGGTAGGCCGAATAAGCCTCGGTTTGGGGTTTAGGGTTTAGGGTGTAGCATTTCGGGTTTGGGGGTTTCTCGAGTCTTCGGAGGGTTTTGGAGTCTGTCATTTTGTTGTAAACCTCGAACCGCCAAGCAAGGAATTCACCCCTGACCCCTGATCAACTCCTGAAGGTTACGGAAACCCTAACCCTAAACCCTAAACCCTAAACCCTAAACCCTAAACCCTAAACCCTAAACCCTAAACCCTGAACCCTGAACCCTGAACCCTGAACCCTAAACCCTAAACCCTGAACCCTACAGTCGACAGGTGCAGGGCAGGAGCGACATGATTGCCGCTGATTTCGCCTGAAGGCGGCCCAAAAGGGAGTGTGCACTTGGAGGTTCATGGGTAGCTATTTAGGGTTTAGGTTTTAGGGTTTAGGGGGTTCGATATACCCCCCCAAAAAAATATAAGTTATAAGTGTAGTCATCATAAAATATACCCCTACTTATAACTATCCATAAGCCTTCAAGCAGGGAGACGGTCCAGGGTTTAGGGCTTGAATTTCAGGGTTAAGGGTTAAGGGTTTAGGGTTTAGGGCTTGAAGTTCAGGGTTAAGGGTTTAGGGTTTAGGGTTTAGGGCTTGAAGTCTGAAACCTGAGATTTCTGAGAGCTGAGGTTTGGGGGTGGAACCCTCGCGGGAGGCCAACCTCCCGGTCGTGCCCTGGTGGTCCATACAAGCGCCACAAACCCTGTAAGCCCGAAAAGCCCCCATAGTCCCCTCTAGAAGCCCTAGAAACCCTAAGAACCCACTAAAGCCCGTAGAAGGCCTCTAAAGCCTAGAAGCCCTCAGCTCCCCCTCAACTCCTGAACCCCTAAACCCTGAACCCAAACCTAACAACCCAAACCTCTTCGGCCAAAGAGCGCATTTCCCAAGGGGTACCCCTTTTATACCCCAAGAAGACCAGGCTCCTCCTTAAAGGGACCCCCAAAAAGGGAACCCTAAACATTAAACAATATACCGTATTTGCGGAAACCTCCCAAAAAAAACCCAGCCTCGATAGGGAGTGCAGTGACGATCCAGCGGCTTCTGCAGAGCTGCTGTGGAATCAAACCTCCCGAGTTGAAGGCGGCTTGGGGTTTAGGGTTTAGGGTTTAGGGTTTAGGGTTTAGGGTTTGTAGGGTTTGTAGGGTTTGTAGGGTTTGTAGGGTTTGTAGGGTTTGTAGGGTTTTTAGGGTGTGTAGGGTTTGTAGGGTTTGTAGGGTTTGTAGGGTTTGTAGGGTTTGTAGGGTTTGTAGGATTTAGGGTTTAGGGTTTGTAGGGTTTGGGGTTTAGGTTTTAGGGTTTGGTGTGAAGGGTTTAGGGTTTGAGGTTTGGGGTTTAGGGTCGCTTATTGGGTCCGATATATAAATATATATCTATATTAATCTGAGTATAGTACGGCACGAGGACCCAAAAGGCGTTTAGGCTTTTCGGGATCTATAGGATCGTAGGGGTATAGGGTTGGGGGTATGGGGTTTGGGGCGTTGATGGCTTCAGGGTTTCGAGGCGTTGGGTTTACAGGTCTTAAGGTTTGGAGCTTTGCGAGTCACCGCCCGACAAATCACATGCATGGGCCGGGGGGGTGGGGCCCATGCATGTGACTAGCCCAGTCAAAACCGAGCCATGTCCGTGCTGTGGTCAGAACCTACCCCAGATGGCGAACAAAGGGTAACTACCTCACAAAGCATGGGGCTTTGCTTTTGATACACGCCCTTTAAACGTCGTGTACTTACTTGTCCGGTTCCCTGAAAGAAAGTCGAGGCTGCACGCGGCAGTAAGCCGCGGACGCTGAACCCAGGCTTTGCTGCAAAGCGGTTGAAGGCTCTTGAGGGTTCGTCTGACTCCACTTCTCTACTCCCTAAAATTCTGAAACTCTGAACTCTAAACCCTCTATGGGGTTATTCTAGACTACGGCCCCTGTTGGGGGTCCCCAGTATCGTGCAGGTATTCCTGCTAGTCGAAGGTGCAATTCCGAACGCCCAAATCTCCAAAACCTATACTTCCAGGCACCTTATCTTGTAGGTTAACTATATACTAGATTTTGGAATGATACCCCCTTCTACTGACAGTCCTTAATTGGGACTATAGTTCTTCCTATTATAATCCCTACTAAGGGCTGTTGCTATAAGGGGGAACATCCCAACCTGAAGGACACAATCTAGGGAAACTTAGCTTCAGCCCTGGCACTCTTTGAAGGCGTCGAGGCCCACGACGATGAGGGCCAGGAAGGCTCCGCAAACAGCAGAGGCCATGGTAGCCGCGCTTACGAGCAGCCCTGCTGCCAACTTGGAAATCACTCAAACTCTCGGCTCCCCTGCGGTTGGTTTAGGGTTTAGGGCTTGGGGAGGGGGGGTTCTACTGAACATGTCCTCCTTACAGGATCGGAAACGCTTAAAAACGCTGATTCCTAAATCGTGCGTAAGCGCTGCGTCCTAAACCCCAACAAGGTCCTATTGCTTAGGATCAAGCCTCCAACTACAACTACGAGGCCTTTTGCACTTCGAGCCCGGAGCTGGCAGCTTCGGCTTGGAGAACAGCAACTGCTTCTGCTCTTGTAAGGCAAGTCTTGTGGGTGTTTAGGGGTTTAAGGGGCTTGAGGGGTTTAAGGGGTTTAAGGGGCTTTAGGGGTTTTTAGGGCTTGGAGTTTCGGGCTTAGGGTTTAGGGAACAGCTTTAAATCCTGAACCCTAAAGGGGTGCAGGAGGTGCTACAGACTCGGGTTTAGGGTTTAGGGTTTAGGGTTTAGGGTTTAGGGTTTAGGGTTTAGGGTTTAGGGTTTAGGGTTTAGGGTTTAGGTCGGAATCCAAAACCTTTTAAAACGCCAGCCTACTACGCTGCGCTCTTTCAGTTCAAAGATTCGGGCTGAGGGATTTCAGGGAGGTTTAAAAATAGGAGACAAGCAGGGAACACGAAAATTAAACTAAACCCTAAACCCTAAACCCTAAACCCTAAACCCTAAACCCTAAACCCTAAACCCTAAACCCTAAACCCTAAACACAATTCAGGTATTTTGCTAGCAGCAGGGTGAGCGGCGCCAGGGCCCTTGCAATTCCTACGCCATTCCCGCCTTCCCGCATGTTATACCATTTGGAAGAGTACATAACCAGGCAAACCCTAAACCCTAAACCCTAAACCCTAAACCCTAACCCCTAACCCCTAACCCCTAACCCCTAACCCCTAACCCCTAACCCCTAAACGTCAACGCAGGACCAAAGCCTGCAGCCAAATAGGCACCTACACTCTCCTTAGAACCTTAAAACAAGCAATATCTTCAATATCCTTTTCGGTTTTGTATAAACAACAAATGATTTCTGAGGGGGGGGGATATAGGCACTAGGGGTGCTTGACACTGACTAAAGTTGGTTTGGGACGGCTTGACCTTCGCAACTGGACTCCGGAGGGCTTCGTAGGGTTGTTATAAGTGTTCATCCGAACACGAAAACCCGAGAACACTAAACCCTAAACCCCAAACCCTAAACCCGAATCACCGTAAGCAGAACAAACTTTTCAGAGTCCAAATATTTTGAAACATCTTGGTTTCATAGGGTTCAGGGTTTCGAAGGGCTTAACTTAAGGTTCAAGATTTTCGAAGTGGGTTTCGGGGGGGGCGGGGGGGGGGGGGGGGGGGGGGGGGGGGGGGGGGGGGGGGGGGGGGGGGGGGGGGGGGGGGGGGGGGGGGGGGGGCTAGCTTCATGTCAAGCTGCCCTACTCGGGCGCAAGGGAAAAGGGCTTAGGGTTTAGGGAGGTCGTTTAGGTTATAAGCTCCTTACCGAAAACCCTAAACCCTAAACCCTAAACCCTATACCCTATAAACCCTAATCCGAAAACGCAGGCAAGACTTAGGGCCTTCAAAGGGCGCAGGACCGGGGCCAGGCCTTGTGCAAGATTGAGTGCATCGCCCGAGAGACGCGAGGGGCGTGCCTGTGTGCGACGGACATGCTTGGGTTTAGTTTAGGGTTTAGGGTTTAGGGTTTAGGGTTTAGGGTTTAGGGTTTAGGGTTTAGGGTTTCGGGCTTCGGGTTTTAACCCAAAACTTTTGGGTTCAGGGGACTAGGCGCCATGCGCTTACCCCATACCACCAAGAATTCCTCGGACGCAACGCCACTCGGAAGTCCCGCCCCTTCAGACCCGTCACCCTAAACCCTAACCCGAAAGTGGAGGGGTCATACATCCTGTGCTGTTTTGTACTCTACGAAACGAGGCGTCACCAAACCATACTATCCATTTTGTACTATGTGCTGCGGTTAGGGTTTAGTGTTTAGGGTTTAGGGTTTAGGGCTTAGGTTTAGGGTAGGGTTAGGGTTCAGGGTTTGGGGCTTAGAGCTTAGGGCCCTACTATGCTGTGCCTAAGCCCTACCTGCGTGGACGAGGCCGCGAGCAAAGTGCGTTTTTGGGCCCCTGAAAAAAACGCATTCGTGGACAATGGGGTCCGTGACGTCAGAGCTGGCATCTTTCGAAGCTGTTTTGCCTAAACCCTAAACCCTAAACCCTAAACCCTAAACCCTAAACCCTAAACCCTAAACCCTAAACCCTAAACCCTAAACCCATCTTCGCTGAACCGTTTGTGAGGTCGACCCCGTGTTCTGGGGTCGTGCCTTCGGTCGAGGTCGTGGCCGAGCTTCCTGCTTCGGCTCGGTCTTCACAGCCGGCTTCCTTTTCTCTGATCCCCAGATGCGAAAACTTGGCGGTGAGGATTCGGCCGCTGGGAGCACTTCGGTGGCCGGAATAAGTCGGAATTTGTTTGCTGCTCGAAGATCTCGGTGACTCCGAGGGCTCCGCTGGTCGCAACTTCTTCGCAAACTTGCTTATGGTCCCCGTAAGCATCGATCCTCCTGTCTCCGTACTCGAAACCGAGGCTACCTTGCATTCGCCCTTCGAGAGTTATTAAAATTAATTATGTAGGCACAAATGATTCCTTCAGTCCCTTATCAGGAAGAGCTTGTAAACCCAGAGGCACTGCAGCGTTGTAGCTCGCACCCCTAAACCCTAAACCCTAAAGCCTAAACCCTAAACCCCAAACAATGAATTTCCTAAATGCTAAACACTAAACCCTAAACCCTAACAAACAAAACTGCGTTGGAACCTTTGAACTCGGCCAAATTAGGGCAAAGACCCTAAGCACCAAACTCTAAATCCTCCACCCAAGACCCTACCATAAGCCCGAAGCCCGACTAAGCCCCAAAACCATGCAAAGCCCAAATTAAAGCTTACTAAGCCCTCAACCCTGAGCCTCGTTATCTAGACGCAAGAGAAAACCCAGGAGCAAGAAGGGTGCCCTGTTGGGCTTAAAGGGGCTTGTCAGGGAACTTAAACCGCAAAGAAGGGTGCTAAGGGCTTGCTCAGGGCCCCAGTACCCCTGAACCTAAACCCTAAACTCTGAGCCCTAAAACTTGAAAAAAGATTAGAAGGGCCTACCGGCTCCCCCCCGCCCCCTCGAGGTCTGCGCTGCACACGGTTGAGGCCCTGTCCGGTGTCGCACAGGCGGTACCTGGACATGTTGCAGGATTTGGGGGTAAGGGTTTGGGGTTTAAGCCCTAGACCCTAGACCCTATAGAGCCTAAACCCTCAAACCCTCAAACCCTCACCCCTAAAACCCTACACCCTGAACCCTAAACCCTTAAACCCTAATTCATGGGGTTGATTGTTTAGGGTTTTCTTCAGATAAGTGTCGGGGTTGTTTCTGGGTTTTCGGCTGTTGGACCCACCCTCACGGGTTCTCCTACTTGGAGGTTCATGGTACTTATTGACCAATTCATAACTGATATTTGGGCACTTAAGGGGCTTATAAGTGGGTTACAGTTATAATTGGCTAATAAGTATCATGAACCTCCAAGTACTCTCTCTATACTACCCCGCAGGTTCCCCCCCTAAAATAGCCTCAATTATGCTCAAGTATATCCCTAAATAGCCTTACTTATTGGGGGGGGGGGGAACCTAGGGAAGGTAGTTTAGAAGGGAGCAGTAGGGGAAACCATGACACCGCGGCTGATGAGAAACCTAAGGTGCATCCACGGCTGGGCGCGGCTGAGGGTTTAGGGCTTGGGGATTAGGGTTAAGGGTTTGGGGTTTGGGGGTTAGGGTTTAGGGTTTGGGGTTTAGGGTGTAGGGCTTGGGGTTTAGGGTTAAGAGTTTAAAGGACAGATCCCGGCACCCAAAACCCTAAACCCCAAAGAGGTTGGCGCACGCACAAGCACCGGCTTCGCAAGCCCTAAAAGATCCCTGATACTTTATAGGGCTTTGCTAAGCTTAGGGCTTCGAGGCTTGAGGGCAGGGCATTTGGTTTGCTGCTTAGGAAAGGAAGAAAAGTTGTGGCAATAAGGCTGCCTGGAAACCCTGTGATGGAAACCAAATTAAGTTCCTTAACCATAACCTTAAAAGCTAGACCCTAAACTAAACCCTCAAACCCTAAACCCAGGATGTGGTATTGTTATGTTTTGGGTGGCACGATATTGTGTGGTATGGTTTGGGGCTTTGGAGTTCTAGAGTGGAAGGGTTTGGGCTTCAGTGTTACAGGTTTCGGGCTTAAGGTATGTACGGTACAGGTCTCTAGGACTGTTGACCTACTGGTTTAGGCATCCCTGTCATCCATCCGAGACCGAACCTGCTGTCTGAATGGTTCACGGTCCAACCCTGAACCCTAAACCCTAAACCCCAAACCCTAAACCCTAGCCCTAAACCCTAAACCCTAAACCCTGAACCCTAAACCCTGAACCCTAAACCCTAAACCCTAAACCTAAATTGCGCGGCTGTAGAGGTGCCTGCTTGACACTGCTTGAGAGTGTCTTGTTGTAACAACTTGCTACAGCACCCGGTTCCACTCGCGTGCATCCTTGTGCGAGAGTTCCGACCCACCAGGAAGATCCCTTTTGCGTCCATGATTAGCCAAAACCCTAAACCCTAAACCCTAAACCCTAAACCTTAAAACCGCGACCTTGCGCCTCATCTGTCTGCAGCACAGCCAGGGTCAGACCGGCAAGTCCTGGACGACCGCTGCTGGCAGCCATGCTCTGTCGCGCTGTTGGGACAACAAGGTCGCATTCTCTACCCAAAAGGCTCCAGTGTAGTTCTTTCTTGGTGGGTTAGGTATAGGGGATTCTAGTATACCATGGTATACTACCCCAAAAGGTACTACATCAGAGCCTTTGGGGGAGCTTCCACGGCGCACAGAGTCAACGCCAAGCAAAGTGGCGGTAGGTCAGTTCTTCCTTCCGCATGAAAAACGTCATGCTCGTCCCAGGAGAGGCTGCCACTAGTAGGTGCATGCTTTGCAGTGTGGGCATCGACAAAAGGGGCTTGCTCGAGTTTCAGCATCTCCGATCGGCGAATACGTGTCAGCGTAGTTCGCTGTGCAGAACGCATGCACTTCAAAACCCTAAACACTTTAAACCCTTTCAGACCCTAAACCGACCCTAAACCCTAAACCCTGAACCTTAACCCTAAACCCTAAACCCTGAACCCTAAACCCTCCGGTTGTGGTGGGCACGTGGAGCTAGGATCCAGCAGGTCCTGGGCAGCCACCGGGGCTGAACAGACTCTTTAGACACGTGGGGCTCGGGAATCCTCAGCCCTCAGTTTGGGTAAGCCTTAGACCCTAAACCTCAAACCCTAAACCCTAAACCCTAAACCCTAAACCTCAAACCCTAAACCCGAAACCCTAAACCCTAGGCCTAGGCTTGAGGGCATGGTTCTGAGGGGCATCAGAAAGTCGTTGAGGTTCTCCGGGTCTAGGGCTTCGTTAGGTTCCTGGAACCATACGAGTACCCTTTTGGGGACCCTGAACCCTAAACCCTAAACCCTAAACCCTAAACCCTAAACGTTGGTCACCCTATATATATATGGGAACCCTGAACCAATAAAAATGTGCAAAACGGTACGACTGGGCTACCATAAGTCTTTGTGCTACATGATTTTCGGAGTGGAGGCCTAAATCCTAAACCCTAAATCCTAAACCCTAAATCCTAAACCCTAAACCCTAAACCCTGAATCCCTAAACCCTAAACCCGAAACCCTAAACCATGGTGGCTCAAGGATTTGGGGTCTATCCTCGGGATGCCGCGACGCGACGAACCAGTGGGGGGACCGGAACCCGGGTTTGGGATCCCAAAACCCAAAACCCTAAAACCCTAAACCCTGAAAACCCTGAAATCCAAAAACCCAAAAACCCAAAAACCCTAAAACCCAAAAACCCTAAAAACCCCAAAACCCTAAAACCCTAAAAACCCTAAAACCCGAAAAAAATCCAAAAACCCTAAAGCCCTAAACCCTTATAAATGAACCCTAAACCCTAAAACCCAAAGGGCTCAGGGTCGAGGGGTTTTAGGGCTTAAGGTTTCGAGCTTAGGGGCCCGGGTTGAATTTTGGTGGACCCCAGTTTTGCCTGGCACCCCTCTAGACACTCCCAAACTCTCAACCCTAAACCCTAAACCCTAAACCCTAAACCCTAAACCCTTTACCCGCAAACCTTAAATCCCTAAACCCTTTAAACCCCGTGATCGCTGCAGCAACCCCGTGTCCTCTTCCGTCATTTGCCACAGCGCGAACCTCTCAAAAGAAGACTTCCGGCTCAGGTTCAGGTTTTAGGTTTTGGGGTTTAGGGTTTATAACTAAACCCTAAACCCTAAACCCTAAACCCTAAACCCTAAACCCTAAACCCTAAACCCTAAACCCTAACCCTCTACAGGGTACACAGGGGAGCCCCAGCATCCCGGCTTCAGACCCTGAACTTTTGCTTGGTGGGTTTTTACACATCGTCTCGTAAGGAGTCACTCAGTTCATGCACGGATTGGGTTTAGGGTTTAGGGTTTAGGGTTTAGGGTTTAGGGTTTAGGGTTTAGGGTTTAGGGTTTAGGGTTTAGGGTTTAGGGTTTAGGGTTTAGGGTTTAGGGTTTAGGGTTTGGGTTTCGGGTTTAGGGGCATATCGGGCTTAGGGAAGTACCTGCCAGCCAAGCTTAGACCAGCAAAGCAACCCTAAACCCTAAACCCTAAACCCTAAACCCCAAACCGCCCAAACCCTAAACCCTAAACCCTAGACCCTACCCCCTTAACTCTGAGCCCGTGGCATGCTGCCCATGATCTCGCGCCAGAGCAGGAGGCTCTGCAGCACGAAGGTGAACCTCAGCAGCTCCGGTCTTTTGTTCCGTCTAGGGTTTATAGGGCTTAGGGTCTGGGTTTTAGGGTTTGGTTGGGGTTTAGGGTTAGGGGGTTTAGGGTTTAGGGTTTAGGGTTTGGGGTTTAGGGTTTAGGGTTAAGGGTTAAGGGTTTAGGGCTTAGGGTTTGGCGTTTAGGGCTTCGGGGAGTCCCGAAGCCTGCGGGGAGGAGCCCCAATGTTGCAAAGTAGGACAACTGCAAGAGCCTTAAGCCGGATTGCAGGTAGGGTTTAGGGTTTGGGGCTTAGGGTTTAAGGTTTAGGGTTTAGGGTTTAGGGTGTAGGGTTTAGGGTTTGGGGCTTAGGGGTTAGGACTCAGGGTTTAGGGCTTAGGGCTTTAAGGGTTTTTGGGGTTGAGGATGTTGGGCTTAGGGTTTAGGGTTTTAGGGCTTTTGGGTATGCAAGCTTGGGTTTCAAACCCCCTCAACCACGTGGGCGCTTGAAGCGCTGCAGCTGAGCCGAGGGCTGAGTGCGATGGCTATGCGATAAGCAGGAGCCACCCCTGCCTCGCGAGATCTCAAGACCTCAGCGGGGACTTACCCTCCCTTTGGGGTTTGGGGTTTAGGGTTTAGGGTTTAGGGTTTGGGGTTTAGGGTGGGAGGTTCATGGTATGGCACTCCAGGGCCTTACAAGTGGGTTACAAGTACAGTTGCAAGTGCTTGACAAGTACCAGAAGGATGAGAATTACCGGAAGTATAGGGTTGGTTGGTTTTTTTCTTCGGATTCGGGTTCCGGGTTTTGCTATGGGCAATTAAACTTGGGGGGCGTTTGGGGGTTTCGGGGTTTCGGGTTTATGCCCAGGGTACTGGTACAGCGATGCTAGGGTTCAGCAAGTTTGGTGCTCTCGGGGAATGTTAGGGAAGTAGCCGGACCACTCCGTTTCTATTACCCTGTATGCATTCCCCCATGACCCTCACCGAACCAGACATGAAGTTAGGCTGCTTTTGTTTTTCATTGCTGGTCTCCTAACAGGATCTACGAAATCCCACTGGATCCTAGATCCTACATAGAAACCCCACTGGATCCTACACCCTCAGGCAGGAAAAAAACACGTGCTGAACCTCAAAAACTCTGAAGCCTCAAAAAGCACGACCTTCTTGGCCCGACAAAAACAAACTCTGCACCCTAAAAAGGGAATAAGTGCCTACTCTGGTCCTAGACCCAAGCCCTCAAAACCCCAAACCCTGAACTGCAATTGAAAACCTCCCAAACCTGAACTATACTGAACTTGGTAACCTTGCAATTCAAAAAAAGGAATTTGTTTCCAGGTACCCCAAAGTGCCTGGAGAAAAAGGGGATGAGCACAGCAGACAAACCGTCTGGCCACTGCCCCAAAACCCCTAAACCCTACACACTAAACCCTAGCAACGGGCTCCAGACTCCAATCGCCCTCTTTGGAAGGATGGAAATACTTTTGAAGGTACCTGAGAGGGGGCTTCTTAGAGTTTAGGGATCAGGTTTAGGGCTTCGGGGCTTCGGGTTTAAGGGGGCTTCTTCGGGTTTAGGGCTAAGGGTTCCTCGGCAAGCCGAGAACCGCAGGGCACCCTCCTTTCTTGGGGGAGAAGGATGCTTGGGTTTTCAACGAGAAAGCCTCACCCCAACAAAAAGAGAACAGGGGAACTACAGCGCGTCCAGAGCTTCTGTTTAGCCAGAAAGTGCTATGTTGTCCTGAGGGTTTGATTTCTCTCCGATAGCTATATAAACAAAACCCGGAACCTTTTAACTAAACCCGAAACCCTAAACCCTAAACCCTGAACTCTAAATCCAGGATCCCTGACGAAAGAGGAATGTCGGTGCCGGCCGGGCATCCTTCTTAGCCTAGACATCGGGGCTGCTGGGAGGAGGGCACCGAGTTATAAGGGCCCTAAATTGGGTTACAAGGATCCTAAATTAGGTTACAAGTCCCTTAACTATAGTTAGTTTAGTCAGGGCGCCCTCCTCGTGGGACTGGGTTTAAGCTTCAGAGTTTGGGGCTTGAAGGGTGTAGGGTTGCGTTTAAGGGTGTAGTTGAGGGGTTTAGGGTTTGAAGGTTTCAGGGGGTTAGGGTGTAGAGTAGAGTTTAGCGGGGGTTACGGTGTAGCGTTTCGGGGTAGTTTTCAGGAGGAGGAGAGCGCATTCCCTGTCAAGACACTCGATCATGCGCTCCACTGGCTCACGGTTAAACCTGCTGCGCGGAGAACCCTCAACCCTAAACCCTAAACTGTTGGCCGGTTCGACTGGGGGTTTGCATAAAGGGGGGGTGGGTTCAGGGGTTGCAAGGAAGGCATTTTCCAAGGTATAAGTAGCTTTATGAGGGCCCTAAATTTGGGTTAGAAGGATCCCAAATTAGGCGATATGTCCCTTATAACTTTAGATAGTATAGCAGGGCTTGCATTTCGTAAGACCAATAAGACACAAATCCAAGGGCAACCCTAAACCCAACCCCAAATCCTCAGCCCTGAACCCAAAGCCTAAAAGTCTAAAACCTCACTACAACCTAAGCTGTCCAAACGACCGTTCCTGAGCTGGGCCCCTCAACCCCTGAACCCTCCTGCTGTCGATACCTTGTACCTCGGGGACCAAATGAGACCTAAATGGGCTTATGGACCATACACCTGAATAAATATTACTGATAGTAGTACAGAGTGTGTGATTTGGTTGTTAATGTTGGGGAGCCATTTGATCCCCAAGGTATGAAGGCTTCCCAAGGTAGGGGACCTCTTTGCGGGTGGGGGCCGGGGGGCGGGGCGGGGGGGGGGGGAGGGGGAGGGGGTTGTCTTTGTAAGGACTATGAAAGTTGTGTGTGTCTTGTGTTTCTTTGGGGGTACATTTCTGGTTAGGGAAACGCTCACATAGCCCATCGTCGCTGCAATTTGTGAAACCCTCCAAAAGTTATCGTATTCGTACTTGACAACTATTTGACAACGATGATACTCATGATGACAAAACGGCCCTTCAAATATTCAGTACACCGACATAAGCCACCCCAGGCCCAACACCCTTAACCCAATTGTTTGTTTGCGTTGGGCCTCAGAAAGGCGAAGTGGTCGCTGATGGAGGCCACGACAGTTTCAATCCGCTCCTGTAGAACCCGAAGCCCTAAACCGTAAACCCCCGGTGCCAAACCCCAAACTGCCCAATAAACGGCTTCTACGGTCTATTGAATATTGTTCCAGGGCTTATAAATTTGTAGGCCTCATGCAGGGTGTATACGGCTCAGACTTCAGGAAAAGGGCTTACGCCAATTTTGGGGCTTCGGCTGCTGAAGGTGTATGACTTTCAGCCGTGAAATCCAGAATTCCGAGTCCAAAAATCCCCCCCATAGCACAAGGATTCATTTGATAGTAGTCTGTTTGAACAAGTGACGTAGGACTATACGGGGCATTCCAATATTTAGACATGTAAGGTTTCGAACGACAATCGGAACCTCCAAACAAACCATTGCAAAACCGCCTAAGCCAAAACCCTAAACTATAAACCCTAAGCCCTAGCACCCTACACCCTGAAACCCTGAACCCTAAAACCCCAAAACCCCAAAACCCCAAAACCCTAAAACCCTAAAACCCTAAAACCCTAAAACCCTAAAACCCTAAAACCCTAAAACCCTAAACCCTAAAACCCTAAAACCCTAAAACCCTACAACCCTAAAACCCTAAAACCCTAAAACCCTAAAACCCTAAAACCCTAAAACCCTAAACCCTATAGACCCTACAAAGGTCGGAGGTTGCCATTGGGAGCTTTAGGGCCGCGCAAGTCTAGGAACTGTGCATAGGCTGGAACTGTAGACCCTCTTGAACTCTAGGGTTTGGGCTTAGGTTTAGGGTTTAGGGTTTAGGGTTTAGGGTTTTGGGTTTAGGGTTTCGGGTTTGGGGTTTGGGATTCGGAGTTTAACCCTAACAGCAAAGAGAGCCTTAGGCTAAGCCCTTTCCTCCGTCAGCAGGCTGTCAATCTCCGGCCTTACGGCTAGGCTTAGGCTTCGAATTCTGAGGTTTCAGGTTCAGGGTTGAAGGCTTCTTAGGGTTTAGGGTTTGGGGCCAGTATAGGAGCTTTAGCACCCAAATATCTTTATATATATATATATGTATATCTATATATATATATATACATATCTAATCATGGGTACATGGACCCCCCTAGGGATTATGGCTACGCCTGGAAGGTGCTCCGCAAACTCGAGCCCGGAATCTTGGGGCACCAAAGTTGCGCAACCCTGGATTTGGGGTTTGGGGCTCACAGGAGGCAGGGTTTAGGGTTTAGGGTTTAGGGTGTAGGGTGTAGGGTTTAGGGTTTAGGGTTTAGGGTTTAGGGCTTGGGGGCTCACAGGAGACCTCCTCGAAGATGCCGAATAGCTCTATCCTGGAGGGTTCCTCCTAGCCACGCTCAGCAAGCCAAACCTTCCGAGTGAGAGACCCACCCTAAACCCTAAACCCCGAACCCTAAACCCTAAACCCTGAACCCCAAACCCTAAACCCTCAACCCTCAACCCTCAACCCTAAACCCTAAACCCTCAACCCTAAACCCTGAACCCGAAACCCTAAACCTTAGACCCCAAGCCCTAAATCCTCAACCTGAACCCTATCATTACGACGCCCCCCCAGATACTAAGTTGAAACGACGAATGTCTAAGCCCGCCCCAACCCTATTCCCAAAACCCCAAACCCCAAAACCCCAAGCGCCAAACCCTAAACCCTAAACCCTAAACCCACCAACGCGGTAAGCTCTGGGACAGCTGCCGCTTTGATCCCCCACGCAGTGCTTCGGCGAGGTCGCCGGCGGGCTGTGGCGGGTTTTGAGTTTAGGGTTCAGGGATTATAGGGTTTGAGTGTAGGGGTTAGGACCCTAAGCCCCAAGTCCAATAAGCACAAAAACCCTCACTCGCAAGAGATGGATTCGGAAAAAGAGTGCGCTGGTGCAGCAGGAATGCTACTCTAAACCCTCAACCCTAAACCCCAAGCCTTAAACCCTAAACCCCAAACCGTAAACCCTCAAAACCTTAACCCCAGATTGTTGCGGGGTTTTGGGCATGCCCACTTATAAGTGTTCGTAAGCCGAGTTTTAATACAACTTATGGTTTCCACCCCCTCTATCTGCTCATCTGCGAGTTTAGGGTTTAAGGTTCCCTTAAGCCCTAAACCCTAAACCCTAAACCCTAAACCCTAAACCCTACACCCCTGGGCTCATGAGAGTTTAGGAGCTTAAGAAGTTTAGGGTCCGGGGCGTGGCTTGAAAAGCAGGGCCGGGCCTTCGGCGGCGCCACCCCTTCTGGGGGCTTCTCAGCATACCTTGATGGGGTTTAGGGTTTAGGGTTTACTGCGGACAGATCAAGCACTAGCTCCCCTCCGCGGCCAAGCAGCGGAAAGGGTGCTAGGGTTTAGGGTTTAGGGTTTAGGGTTTAGGGTTTGGGGGAGGGGGCCTAGGTCTTTTTTTGCAAGTAGTATGTCGGAAATCGATGACATGATTCACAGTAAATTCATCAATCTGATGGTTCGAGGGGGCCTTGGTTTTAGGGTATGGGATTTGGGGTTCAGGGGTTAGGTTTTCGAGGCTTGGGGGGGTGTTGATGGTTTAGCTTTTTTAGGGTTCTAGGGTAGTGGATTGGGCTCTTAGGTTTCAAGGTTTTTTTGGGATATGTCCGGGTAGTGTGGCGTTAAGCAGCTTACAGGAATTAGGGTCTTAAGGTGTTTCAGGGGCATTTTCGGGCTTTCGGTAGTTTCGGGATTGAGTTGGCGCTTTAGTATTCGGGGTTTGGGGTTTTGGATAGGAGGTTGGAGAAGAGGGTTGATGGTTCATTGGGGCTTCTATTTGCACACAATTGCTCCTTGGCACCTACCTTCTAAAGAATTGGAGTCCTACTGCGCTGAAGCAAATGTTGGGCACAGATTTTGGGATGTTTACGGTTTTTGGGGAGCAGGTAACCTGCCGCCGCGGTGCTTGCGCTTGAGCTCCACCAAGGCCTCCGACTTGTCTTTGCTTTCCGCGGCAATCTGCACGAGAGAGGGAGTGGAACACCCTACGGCCCTACAAACCCTGACATGCTATGCAAAACCCTCACATCCTAAACCCTGACATCCTAAACCCTAAACCCTACACCCTAAACCCTATATAATCTAAGGTATCTTCTGCAATTGAGGGGTATTGGGCTCTCTGGGAACATGGTACTGGAGGCTTCCAGGGGGCTCCAGGGTTTAGGGCTTACGGTTTGTGGCTTTTGAGAGATTCGGGGGTTCAGGCGTCGGGGGTTTTGGGTTCTGAGGGGTTGGAGTTGGCGGTTTTTCCGTCTAAGATCTAAGGTCTGAGGTTTATAAGGTTTAGGGTTTAGGGTTTAGGGTTTAGGGTTTAGGGTTTAGGGTTCGGGGTTTCTGGCCATGAATCCCGAGGACTGGCTGGTGGAGCCTCTGCCCGTGACTTGCCCTCGGTGTAGATTTCCTTGGTGGCAATCGCCAGCAGCGGGTCCTGCAAAGCCACGGTTTAGGGTTTAGGGTTAGGGTTTAGGGTTTAGGGTTTAGGGTTTTAGGGTTTAGGGTTTAGGGTTTAGGGTTTAGGGTTTAGGGTTTAGGGTTTAGGGTTTAGGGTTTAGGGTTTAGGGTTTAGGGTTTAGGGTTTAGGTGGCAAAGGCTTGCGGTCCCCTAGGGCTTCGGCGTAGGGAGTCTGTTTTTTAGGGTTTTGTGGGGTTTGCAGGGCTTGTAGGGCTTCCAGGGTTTAGGGTTTAGGGTTTAGGGTTTAGAGTTGTGGAGTTGATAGGGTGTACAGGGTTGAAGGTTAGGAGATTAGTTCAGCTCAACATTTTGGAAAGCTTCACAGATATGGGGCCTACACATGCGGCGAACCGAAAAAACACATACTGGCCACAATGTTAAGGAACTTAAGTTAAGCTTGGGTAAGGTTATAGAGCACGATCTAAGTCTCCTCATGCTTCTTGCAAACGCCAAGCCCTACACCCTAAATGAGTTTGAATTAAGCTACCATGTTTGGGCAATTTAGTAAGTTTCCGTCCTAAGCCCTACTAAACCCCAGACACTACTGTAAGCATCCTAAACCCAAAACCCTAAACCCCAAACCCCAAACCCCAAACCCGAAACCCTCTCTCCTGCAGCATGGCAGTCCCCTTGGCGTGGCCCTTCACCAGGCTCCAGACAGTCTTCACCGGAGCGACACCTGAGTCTGTGGAAGAGTTGAGAAACCCAAACCCGAAACCCTAAACCCGAAACCCGAAAGCCTAAAACCTAAACATTAGGGTTTAGGGGGTTTAGGGGCCTAATGCCTAAACCCTAAATCCTAAACCCTAAACCCTACGTTGGGTTCCCCAACAACCTAGGATAGCAAACAAAGGTGCAAGCCCAAGCTAAAGTAGATTCAGACTAGAAGAGGAAGGAGAGAAGGAAGCAGAACCACGACGACAAGGACACCCGTCTTCTGTAAAGTCTACATAAGATTCGGCTGGACTGTGCCAGTGCTGATCAATGACGGTGAGATAGCGACAGTGAGTCTCAGGAAGACAGTACTTAGCTAGCTTGCGAAAGCCCGCCCGGTTTAGGGTTTAGGGTTTCGGGTTTCGGGTTTAGGGGCGTGGGCTTGTCCAGGCCGCCAGTGACCCACATCACCATGTCCCTGTAGGAGATGGTCGGACACTCATCAACAAGAGACTGGATATTGAAGTAGGGTTTGGGATGTGCCCCCTCGTACTAACAGTCCTTTACAAGGATTCTAGTACCCCCTACTGTAGTCCCTCTCAACGACTCTTAGTACAAGGGGGAACATGCCAAAGTAGGGTGTATATTTTGTTGCATCCCCCAGAAGGACACCCGACATATACTCTCAATAATATTGAAATGGAACCTGAAAAACAAAAATATAAACCCTGTTTCAATATGATTGTTGTGATTCCCCGGGTCACAAGGGGTGACTCCAGGCCACAGAATCCAGAAGATGGCTGTCAGGAAACATAAGGGACCTAAGATCCGACCCCTCGACATACCTTGAAGCCCGAAGCCATAAACCCTAACCCCCAATAACCCTAAACCCTAAAGCCCTAACCCTAAACCCCAAGATCCTTTTGGGTTTTGGGGTTCAGGGTTCCTCCTCTTCCCTTAACCCTAACCTCTCCCTAAACCCTGAACCCAAGAGAAACAATCTTTCGGTAAGCGCGCATGGCCTAGAGAGCCCAATGAAACACCATGGGACTTAGGTTTATGGGGCTTGTTTAGGGTACTCATCACCGAAAAGGGCCCTTTGTAGGGTCTATGATGGGGACTACAAGACATCACGGCCCATCATGGCGAAACTTGGGTTCAAGGTTTTGTTGCCCACCCTCGGTGTGGGGTTGTTAGGTTTTAAACTCAATTCGTCTCCTCGCCCGGAACTCTTCTCCTCGCTCATCCCTGGAGTGCCCAACGCCAAAGTGTCCCTGGAGTGCCCAACTACCCCAAAGTCTGCCTGGAGTGCCCATCCCAGGATTGCCCAACGTGTTCCCGAAAAAGGTGCCCGACCCCAGAGTCTTCCTCCCGGAGGTCCCTGGAGTGCCCAAACCCCAGCGTCTCGTGCCCAGCCCCAGAGTTTTTCTGGAGTGCCCAACCCCAGAGTCTCGTGCCCAACCCCACTGTCCCAGAGTGCCCAGCCCCAGAGTCTGTCTGGAGTGCCCAGTTTTGTGCCCACTCTCTGGAGTGCCCAACCCGAGATTCTCGTGCCCAACCCCATCGAAGTAAAATGTTTTTCTATTCTCCTTCCCTCAAACCCCAATCCCTAAACCCTGAACCCTGGACCCCAAACCCCAAACCCCAAACCCCAAATCCCAAATCCCAAACCCCAAACCCCAAACCCTAAACCCTAAACCCCAAACCCTGAACCCCAACCCTGGCATCGCCACTTGATGGCCGAGGCGGGGGCAGTCAAAGTCCAGCTGCCGACTGACTTCGCCCTGGCGATTCGTGGGGCGGTTCCGGGTTCAACAGGGTTTTAGGGTTTAGGGTTTAGGGTTTAGGGGTTTAGGGTTTAGGGGTTCAAGGGCTCAAGGGCTCAGGGAGTCAGGGTTCTAGGCTTACGGGTTGGGTTTTGGGAGCTTACCTGGGGCTCTGTTTGCCCACTATTTTCGGTGTTATGCTCTAGTCTAATTAACCTACTACTTCCTAGGGTTTGTAAACCCAAAACCCCTGATGGACCCTGGGCCCAATACCCTATACCTTCTCCTCAACGCGCATCAAAAAGCTAGCCATCAACCGGCAATCCCAAAACGTACAGAGCTCGCTAGGGTTTACATAAGGTTCAGGGCTTTGGGCTGACTCCAAACCCTAAGCCCAAAACCCGGAGGACCCTAAACCCTAAAAACTGATAACCCTCAATTCCGTCAGCAATTGGGGTCCCACCTGAACCATGAACCCCCTGAGCCCTCAGCCCCTATAAGCCTTCTAAGCCCTACATGCCCCTTCAAGCCCTAAACGCCCTCTAAGCTCCATAGTTGGGCGCAACAAAAAATGCACAGGCGGCGCCTTGACGCTGTCCTGCAGCATGTGGATGAGCCTGAGTCTGGGTTTTCACCAAAGCGAAGCTCAGAAGGCAAAATCCTGCAAGGAAAGGGTCGACGCCCTACACCATTAACCCTAAACCCTAACTGATCCCGAAACGTTTAGGGTTGGGGTTTAGGGTTTAGGGTTTAGGGTTTAGGGTTTAGGGTTTAGGGCTTAGGGCTTAGGGTTTAGGGTTTAGGGTTTAGGGTTTAGGGTTTAGGGTTTAGGGTTCAGGGTTTAGGGTTTAGGGCTTAGGGCTTAGGGGTTAGGGGGTTTAGGTTTAGGGTTTAGGGTTTAGGGTTTAGGGTTTAGGGCTTAGGGCTTAGGGTTTAGGGTTTAGGGTTTAGGGTTTAGGGTTTAGGGTTTAGGGTTTAGGGTTTGAAGGAAGGGAGCCTCCCCCTAGTTGTAAGTATACCTTGGCTACTGAAAGCCGGGGCCTGTTAGGGTCCCAGGTCCAGCTCTCCACCAACTTGGACCTGATTACTTTTAGACAACTCTTCCCAGGGTTGATTCAGGGTTCAGGGTTAAAGGTTCAGGGTTGAGGGTTTAGGGTTCAGGGCGTAGAGGGGGGGGGGGGGGGGGGGGGGGGGGGGGGGGGGGCGTGGGTTCGTTCTAATCAGCAGTCGACAGTAAGGGCCATATGGTGAGCTCTTCACATTAAGGTCTCTTATTGCGTGCCCTCAATATTAGGGGCCCCCCTTATAAGAGTAACCTCAAAACGGACCACGTTTTAGAGAAGTGACGATAAGACGCAAAGTTATGGCTTTAAAGCGGCCCAAGAAATCTGAAGAAAACTTGTCTGGACCCCAGAGTAACAGGGTTTAGGGTTTAGGGTTTAGGGTTTAGGGTATCCTTTTTGGTCTAAAGGGGCTCATCAGGTTGTTGACTTGGCAAGCCAGGGGATGCACCTGTCTGGGTTTAGGGTTTAGGGTTTAGGGTTTAGGGTTTAGGGTTTAGGGTTTAGGGTTTAGGGTTTAGGGTTTAGGGTTTAGGGTTTAGGGTTTAGGGTTTAGGGTTCAAATTGCCGCTGCAATCCCGGAGATAGTAGGGTTCAGGCAGGGTTTGGGGTTTAGCGTTTAGGGTTCAGGGTTTACGGTTTAGGGCTTAGGGTCTCTGATATTTTCGCGGGTGGATTAAAAAAGAGGGGGGGGGAGGGGATCACATTGATGGCTTACATGCGAGACCCTCTCGGCGAGCGGCTTGCCATAACTTCCTCGCAGCTTGTCGGGGTTCAAGATCTTGTACCTGCCCCACAACCCATCATCTACAAGGAAGGTCCCCTCCCCCTAGTTGTAAGTAGAGCCAGCAGACCCCAAGTTGGACTATCAGGATCCAAAATTAAAGGTTCTAAGTTCTAAGTCTCTTAACTACAATTAATATGACAAGGGGGACACTCCTTCTAGCGCAGTCAAGTACCCTGAACTTTGAACCCTAAACCCTAAACCCTAAACCCTAAACTCTAAACCCTACACCTATAGAATGGGGATTCAGTGTACAGCGGACATGGGTTTGGTGGTCGAAAGTGAAACAAGTGATTTGTACAGATCCAGTGTACTGTGCACTACAAGAAGGGGGCCCCCTTTCCATACTAACCATAGTTAAGGGACTTAGAACAAAATTTAAGATCCTTGTGGGCCAAATTTAGTGTCCTTATAATTCAGGGTCCTGATAAGTCTACTTATAATTAGGAGGCCCCTCCTTGTATAGATATGGGGGTTTACGATATGAGGGGTACCTTTTTTGGGGTCCCTCTTATAAGGGGATCCTACTATTTGGGGCTCTATACTAGGGGTCCCCTATTATCGTAAACCCCCCCCATAGTATACAGGACGGACTAGCGGGGAGCAGTACTGGAAGACCACTTGGAGGTTCATGGTACTTATTAACCATATATAACTGCACGTATTAACTGCACTTAACCACATTAGGGCACTTGAGGGGCTTATAAGTGGGTTATAAGTACAGCTATGCTTGGTTAATGAGTACCATGAACCTCCATCTAGGGCATAGGGGCGCCAGTCCAGTAAACTCAGTAAGCCTACAACACCAAATCTTCTACCTAAAGTTCCTTATGGGGTTTTGGTTTACTGTAGCTTTAGGACTCTGAACCCTAAACCCTAAACCCTACGGCCTTCAGGTTGATTTGATTTGAATGATCGAAGGCCTTGCAGCCAGTTCCCCACGGGCCAAAGGGCTTCACGGCTCGGTTTAGGGCTTAGGGCTTAGGGCTTAGGGTTTAGGGTTTAGGGTTTAGGGTTTAGGGTTTAGTTTTGTTTAGGGTTTAGGGTTTAGGGTCTAGGGTTTAGGGTTTAGGGCCCCAACCCCAAACCCCAACACCAAAGCCCTAAACCCACACCCGCGCCCGACTTTTTCTCCACCGTGCTCGCCGCGGCGGGCCACAGCTGCAGAGCAGCTGAGGCTCGAAGTATCGGGGATGTACACAGATGTATATATATATATGTATATATTGATTTATGTATTTGTTATTCATTTGTTTGTTTACTATCTATTTATATCTATGTTTATATGTGTGCTTTTGAATACATATATACCCCAAAAAAACGAAACCCTGAAACCATCCAGCGGCGTCTAATTATTCTAGACCCCTAAACCCTCGACCCCTAAAACCCCTAAACCCCTAAGACCCCTAAGCCCTTAAAACCTGAACCCTAAACCCTAAAGCCTCAACCCTAAACCCTAAAAAAACAAAAACTCCTAAACCCCTTAAACCCCTAAATCCTAAACTGCGAGGAAGCCTAGGCTTCTTGGAGGGAGGCGGCCTGTTCGATCATCGGCACGAGCTCCCTGGCCCCCGTGGACTCGAGGGGTTGTAGGGGTTGGGAGATAGGGCTTTTAGGGGTTTTAGGTGGAGGGTTTAGGGTTTAGGGCTAGGCTTTTTCGAACAATGGCTCGAAGAGGTTTACATGGCCTATGATGCATTGATGGCTAAGATTGGCTTAGGAGGTCTTGGGTATGATAAGGAAGATGGCTTAGGGCTGTCAGGGTTAACCCTTAGTAAAGTGTGGTCGTCTCAGGCTGGGGGGAATTCCGTGTAGCGGGGTTTCCACCCTCGCCGGCCCAGCAGTAATGACATCTTTCATGTGAGGTTGCTCAGGACTAGGCTAGGGTTAAGGGTTTGGGGTCTAGCCTCTAGGAGTTTGGACCCCTTTTTTCAAGATGTTCTTGGGCCCCTGGGCCGTAAATTGAATCCCTAAACTCGGAAACCCCTAAACCCCTGACCCCCTAAACTCAGGCCCTGAAACGCTAAACCCGCGAAACCCCTAAACCCCTAAACCCCGCAAACGCCGGAACCCCTGCCACCTCAACCCTAAACCCTAAACCCAAAACCCTAAACCCGAAACCCTAAACCCTAAACCTGCCACCTCGAGCCAAGGTGCTTTGGCGCTCGGGCGATCCTGAACGACGCCGCGTCGATGCAAACGCAGGTCACCACGGCGCGGGCCACGAGGAGACCAGGGCCTTGTCGAAGAACAAACGGCTGCTTGTTTGGGGTTCAGGGTTAGGGTTTGGGGTTTAGGGTTTAGAGTTTAGGCAGTTTAGGGTTTAGGGCTTAGGCTTAGGGTTTAGGGTTTAGGGTTTAGGGGTTAGGGGTGAGGCTATAACCCGAACCCTCCAACATCCTAGCCTTTTCTTCTTGAGCCATGTCAACCCTAACCCTCCGGCTCCGAGGGCTCTTGTTGCGATGGGTGCTTAGGGGCTACTGATGGTTTAGGGTTTAGGATTTAGGGTAGTAGTGACTCCGCTTGCTGTGCTCCTCAAATCCTCAATCCCGAAAGTCACAACCTCTTCAATCGAAACTCTCACAGCCCGAACCTTCGAGTCCTAGCCCTGAGCCCTAAACACTGAACCCTAAACCCTTTACCCCAAACCTTCCAGCTCAACATCCCGAGCGGGCAGTTGCAGGGCAGATCCCATTATATCTTAGATTCCCAGTTTAGGACCTCAGCGTTTTTGTGAATGTGAGGGTGCCGGGTTGAGGGTTTGGGGCCCTTGGCTCTTCCGCTACACCCCGAACTCGAAACACCGAACTCTGAAAAACCTCCGAAAAAAAAGGCACTAAGCCCCCAAGTCTAAACCGTTAACCGTTAAGCCTCTAATCCCTGAAATTCACAACCCTTAACTCCTAAAACCTTGAACCCTTAAGAAAGCAAACAAACTTTAACACGCAGACCCTTGAACTGGAAGCCCTTGAACCTAAAACCCGTCACGCCAAGACCCTTCGGACCTCTGCCACACCCTAAACTCTAAACCCAAACCCCTAGACCCTGAACCCTAAACCCTAAACCCTGAACCCTCAACCCGACTCCAACCCTGGACCCCGTAACCCTCAAACCCTCCGGACTCGGCCTTCAGGTCCTGCAAGCGCGACCAGTCGCTCATCGCAGAAGAGCTTGCTCCGGGAGATGCGCAGCTCGTTCCTTGACTTCGTGGGTTTCGGATTTGTAGGACTTTTTAGGCGAAGCGTAAAGAGTTTAGAGCTTTGCTTATAACCGATGTATGGGGTTTGGGATTTGAGTTATTCTGCTTACACTTGTTTACAGGTTTGAGGCGAAGAGGCGGCGGATCCAGTCGCCGGGCGCCTTAACGCAGCGACTTAAACCATGTTGAAGGACGACTCTCGCACTGCCCATTGCACGCTGCCTTACCTGAGCATATCGATTCGAGCCTTCGCTTCGTTGGGCAGGCAACATCCGAATGGTCCAACGGGATTGGCACTCGCAGGGACCTGGCGGGCAGATGACATGTTGCTTCCCTCGGGCGCACATCCGTTCGGGACGCGGTGGCTTCCTCGCCTCAGTCTGGGAGCGACGACGTGACAAGACGACAGTTGCTGCGCTGACCTGAGAAGCTGACATTGCGTTTTCTGTCGCACCTGGCACGAGCTTGCCTGACTCGTGGGGCTAAGCCTTGTTGCTTTGTGGAGTTGCTGCCGAGCTTAGATCCCGGCGAGCGCCGGCATGACCTGGCAAAAACTCGACGCTTCAAGCTAGGTCACACGTTGCTTTTGTTTCACTGAGCAGCGCGCCCAACGTGGCAGCTCGGAGCCAGCGCTTGCAGTGTGAAGCTTGTTCTGCTTTTGTTCACAGTTGTGTTTGTCGCCAGTCACTACGGTGTCAATGCTTTGGGTGCCTCACTGCTGTGGCGCAGTTTTCCTCTGCAGGCGACCGATAAGTTCAGATATTGTTGCTGAGGCCAGTTGCCGTGGCCGTCGCTTCACAGATATATTGGGGTCGGGGCAAGGCAGCACGCCGCACGCTCGACAGGCTGCACATGCAGTGGAGGCTCTCGCCTACAAGCTTTTCTTTGCTTAGTAGACACTTGTTGGCGAGTACTGCTCTCGTGACGAGCCGTGGGCAGCGTTTGGCGAAAGTCAAGCAATTCTGCTCTGGAGCTTGTGTAGAGATGTGTATAGTGTGAGAGCAACCCAGCGCGACATCGTATGATTGGGGTACTTGATAAGAAACTGATGTACATCTATGTGCATCTGAGGGAGGATGTGTTGCACGGCAATGCCAGCAACTCCCGCCGAGGGACCGACTGCGTCTCCTGTCAACAGGTTGCCGATGCGGCGGTATGAGAGCCTGCGATGACCCAGACCTTGAACAGAAGTGTACAATCCTCTGACCTCTGGCGTCAGAACCAAATAAACAGACAGCCGCAGCCCGTCAAAGGCTTCGCAAATTTAGAGTCAAAGCGCTGCACCCTGAGGCCTCCTACGGCCAGCTGTTCTTGACATGTAGACAATGTAGACAATGCAAACGTTGCGTGTGCATTCACTGGCAAATGCACGAGTCTGGCAAGCTGGGAAACGTCAACAACCACACGTCTTGCAACATGACAAAAGCTCCCCGCCAGGCCTCGCCCGAATGAACAGCTGCAGGCACGTTTTCGACACAGTTGCCAAATGCTTCAGGTATATAATCGTGCAAGAAAAACACGATGGCGCTATCAAAACCGCGTCAGCAGGAAGAGAAGTAGCTGGAAAACAGACGACTGGGGTGAGTCGTAGAGGCGCCTCCAACGTACTCAGCTAGGAAAAGAGGACAGCCAGTGCACTGAGTTTCTGGATGAGGCTCGGCGCGCACCTTGCAGACACAAGTATCGCTCGCAGGGTAGACGCTCCATTCGTGCTGCGTAAGGCTTTCTTCGTGGCCATGGGCTTCCTCACCAGGAAGCTTCATGCCATCCGTCATGATCAGCAGTTTGCACCCAGAGAGTTCCAACACTTGTTCAAGTGCATCTGCAAGCTGTCTGCCTGAAGTGGTCCTGGCAGCTTTTGCCAAGACTCTTTGGCACACAGCTACGCTAGTTGAAGGAGCCAGGATTGGATGTCCTGTAGGCCCACAGCAAATTCTCAACCTTTCTGCCATTTCTTTTCCTGTCGGCCCTGTGATCCTCAAAGTCCAAAAACGGGGATGCAATCTCTAGGCCTGAAGGGAATGATTGACATCCCGGTAGGAGTCATGTGCTTCCCACATAGCACCAAACATTGGCAGAGCACAAGGTGCAAAGGTCCGGATTCAAAGCTCTCGTAAACAGGGACTACACATCGAACTCTTATCCATGTTGAATTCTTGATCCTGAGCGGAACTTTATTTACTAACAGTAACACCATGCTACTCGATGGGCTTGGAAAGGATTCGTCATCAGGAAGATGGCAGGGTTTGCAAGTTTTTAAGCAAAGCGCGGGGGGGGGGGGGGGGGGGGTGCAGCCACCTCCGTTTACAAACACAACGACTGCCAAGGCGTAAACAAGCCGGGGGTTTGGCCCCCCATTTGCAACACAATGCTGGTATGACTGTTCAGGATGAAAAAACAGGGGGGTGAGGGTTGGTGAAACAAAACGCTAGCAGGATGGGTGTGGAAAGAAATTCAAAAAAGCTGACCAGGCAAGTTTCTTCTGGGCATGAAGTTTCAAAAAGCGCGGGTGGGGGGGGGGGGGGGGGGGCAATTGCAAGTACGATGCTCGCACCACGGATTCCTGACCTCTTCTGGGCATGAATACAAAAAACAGTTGCAAACGCAATGCTCGAACGACGAGTTTGAAAAGAAATCCTATTGCTTTATGCCAAAGTTCTCTTCTAGACATGAAGTTTTCTGTCTTTTTTCTTTCGTTCTGTCTTTGTTTCTGCTTTTATTTCGTTATTGATTCTCTCTCTCTCTCTGTTCCTCTCACTATTTCTCCTTTACTTTCTTTCTGTCTGTATCGTTTTCTTTCTTTTCTTTCTCTCTGTATCTTTTTCTTCATTTCCATAATTCCTTTCTTCCCTTCTTGCTTTCGTCTGTGTCCGTTCTCTTCTTCCTCGTTCCTCCCCAGCCCCAGGCCCCTTTCTCATTGAGAAA
This sequence comes from Symbiodinium natans, assembly GCA_905221605.1. Lineage (NCBI taxonomy): Eukaryota > Dinophyceae > Suessiales > Symbiodiniaceae > Symbiodinium > Symbiodinium natans. Next base: position 56,597 of record CAJNDS010000274.1, read on the forward strand.
GTAGAGATTAGGTAAAAAAAAGAGAGAAACGAGAGGTTTCCCGACCCCTCCCCCCAACCGCCACCCGCAAAAACTGAAAATGATAATAATAAAGGTAATCGCGGAAAAAAAAAACGTGAGAGAGAAACAAAAAAGGCCCCCCTCCACCCTAAACCCTACACCCTCTTGGTGTGGGTAGTTTAGGGCTTTAGGGCTTAGGGTTTAGGGTTTGGGGCTTAGGATTGACGAACTGCTCGAGCCCAAAATTGGTGGGACCCCTTTACATCACTGCGTGATTGGCATCGCCCCACCCTCCCAGGATACCTTTTCATTGAAACTCTAGGGCATAGTTTTGTTGATGTTTAGGGTTTAGGGTTTAGGGCTTAGGGCTTAGGGTTTAGGGTTTAGGGGTCTAATGCATATGGTTTAGGTGTTGGAATTCGGGGTGGTGTGGGTTGGGATACAATGTATGAAGCTTAGGAGTTGTGAAGCAGGAAGGCTTGCCAGAACAGAGGGGTGTTTAGGGTTTAGGGTAGGAGGGGGAGTACGCAGAACTTGCTTCGTCCCTGAGGGAGGGAACGCAATGCAAGGAAGCACACATCCTACCGCATCGAGTAGTAAAGCTTCTATACTTACTTCTCCAATGACCAAGGGGAAAAAAGGTTAAACTTTAATATTCCTACTAAAAAAGGAAACCCAAAAAGTTTAAAGTTCAGCTAAAGGCGAAGTAAGTATAGTAGTTCCGTGGTAGGAAACCATGCCCCCTGATCTCGTGTGCTGTCCGGGGGCCGGAGCAGGCACCAGCACTGTGCATACTGCATACACAATGCATTGTACACGATGGGTTTAGGGTTTAGGGTTTAGGGTTTAGGGTTTAGGGTTTAGGGATTCAAAGGCTTGCTGCAGCAATTCCTCTACCCTGATGGTCTTCAAGGCAAGCTTGCACGGCTTTCGACATGGGGGGCAGGAACCCTGAAACCCTGAACCCAACCCCCTGTTTAAGCTGCCTGAAACCCACTGCTGCTGGCGCAGTTTACCTGAGATAGTGAAACCCAGACTGCAATGGAAACCCTCAGAAGTTCAAGCCCTGCCAGCCCCAAACCTTTCGAACCTGCCTGAACCCCGGAACCTCTGTACCCCCTGAACCCTAAGCCCTAAACCCTGAACACTAAACCCTAAACCCCCAAACCCCTAAATCCCTAAACCCTTGAAGCCCTAAACACTTGACGCTAAGCACTCAACTCCAAACCCCTGAACCCTAAAGCCCTAAACCCCGAGAGGGATTGACCCAAGCTGCTGCACTTCCCAATGAAGGCCGGCGGCCTCGACCAGAAATCTTAAGGCTTCGGGTTTAGGGTTTCGGGTTTAGAGTTCCGCAAACCCTAAAACCCTAAACCCCAAACCCGAACCCCGCAAAACCTAAGCCCTGAACCTTCAATCCGAAGAGTAACCTCAAGATGGGCTGCTGAGTCGATCTCTTCACAAGAATGTTGCAACTGTACGGAACTGTTTCCATTCGATGTCCTGGGCACATGCTGGTACTTGTGCAGTCAAAAGACATGCAATGGTGGAAGTTGTGGATGCGTGTAGCTGCCATAGCATCTAAGGGGCCATGAGGGCTGAGACGCGCGTGAGCTGTCCTCCCTAAACCCTAAACCCTGAACCCTACACCCAAAACCCTAAACCCTAAACCCTGAACCCTAAACCCTGAACCCTACACCCCAAAAACCCTTCTAGTACAGCATTATGACTACGATGATGGCTGAACCCGTTCGGCCCGGCCCCGAGACCCGAAACACCTTAAACTTGCCCTAAACCCCAAACCCTGAATCCCGAACAACCTAAACCCTAAACCCTAAACCCTAAACCCTAAACCCTAAACCCTAAACCCTAAACCCTAAACCCTAGACCCTAAACCCTAAGCCCTAAGCCCCTAAGCCCTAAGCCCCTAATCTAAGAGAGCGGGTTCTGGTCATGTCGGACGCCAGCTCCGGGGTACAAGGCCCATCGTCTAGGTTCAGGATTTAGAGTGTAGGCTTGAGGGTTAAGAGTTTAGGGTTTAGGGCTAGGGTTTAGGGTTTAGGGTTTAGGGTCTAGGGTTTAGGGTTTAGGGTTTAGGCTTTAGGCTTTAGGGTTTAGGGTTTAGGGTTTAAGGTTTAGGAGCCCCCTCAGAAAGCAGGCATTGGCGCGCGGGGCGGTTGCGAAATCAAAGCTTTGGACCAGACGCGTGGACAACAACTGATAAGCCCAAACCATCAAAGCGCACAAGTCCACTCGGCAAGACCACATTAGCCAAGCTCTGGTCGAAATTGTCTCCGAAGCTCAGGGACTGCAAGCAACCAGGCAAGGCCACGTTCTCCAAACTCTGGTTGAAATGGAGTCCAAAGCTCAAGGACTGCAAGCTGCCAGGAAAGGCCACATTCTCCAAACTCTGGTCGAAATCGCCTCCGAAGCTCAAGGACTGCAAGCTGCCAGGCAAGGCCACATTCTCAAAGCTCTGGTTGAAATGGTATCCGAAGCTCAAGGACCGCAAGCTGCCAGGCAAGGCCACATTCTCCAAACTCTGGTTGAAATCGTGTCCGAAGCTCAAGGACTGCAAGCTGCCAGGAAAAACCACATTATCCAAACTCTGGTTGAAACGACTTTCGAAGCTCAAGGACTGCAAGCTGCCAGGCAAGGCCACGTTCTCCAAACTCTGGTTGAAAGCGTAACCCAAGCTCAAGGACCGCAAGCTGCCAGGCAAAACCACATTCTCCAAACTCTGGTTGAAATCGTGTCCGAAGCTCAAGGACCGCAAGCTGCCAGGCAAGGCCACATTCTCCAAACTCTGGTTGAAATCGTAACCGAAGCTCAAGGACTGCAAGCTGCCAGGAAAAACCACATTCTCCAAACTCTGGTTGAAACGACTTTCGAAGCTCAAGGACTGCAAGCTGCAAGGCAAGGCCACATTCTCCAAACTCTCGTGGAATTCGTATCCGAAGCTCAAGGACTGCAAGCTGCCAGGAAAGGCCACATTCTCCAAACTCTGGTCGAAATCGCCTCCGAAGCTCAAGGACTGCAAGCTGCCAGGCAAGGCCACATTCTCAAAGCTCTGGTTGAAATGGTATCCGAAGCTCAAGGACCGCAAGCTGCCAGGCAAGGCCACATTCTCCAAACTCTGGTTGAAATCGTGTCCGAAGCTCAAGGACTGCAAGCTGCCAGGAAAAACCACATTATCCAAACTCTGGTTGAAACGACTTTCGAAGCTCAAGGACTGCAAGCTGCCAGGCAAGGCCACGTTCTCCAAACTCTGGTTGAAATCGTGTCCGAAGCTCAAGGACTGCAAGCTGCCAGGAAAAACCACATTATCCAAACTCTGGTTGAAACGACTTTCGAAGCTCAAGGACTGCAAGCTGCCAGGCAAGGCCACGTTCTCCAAACTCTGGTTGAAAGCGTAACCCAAGCTCAAGGACCGCAAGCTGCCAGGCAAAACCACATTCTCCAAACTCTGGTTGAAATCGTGTCCGAAGCTCAAGGACTGCAAGCTGCCAGGCAAGGCCACATTCTCCAAACTCTGGTTGAAATCGTGTCCGAAGCTCAAGGACTGCAAGCTGCCAGGCAAAACCACATTCTCCAAACTCTGGTTGAAACGATGTCCGAAGCTCAAGGACTGCAAGCTGCCAGGCAAGGCCACATTCTCCAAACTCTGGTTGAAGCGCATTCCGAAGCTCAAGGACTGCAAGCTGCCAGGCAAGGCCACATTCTCCAAGCTCTGGTTGAAACGATGTCCGAAGCTCAGGGACTGCAAGCTGCCAGGAAAGGCCACATTCGCCAAGCTCTTGTTGAAGCGATGCCCGAAGCTCAAGGACCGCAACCCTTTTGGCAGTTCAAGAATCTCGAGACTACACTCAGTGTAGATTCCCAACGAAGAGATTGCGTCCTTTGCATGTACGTCCATCACGCTCAGGTCTTGGCCGTCACTGGCTCGCAGAAACGCAGCTGCTGCGTGCCCTGCACCAACCTAGGTTGGCCCCAGAAGCCCTGCAGATTCGAAGATGGGATCTGCACCCAACCCTTAAAGAAAACACATTACAACTAAGCATGCCAAGGGCAACCTGCTGAACCACGTACGTGATGACATCGCCCTGAACTTGCTCCAACAGCGGCTTGGAATCGTCCAGGGTATTGCCGCCGGCCGCCAGGACAAGCATGCCGCCCAACCGCAAGCCGATCCTTCCTGCGATGCTCTTGTGCAAGTCTTCCACGGTCATGTTGCCTAGGCTGCCCAGTATCCTAGGATTAAAAAGGGTGCCCTTTTTTGCTTAAAAGGGGGTTATAAGGGAACCTACACCCCCAAAAAGGGAATGAGGGTACTACTGGGCATCCTAGTTGCCTTCAAGAGGAAGATGCACCTCTGAACCATCGAGACCGCAGACCGTCAACTGTCGGTCGGCAGCAAGGCCCTCAAGGTCGGCAAGGCACTGACGTTTGACCGTCCTTTCTTCTTGAAGCCCACGAAGCATCCCTAAACCCTAAACCCTAAACCCTAAACCCTAAACCCTAAACCCTAAACCCTAAACCCTAAACCCACGAAGCATGGCCCGAAATTCTGGTGCGAGGTTGGCCATGGGGGCCTTGCGCCTTGGCTTGGGTGACCTGGGGGACGGAATGACTCTATGCCTTGATGAGGGTTTTGGTAGCACAGGGCGCAGGGTAGCTATCCCAATGCTAGGCTGATCATGTCCCTGAAGGAGTTGATTTCTGAACGTCCGAGGCAGCTGGGCAGGGTTTCATCTCCAAACTCTGAAGTCATGAGTTCCCCAGTCAGAATACCTATGTTGAACCCTTCGTGCCTGCTTCCAACATGATTTTGTTGGAGGTTTTGAATTGGCTCGCTTGAGAGGGCATACGGCTGTGAAGGTTTTTGTGGTTTGTGAGTGGTGACAAGGCTCTGAGGCTTAGTGTGTGAAAAGCATAGGGCTGCAGCCACGGAACAGCCGAAAAGCATAGCCACAGCGGCGTTTTTTCAACTAAAACCAAAAGCATCTACAGCATGAACGCAAACGGACCTCGCAAGTCCTACATCAAGAGCCCCAATTTGCAAAGAACCCGCTCAAACACCGGAACAGCTTTTACACACACACACACACACAAATCTCTCGAAATGCAGCCCAAGTCCCCACGCAACAGGGTTTAGGGGTTGGGCATTTTCCCAAAATAGTAGAATCCTTACCATAACCCTCCAAAAAGTACCCAGTTTTGCAAAAATGGAGGAGACCAGAGGAGACTGGGTTTACTGGCTATAGGGTTTAGGGTTTTCGAGCATACTCATTTCTCATACTCGAACTTAAGAACCCCAAGCCTCCCCTTTGTAGATTACCCAAGAATTCTGCACAATGGGGCTTGGCAACAAGCATCCGCAAAAGTAGGCTCATAAGAGTTCTTAAGGTAAGCCCTAAACCCTAAACTCTAAACCCTAACCCCTAAACGCAAAACCCTGAGAAGGGACTCATAGACCCCCAAAACCCCGTGAGCCAAGCAACTGTCAGCATCAAACAGCTCGTCGCATCTACATCAGACAGTAGGGGATCCGAAGTATGGGCCGTAAATTTGGGTTCCCTGTTCTATAACCCTCTTTTTTTCCTATACATAATCAGGGCCGATTCTTCGGATCTCTTTACATCAACCTTAAGGGACCATACTAAGGGCCTATGGTTCCGACGGGTTCTTGAGGGACGGGGTTAACAGGGGGTAGATACCTAGAAAACTTTGGGGAAGCTTTGGGAGCCTTAGGGAGTAGTGGGGAGTAGTGGGGGACCTTGGGTTAGACTGCTTCTTGGGCGTTTCAATCGGGTGTCGGGGTTTTAAGTTCAGGGTGTCAATCCAATAAGGGTGAATGGGTTTATGTAGGGTTTAGGGTTGAGCTCGGGGGATTAGGGTACACCCTATGCCCCAAAAAGGTCTGAGCCCAACCGCCAATTGAAGACTTTATCCTGAAAAAGCACGGCAAGGCCTCCGCCGGCACCCGCGAAGGGTCGTACTCGAAGTCGTCAATCCGTGCGACCACGATCAACATGCCCATGTCCACCACTCGCTGCAGTGCGCTTGGGCCTTTTTGTTCAGGCTAAACCCTAAACCCTAAACCCCAACCCTTAAACTAAACCCCAAACCCTAAACCCTAAACCCTAAGCCTTAAACTAAACCCTAAACCCTAAACCGCTTTCAGCTGTAAAGGGTTGAAGCGAGCTGTGACTACGACATGGACTCTACAGAGCTCACCACAGACTTAAGTTTCCAGCGCCGGGCATGCAGCTAAGAAGGGAGGGCGCGCCGCCCCTGCTTTCTAGCGTTTAGGGTTTAGTCTTACATAGATCATGGTAATTTGTCGCGCCTAGGAATTTCGCAGTTTCTCTTTATTTTTTGTTAGGTTAAGTTGCGGATATGAGCCCATAAGTTCAACAGTAGGTTATGGGCCCGAAATACAGGGCATAACCTCAACATAGTAGGTAAAGTTCTGAAAGGACCTGCCTAGACAGTCGAGCTCAGTGTACAAGTCCTCCCTCGAACCAAACTAAGCCTTCTGAACCCCCGAAGTGATATAGGGGTCATAAGCCTTGCTATTTAGTTTTCCCTCAGACTAGAATAACAATAACCCCCGAAACCCTAGAACCCTAAACCCTAAACGCTAACCTCTAAACCCTAAACCCCAAATCCTAAGCCCTAATCACTAAGGCCACCCTAAACCCTAAACCCTACACCCTAAACCCCAAACCGTAAACCCTAAACCCTAAACCCTATATTCACCCCGCAGGCCCCAGCACCCTCGCAAATGTCCTGGACTCACCCTGTGAAGCAAACTTGTTCCCAGAAGCCAGCCTCGCAAACCGAAGAAGGGAAGAGGGTTTAGGGTTTACCCTAAACCCTAAACCGTATAACCCCTAAACCCTAAACCCTAAACCCTATAGGGCTTAGGGCAAGCTTGAAGCTAGATCACCCCCTAAAGTAGGGCTGGGACCTCCCAGGGCGTCGCTGCGGGAGCGCTCGAACCAGCGGAGGATGTCATGTACCTTTTTGTGGGGTTCTTAAGGGAGGGTTTAGGGTTAAGGGTTAAGGGTTTAGGGTTTGGGGTTTAGGGTTTAGGGGCACAGGGTTTCGGGTTTGGGGTTTGGGGTGGGGTGTTGGGGTTTGGGGTTTGGGGTTTGGGGTTTGGGGGTTTGGGGTTTGGGGTTTGGGGTTTGGGGTTTGGGGTTTGGGGTTTGGGGTTTGGGGTTTGGGGTTTGGGGTTTGGGGTTTGGGGTTTGGGGTTTGGGGTTTGGGAAATTTAGGGTTTAGGGTTTAGGTTGAACCCTGTAAACCCTGGGGGGGAGTTCGGGGCTTAAGGTTTCGGAGCGCGTTTGGGGGGGTTTAGAACCTTATAGACGCAATTGGGACTTAAGACTCGATGCCTTAAACCCCTAAAACCTAAACCCTAAACCCTAAACCCCTAAACCCTAAACCCCTAAACCCCTGAAGCCCTCAGCCTTCAACCTCAGAAGTCGTAACCCTGTGCCGGAAACGTGCGTGTTGTTCAACCTCGAGAGCCCGACACCCCTTGAGGGTTTAGTGTTTGGGTTTAGGGTTTCGGGATTATATCGAATACTATAAGCCGCTTAGGTACACCCTAACCCTAAACCCTAAACCCCAAACCCCAAACCCGAAACCCTACACCCCAAACCCTAAACCCTAAGCCCTAAGCCCTAAGCCCTAAACCCTAAATCCTAAGCCCGTTCGGCGCAAGGCGCGGACGGGATGGGTGAGGCAAACTCCTCGTGGTGGCCGATCTGCGTGACCAGGGCTTTTGACTGGAAGTCCGGCCACCTTCAGGGTTTAGTTTAGGGTTTAGGGTTTAGGGTTTAGGGTTTCGGGTTTCGGGTTTCGGGTTTAGGGTTTAGGGTTCACCCTGGAATGCAGAAGCGTGCCTCAAGAACTGAGAGCCAACTTCTTCGAAGGCTATCCATACTGGAGGAACCCTAAACCAAACCCTCAACCCTCAACCCTCAACCCTCAACCCTCAACCCTCAACCCTCAACCCTCAACCCTCAACCCTCAACCCTCAACCCTAAACCTTAGCATCACCCCAGGCTCGTTGTTCTTCTCATAGTCCTCATGCAAGCCGAATCTAATGAACAACTCAGGCCATGAAAGAAGAGTGTTTAGGGCTCCGGGTTCTCAAGCCCCTCTTGAAAATTTCCAGGCAAGAATTCCTTACTGTATCCCTGTCGGACATTGGGAATTTGGCACCTTCCGGGGCTTGTAATCAACTAAACCTGCCGAAAGCCAAAGGACCTACACACTTCAGCCCTGACGCCATAAAATCGAAAGCCCTCAAACCCTTAGTACCCCAGCAACCATATTACAACAAGCCTACCCTTGTTCTGGTTCGATTTTTTTTATAAGGGAACCCATAACCAACAACAAAGGTAACCAAGAACAAAGGTGAAGGGTACCACTGGGCTACCAAAAATCCCAAACAGCCTGAAACTCGAAGGCACCTAGAGGCTGAAACCCTACTCCCCAACCCTAAACCTTTGGCCCTGAACCCTAAACCCTAAACCCTAAACCCTAAACCCTAAACCCTAAACCCTAAACCCTAAACCCTAAACCTTTGCCTGGAGAGCCCGCGCGTCTCCTGGCCGGTGGCGACCAGTAGCTGTCCGGAGACGCACTCCTTGGGGGCTGAGGCGTTTGGCTTGGGTGTAAGGTTTAGGGTTTATCAGGGTTTGGGGTTTAGGGCTTTGGGTTTAGGGATTAAGGTTTAGGGTTGAGGGTTGAGGGTTTAGGGACTAGGGCTTAAGGGTTGAGGGCTTGTCAACTCTCCTGAGACTTTAAGCTAAAGACTTTTTGTGCAGCGATGAACGAATATGTTCTACCCGAAGCTTATGAGCCCTATTCAGCTCTTAGGGTTCAGCTCTTACCCAAAACCTACAAACGTCCCAAACCCTCAACACTAAACCCTAAACACTAGACCTTAAAGCCCTACTCCACCCAAAACCCACAAAAGTCCCAAACCCTAAGCACCTAAACCCTAAACCCATATTAAGGGACCATGTAGCCACCCTTAGAACATGCCTAAGCCCTAAACCTTACTTGGAGGGTCATGGTACATATTAACCAACTAGAGGGGGTTTAGGGTTTAGGGTTTAGGGTTTAGGGTTTAGGGTTTAGGGTTTAGGGTTTATAGCTGTACTATATAACCGTTCTTATAACCCTATGAGGGCACTTTTTAGGGGCTTATCAGTACAGTTACAATTGGCAAACAAGTACCATGAACCTCCAAGTAAACCCTAAAACCAAAGCCCTAAACCCTAAACCCCGGAAGTACCATGAACGTCCAAGTACAGCAAGTAAACCCCAGAAGGATCACAGACCGCAGGGCTGGCCACCGCGGCAAGGCCGAGTTTTACGATGTGGGGGCAAAGACAGACGAAGGGCTCGGGTATGAACCTAGTTGCTGAGTACCCTGTGCCACAAAAGGTTAACGGTTTACCTTCAAATTTTGGTGGGATCCTGTATACCCAAAAAGGTTCAAAAAAATTGCCTACTCAGCTCCTGGGGCCTAGATCAAGTCTAGACGAAGAAATCCTGGCCATGCCCTTCTTCACGCGACAGTTACATTCCACCCCAACCCTCCACCGAAACCCTGTTTGGTTGAGTGTCTAGGGTCTACGGCCCCGCATTGCTCTGTGAGATATCCTACATGCCACCCATTTAGGCACCTTTTGGGCTCGAAAAAAAAATCTTGGCAGGTACCCCAAACCCCAAACCCTGAACCGTTAACCCCAAACCCTTCTTCCTAAGCCCTAATCCCTAAACCGCAAACTCACGAGTTCCTCGAGGCACTGCGTCTGTGGCCGACATCACCTTCCAGCGAGCCACCCCGTCCGGCAGCATCTCGTCCGACACCTGCAGGGTTTAGGGCCCAAAGCCTTCCTAAAACAAGGTTTAGGGTTTAGAGTTTAGGGTTTAGGGTTTAGGGGTTAGGGGTTAGCGCTTAGGGTTTAGGTTTAGGGCTTAGCGTTTTGTTATATAAGGTTTCTGAATTAAGGCTACAGTGTCTAGGGTGTATATACAGGCTTTCCCAAAGGCCAGCGATCCCGTTCGGGGATAGTGGCCTATACCCTCTCTCATCCCCTGCCCACCCCCAAACTCCAAGCCCAAAGCCTTCCTAAAACAACAGCTACCGAGCAGCACACAACTACCATCAAGTACCAAAAGAGCCACCCACATAAAGCCCAACACCTTGCAACCTAAACCCTATGCCCTACCCGTGTAATATGATGAAGAACTTACTTTATCTATTTATTTGCTTCTTTGACTGTTTCTGTCAGTGCAACAGTTCTAACTGTTCAGATGTTTTACCGGTATCCATATCGTTATAGACTTGTTCCTTAAAATTAATGATATACCGATAATATGTGACTCGCTTGCTTTTGCTGTTTTGATACTTTTATTCAAACCTGATCTGTTCTCTTTTGCAAGTTTTTTGGGCTTGTTATACTTGAAGATTTCGTAAATCGATTTCATTTTGCAGCTGTTTTGTATTGTTCTTATAAAGCAACTTTTGCGACATAGTTTCCATTTTGAGGTAAACCTTCACAGATATTTACGTTACATCTACGGACTCCATCTCGTTGCCCGGGACAGGTTGCATTCTGTCAGTCTAGTATCTCAGCATCCGTGCCGCTAGCCTTCAAAACCTGGGCGTTCACAGCAGAATCACACGCTGAAGCTTGAGCCGCGCCACACTGCGAGCCTGCCGCAACGAGCCTTTGTCCTATACTGAATCCAGGCTAAACGTATAGTATGGAGTCAACCGCAACTTCTCAGGATGCGCACTGGCAGCCAGACCGTGCAGCGGTCAGCGCAGGAACGCTCCGGCGCCTGGAGAGCTGCCGGCGTCGGTCTAAATTCGCACTGATTCGGGAAACCAGCACATGCGAATAACCAACCCTGTCATCCGCAGGTGTGGAGCTCACAAAAGAAATGCGGAGGCCCCAACAGGGGCATTCTCAAATCTTTTACCCAATAAATTCACGCCTGCAAAGGTGGGAGCTCCTCCGCGGCCATCTGGGCGTGGGTTTGGGATTTTGCCACGGGGCAGTGCCAGCTGCGTGTCAACTGCTCAAAGTCTTAGCGCACTCCAAAAAGTCTTCCACCGAAAAGTTGGCCTGCAGGCCAAGATCGATGACCTTTGGGTCAACTGAACATCCACCATCCCGCGGTGTGTTGTTTGAATCTTCACCCGCACACCCTTATACATCCCTGCAAGTACTGCAGGAGGACGTGGCTGGTACAGTTAATGGTCTGCGCAAAGAAGCAATTGACCAGTGCCAAGATGCTGCCGCGCATGTCTGCTCTCTAGAGAGGCTTCCTTCTCAGCTGTAGATACTCCCGCACCGAAGCGTTTGTAAACGCATTCTTGCGCGCTCTCCAGCACATTCTATATAGGGATTCCTGGTCAGCTCCAGAGGGTGCTGATCAGCGAACAACGTGGCCTCGAAACAAACACTCAGCAGCAGCACGCAGCAGCAGCAGCAGCAGCAGCAGCGGCAGCGGCAGCGGCAGCGGCAGCGGCAGCGGCAGCGGCAGCGGCAGCGGCAGCGCAGCGCCAGCAGCAGCAGCAGCAGCAACAGCAGCCGTAGGGGGTAGGAGGGAAGGGGGGCAGGGCGGTGAGGGGTATAGGAGGGGCAGGGGGTGCCGGGGTGGTTACTAGTGGCAGGATGCTGCTGGGGATTCCCACGTTTCGTTTTTGCGAAGGCTTGCCGCGCGCAGACACCCTGCAGCTTCCCAGGCATTACCGCAAAAACCGATATGAAGGCTGGACACATAATGGCCGGTCGGGAACTATCTTGCGGCTTGCGTGACCACTCATCGCCGTGGGGCCGCCTTGCGAGTCCTCGGGCCCAGATTTTCCGAAAAAGCGCCGTGAGTACAAGCCGCAGCCTGCACTCTTGACTTGTTACACAACCGCCACCACGCCGCCGCCAAACATCACCAGCACCAGGGAAGCAGAAATGAGGGCATGAGCACGGATTGGGCGCTGCAATAGGCTGGACAAACATGAAGAAAGCGTTCTGTCAACCGTCTGAGCGCCTCACCTGGTCATGCTGGGCAAGCCTTTCCAGGCGCCATCGACGAGAGAGAACAATGCAAAGCGGTTGCCTGCCTCAGCCACTGCCAGCAGGCATCGACCTGCATCGTGCAAATGCTCTTACAAACGCACAGCTCAAATCTGACCTTCTCCGTTTGGTACCAAGGATTACAGTGTTGCGATTGCCACTGGCAGGAAGGCCGAAGTATGGCTTGGGTGCTGCGACCCACATAGCCACAAAACATTGCGTCAACCGTCTGAGGGCCTCACCAAGCTCTCCAGGCAGAAAACCTTCTGTTCCCTGGGCTATTCTATTGCCGAGTGCTCTGCACCTGACGCTTCACAATATGCTTGAGCAGCCTAGCTCTGGTTCTCATGTGGTGAATTTACACCCTGCCTCGGCAAGAAAGATCACCACGGCCAAGATCACAACGGCAAACGCACGAGACAAGAGAGATTCGGATGACTGAACACGTGCCCACTGATTCAATGTCATGTTGACGGCCGTGAATTCACACTTCTGCACTTCAACTCCCGGCGTGTGGTTGCTTGCCCCAACAGAATAATGTAGAGAGGCAAACTTAGTAGAATTACACTTTCGTGCTACTTGATGTAAACAATGTGGGCTTTTGAAATTTAATGTTTCTTGCAATTATTCGATTTTTATCTTACTATGTGTTGCAGATATTCGTCGTAGTAGGTTCCTAATTTAGTTTTCTGCGTGCGTGTTCTTCTACTGCACCACCAGGTGCTTCTTGTTTGAACTGTTGAAAGTTTCTTCATGTATATTCCTTATATATTCTACACTTGCTGTATTCCAACTTCCACTCTAGTGGGTGATTCTTTAAAAAGTCAAACGGTTTCGTATATTTCTTGTGTCATATCATCACTACCTGCATCATCGTCATCACCATCCTCCCACCACCGTCATCACCTCACTATCATCATCCTCAACATCATCGTTATCACCATCACCCTTTAAAACCCTAAACCCTAAATCCTAAACCCTAAACCCTAAATCCCAAACCCTAATCCCTAAACCCCAAACCCTAAACCCTACACCCGAAACCCTAAGTGAGACCCTGCGGGGTGTCCAGGGCCTCCCAAAGGCTCACGGAGAGGACGTCGCCGAGCTTGGCGGCACTGCGGTAGCGGACGTCCTTCGCTTGGGGCTTAGGGCTTTTAGGGTTTAGGCTTTTAGGGTTTAGGGTTTAGGGTTCGGGGATTTGAAGTTGTGAAGGGTAAGCCTCGTGCGCCTAAACTCTGCCTTAAGGCTGGACAAACCTATTCGCTATTGGTTTAAATCTGACAGAACTCAGCACCCCAAACCCACAGCCCTAAGTGCAAGGGGAAAAAAGTTCAGGGGTTAGGGTTTAGACTCCCAAATTACCATGTGAGATACTCCTAACTTCTCGGGAGCCTGAGCTTCGGATTCGGCCAAACCAATTCGTTAAACCCCGACAGCACCCCAAACCCACAGCCCGAGTTTGCGGTTGGGGCTTAGGTGTTTGAATTTGTTAGGGTTTAGGGTTTAGGGTTTAGGGTTTAGGGTTTAGGGTTTAGGGTGCAGTTTGGGGCTGAGGGTTTGGGGACTTCGGGTTCAGAGTGTTTAGGGCCTTGATCAATGTGGCTTAGGATCCCTACAAGACCCTTTAAGCCCTGAACCCCAAACCCGAAAGCCGAAACCCTAAACCCTAAACCCCCAACCCGAACCCTAAACCCCAAACCCTAAACCCTAAACCCCTAACCCGAAACCCTAAACCCTAAACCCTATACCCTAAACCCTCTTCCGGGCCTTAAGGCTCATAATAATAAGGTTTTGCAGTCCTGCGCCGCCAGGATCGCCGGCCGTCCAAGACCCTCCTGAGCCCAACAGCACTTCTTGGCGGGTGCAGGGGGGGTTTAGGGTTTAGTTTAGGGTTTAGGGTTTAGCTTGGGACGTTCCCCCTGATACTAACGGTCCTTAATAGGGATTATAAAGGGGTACGATAATCCCGATTAAGGCCTGTTAGCACAAGGGGGAACATCCCAAGGTTTAGGGTTTATTGGGGTTAGGATGTTTGTCCGGGTTTTGAGCGCTAAGAGCTCGGGTTTAAGGCGCTTGGCGGAGTTTGGGGTTTTAACGCGTAGGGTTGTGGGCCACTGGCCGGAGTTTCGAGTATGAAGGTTTAGGGTTTAGGGTTTAGGGTTTAGGGTTTAGGGTTTAGGGTTTAGGGTTTGGGCACGTCCTTGGCGTAGACCTCATTGAGGGCGCGCTGGAAGAAACGGAAGTAGTTGGCGTAGAACACCACTTGGAAGCAGTCGGTGTCCTGAGTCCCCATGCCCAGGTGCCCTTCCATCAGGGCTTACTTATAGTGAGGATGCTCAGTAACCCAGGATTAAAAAAGGGATCCTTTTTTGCTTAAAGGGGTTTGTAAGGGAACCTAACCCCCAAAAAAAAGGGAATAAGGGCATCCTAGATAGTAAGGATACCTGGATACCTGAATGGTGGCATTGAGGGTAAGGAAATTCGCCCACCAGCCGGATAAGGGTTCGGGTAATGTTTAGGGCGGTGGAAACTTTCATAAAGGAACCCAAAGGCCCACTAGGGCAAAACGGGCACCACTGGGCTGGGGAGGGCCAAAGTACACCCCATCCGGTTGGGGCATCTGTGTCTCGGTGCCGGTGTTGGTGGGTGCTGCCGGCGCAGCGGTAGACGAGGATGACGTGGAAGCAGGCTGCATCATCTTCTCAAAGAACCGGCGCTGCATTGCCCTCTACTCTGCGCAAAACGGCCTGCTCCTGGCTCCGCGACTGAGCTGGCTGCACAAAGAGAAGCTCCGGGTGGCTTCATCGCTTCATCATCGCGCCTTTGTGGCAGCATTTCCTTCGAGAAGCACGGTCTTCTCTCTCCTTCGCTTTGACACCAACTGCAGCAAAGGGCTCAGGGCTGCAGCGAGCTGCTGAGCCTGCTGAGGTTGCGGCTCGGTCGCGGCCAGCTCTTGAGCTCACACGCGGAACTGCTGGAACGGTCAGCAATTTTCACTCCTCCAAGCCTGGAGATGGCGCTGAACCGGCAGAGTGTCTCAGAGTCGGATGGTGCCGCCAGAACAGCAGCTGCTTGTGCTCCAGCAGACCCACACAAAAAAGGGGGGCAGAGAGCAGAAGACTTTGTCCATCTTTAGTGATGTAGAGGTCAAGGTAGGGTTTAGGATTGAAAGCTTTTTGCAACCAGCAGGCCGGACTTGTTCTTGCTCTCTCTTTGGGAAAGGAGTACCTGAAATCAGGAGTAGAGGGTTTACGGTTGAGGGCAAGGCTCACCCTAAACCCTACAGTAATTGGCTGCTAGCTGCCCTTTGTTCTTACGGGCGGAGCGTCCACTTCAGGAACCAAGGAAGGACTGACGGAGATATGTATTCCTTTGTGATTGTGTCGTCGCCTGCAATTCCTGGCTTACAGTACCCTACCCACAGGGGAAATACTCTCAAAGTGCAAACTTTTGTAAAAAACGCCTATAAACCATGCCCTTCGTTCCGCAACCCGTAACCGGACCTCCAAACTCTCATACCTGCACCCCTACACCCCAAACCTTGAACCTCTAAGCCCTAAGCCCTAAGCCCTAGGCCCTCACCCCTAAGCCCTAAGCCCTAAACCCTAAACCGCCCTCCTCCATGTACACCACGAAGTCCATCTTCAGCTTCGGGGAGCCTCCATCCCCCGCGCGACGCGTCGCGCGGGCTGAGGGCCTTACAGCACGGCTTGGCTGTGCGGTCGGTGGTGTTTGGGGTTGTCTGCATTTTAGAAGTGTTTTCGTCAATCAATAGATAAATATGAATATATATATATATATATATATATATATATATATACGTATGTACATATATATGTGTTTTATATATACATATATATATATATATATGTATGTGTACATATATAACTATCTTGAATTCGTATACACGCATGGTTTGCTTCATACTGAGCAATGTGTTCCTACATATATTCGGTGGGGGGGGGGGGGGGGGGGGGAGGGCGTGTTTGGGGTGTAGGGAGGGAAGCTTACAGCGGAAACCCCTAAACCCCTTAACCCCTGAACCCCTGAACCCTAACACCCCTAAACCTCTGCAACCCGAAACCCCTAAAACCCTAAAACCCCTAAAAGCCCTACAAACCATAAAACACCTTACCCCCTAAACCCTAAACCCTAAACCCAAAAAATCCCTAAACCCCTAAAGCCTCTAAAACCCCTAAAACCCCTAAACCCCGAACACCCCAGGAGCTCTGCTGTGGCCTTCCAGTGATGCCCGCCCCTGCCAGCGCTCCCAGCACGACCTGCACGCTCTTGTGGGTTCGGTAGGGTCTGGTAGGGTGTTTGAGGTTTAGGGTTTAGGGCTTGGTAGGGTTTAGGGTTTAGGGCTTGGGGTTTAGGCTTGCGGTGTAGGGTTTAGGGTTTAGGGTTGAGGGTTGAGGGTTGAGGGTTGAGGGTTTAGGGTTTAGGGTTTAGGGTTTGGGGTTTGGGGTTTGGGGTTTAGGTTTAGGGTTTAGGGTTTAGGGTTTGGGTTTTGGGTTTGTGGGGTTTGAGGTTTAGGGCTTGGTAGGGTTGAGGGTGGGTTAGCGTCTGTTTGGTTTTGATAGGGTTTGTTAGGGTGTGTTTGGGGTGTGATTGGGTGTGTTTGGGGTTTGGGCTTGTTAGGGCTTCTAGGGTTTACATTGTTTGTAGGGTGGGTTTAGGGTTTAGGGCTTGTTCGGGTTTAGGGCTTGGTAGGGTGTGTGTGTGTGTGTGTGTGCAGGGATTGGAGGAGGTACCTTGACCCTAAACCCTGAACCCTAAACCCTAAATGTCTAGCTTCTGACCACACAAAATTCAACCGCCCTACGGGCCGTAACTTGTAGCAAGGCTGCAACTGTAGGCGAGATACGCCCAACTCAAATTCCCAAGCCCCTAAAATCGTCAGCCCTAAATCCTAAGGCCCTCAACTCTAAACCCCTGTACGGGTTGAATCAGAAGACCCAAAAAATGTGGGGGTTGAAGCCCCAAACCCTAAACCCTAAACTCTGACCCTAACCCCTTAACCCTAAACCCTAAACTAAGCTATGAACCCTTAAACCTCTAGGGTTCAGGGGTACTCGGAACCCGGCTGCCGCGGTGCCGCTAGGCCCCGGCCCGCGCGTGCGCGGGGAGGCGCGGGGGCGCGGAAAGGCGGGTGCTGGGGCGGAGGAGCTCAGCACGGCAGCGGTCCTAGGGTTAGGGTTTACGGTTTAGGGTTTAGGGTTTGGGTGTTATAAGGGTTTCTCTGAGGGTTTATAAAGGTTTATAAGGGTTTAGGGTTGAAAGGGGTTCAGGGTTTGGGTGTTATAACGGTTTCTAAGGGTTTATAAAGGTTTGTAAGGGTTTAGGGTTTGTAGGGGTTTAGGGTTTATAGGGTTTATAGGGTTTATAAGGGTTTATAAGGGTTTATAAGGGTTTATAAGGTTTATAGGGTTTATAGGGGTTTATAGGGTTTATAGGGCTTTTTTTCGGGTTTATCGGGTTTATAGGGTTTATAGGGTTTATAGGTTTTCGTGTTTGTGCCGCTTAGGGCGTACGGAATCGAAAGAACACAAAGCCTACTCTTCTTGTAGCCGATCCTTTGAACCGCGGCTTAGGGTTAAGGGTTTCGGCTGCCATCTGGGTAGTCTTCGATCGAAACTTGGGGTCGCTTTGGGGGCCCTTGTTACCACTATGTCTAGCAAGGCTTTGACAACAAACAACCCCACAAACAAATACAGCCTTTGGAGGTTGCAGGGTCTGCGCTTTGGCGGACAAATGGCTCCTAAGCGCTGGGTTTCGGTTTAGGGTGTGGGGCCGTGGCCGGTCCTGACGAGGCTTTGGCAGCCCTCCGCCGCCCCAGGCCACGTGGCAATCATCGCCACCCGCTTGGAGGAAGAGCCCCAAAAACCTGAAACCTGCCTGGAAAGCCAAGCTACCCAAGATAACCTAGGCGGTATCTGAAGAAAGGGAACAGGATCGGGGGCTCGGGCAGGGGGGGGAGAGGTGGAAGGATAGCTCTAAGCCCTATGAACCCTGGCCAGACAAGGTTTAGGTTGTAGCTTGCAGCATGCATGACGGCATGCATGACAGCATGAATGACCCTACTGCTGCGCCCCCGGAGCCCTAAACCCTAAACCCTAAACCCCTAAACCCCTAAACCCTAAACCCATGAGTACATGGGTTTTTGTCTTCTAACAGGCTCCTTGCTGCATGGACACCTGGCTCAAGCCACAAGGCTGCCAAGTAGACAAGCCCCATCCCCTCAACCTCCATGTACCTGTATATACTTTGGGCCCTTAGGCTGCTCGATTATGGGAATTCCTGGAAGGCCCCAAGTATATACCATAGGACTATGTAGATACATGGACCCTTTAGGATATGTAGAGAATCGAGCCCTGTCTGAAGTTTTAAAAGCCCAAGCCCCGACAAAGGCACCCCCCTTCGAGTTACAAGGGCATACCGTCCACCCCAACCCTAAACCCAAAACCCAAAACCCTAAGCCCTATATCCTAACCCCCGTCCCCTTGGCCCCAAGCCACCCCACGGAAACGCTCTTAGCAGCAATGCCCCCAAGCACCTCTAATAATCAGAAACTCTCACCTACTTTTCCCTTTCAAACAACCTGACTTTGGCTCTTAAGCCCTAAGTGAATTCCCACCCTAAACCCTAAACCCTAAACCCTAAACCCTAAATCCCAAACCCTCATCAACCCTTGGGCGCTCCTGCGGCCCGAAACCTTAACGTAGTTGTCCAGTATCCTAGGGGAGTGAGGGTTTGGGATTTAGGGTTTAGGGTTTAGGGTTTAGGGTTTAGGGTTTAGGGTTATAGGTCGACTACTCTGCGGATGGGTTTCGGGCTTAGGGTTTAGGGTTACATGGTCCCTTAATCTGGGCCCTGAAACGGGGACCCCTTGTACATCCTCTCAAACCCAAGGGCCCCTAATTACTCCGGAACCCTTTGAAGAAGACAAGGGACCATGTTAAGGCACTTTTCCCTTCACCCGACCCTAAACCCTAAACCCTAAACCCTAAACCCTAAACCCTAAACCCTAAACCCTAAACCCTAAACCCTAAACCCTAAACCCTAAACCCTAAACCCTACCAAGGGACAATGCAACTTCTCTTTGAAAACCCCATAATGCCATCCTCTACGACTTCCGACTCGGCAGCCATGGACCCCCCAAAGCCCTGGACCTCTTAGGGTTTAGCGTTTAGGGTTTAGGGTTTAGGGTTTAGGGCCCTGGATATCAGGGTTTAGCCCATCGTAATGAGTCCAGTAGACTCGGACAAATTTCTGACCAGCGCTCTCAACACTAATACAAAAACTCCAGACCCTAAACCCTCAACCCTAGCCCCTAACCCCTAGACCCTAAACCTCACCCCTCCAGCCCGCAGGCCTTCGGCCGATCTCGAAGACCATGCGGAAGAAATGGTGGTTGTCAGCTGCGGCGCGGCGCGTGCTACAAGGAGGGGGCCCCTTTTAAGGGGTCTGGAGCTTGCCTGAAGGCTCCAATGTAGTTCCTTTTTGGGTGAGTTATAGGGGAGTCTACTATACTACCCCGAAAAAAGGTGCTACATAGGAGCCTTTGGGTAGGGGTTTTGGGGTTTCGGGTTTAGGGTTTAGGGTCCGGAGTTTAGGGGTTTAGGGTTTGCATCTCATCTTTAAGAGGATAAGGGGGGTCGCACATCAGAGTTCAGGGTTTAGTTTAGGGTTCAGGGTTTAGGGTTTAGGGCTTGGGGACTTAGGGCTGAGAGTTGAGGGCGGGCCGATGATGCCCTAAAAAAGGGGCCGTAATGATTCGAGTAGGCTCGCCCCTCCGCGAGTTTTAGAGGGGCTGCCCACGTGGGCTCGGAAAACGTCCGGAGCTTTTGAAGCTCTGCAGACTCGAGATTCAGAGGCCCTAAACCCTGAAACCCTAAACACCTCAACCCTAAACTCTAAACCCTAAACCCTTAAGCCTTAAGCCCTAAAGGCTCAAGCTTTGGATCGAGTCTTTCGGATCCGAGTTTTTCGGAGCCGCCCATCTGCTTCACCTCCCTTTGATCCCCAGCACAACTACAGTATTGACCATTCAAGGAGAAAACTTCTGCCGGACCCAAGTTTTCTTTGGGAGGGGGTCCTGATTATAGTGTTAAGGGGAATAGGGGTTACGTAAATCCTAAACCCTAAACCCCAAGCCCTAAACCCTACATCCCCCCCCCCCCCCCCCCACCGCCCGCAAGGCGCAGAGCAACGAAGGCTAGGCTTTGGAGTAGACCCTGAAAAAAAAAAGTATATACTTTTTAGGTATAAGTAGCTATAATAGGAACCCAGAACCAAAAAGAGTATTAAAGTATAGTACTCCAAGACCTAGAAGGGGTTGGGGCGCACCGAAGCCTTTCTCGGTCAAGGGCCGGCGGGCAACGTCGAAGTTGTTCGCCTTGAGGGGTGGGTTCGGGTTGTATGGTGTTTTGGCCCTAAACCCTAAACCCTAAACCCTATAAACCCTAATCCCCCAAACCCTAAACCGACTGTTTAGGCCTTAGGGTTTAGGGCCCAGGGTTTTGGGGGACTGGAGTTTAAGGTTGAGGGCTCGAAACTTAGCGCTGGTGGCTATCGGCTTAGGATGCTCGAAGCATATTGCTGGTGGCTATACGGCTTAGGATGTGGTGTGAAGAGCTCAGGGTTTAGGGCAACAAGAAGGGGCTTTCGCCAACGACTTGGGTTGAAGACTACGTGTTTGGGGCAAGCAAAGGGTTTGCAAGGTTTGATGTAATGGATTCAATGCCCGAAGCCTTAAAACCAAACTTAAACCTACCCTCATTTCCTACCAAGAGCATCTAAGGATCCAAAGTTTGACGCTCAGCCGGGAGAAGCCATGAGAGGCCGCTTCATTGGTCAGCCCGAAACCTAAAACTCTACAGCCTAACCCACGCATCTTGAGTCCGCCCAACTAACCCTAAACCCTAAACCATGAAACCCTAAGCCCTAAACCCTGAAACCCTAAATCCTTCACCCTAAACCCTCCTGCGCCAGCCCACCCCGTGGACGGGTTCGGCGTTGAGGATTCTGGTTTGGGCATTTCCCAAGATCTTGAGGCTCACGGATTCCAAGGCTGTCTGTGGGACCTTGCGGATAAAGATAAGGGGTTTAGGTTGAGGGTTTAGGGTTTAGGGTTTTGTTTCGGGTTTAGGATTTAGGGTGTCCTAAACCCGAAACCCTAAAACCTAAGCCCTACAAACCCTACAACTCACTGCCACCCTTGTAAGCTGCAGGCCACGACGAGACCTGCGAGAATGGCACACACCTGGCACTCAATGGAGCGGCTAGTTACAGATACATATATATATATATATGTGTTCATAGTATATATATAGTATACATATTTATGTATGTAGGTAAACATATAATACATATATATATATATATATATGTATGTGGATGTCTACTATAATATAGACACATATAATACATATGTATATATATATATGAGTATACGTGTATGTGCGCATAGATAGATAGATAGATAGATAGATAGATAGATTCCCCCACCCCCCCTCCCCGTATCCGAATGCAAATTCAAGATGCCGAAAAAAAGTTCTTGGAGGCATGGGGCCCCGATTACTCTATGTTGGGCGCAATCTCCTTTAACACGTCGGTCAGCAAAATGCGCATATACTCACACAGTCCTCGGGTTCGGGCTCGGGCTCGGGTTCGGGTTCGGGTTCGGGCGACTTGTTTTTAATTGGGGGGGGGGTTCGGGTTCGGGTTCGGGTTCGGGTTCGGGTTCGGGTTCGGGTTCGGGTTCGGGTTCGGGTTCGGGCGACTTTTTTTGTGGGGGGGGGGGGGGGTTCGGGTTCGGGTTCGGGTTCGGGTTCGGGTTCGGGCGAGGCTCGTAATGGGGTTACCAAACTCGAGCCGGCTCAAATAAACTCAGCAAAAACAAAAGACATCGACAAGGCACGAAACTGCTCTGGGTGGTTCTTGGGGTGGGTGGGTAGCATACATATATATATATATGTATATTTATGTGCATTATACAGTATGCATGTGTAGTACATTTGCAGACAATAGATGTATATATATATATATGTATATATATATATATATACATATGTATGGAGCATGCTTTTAACGTATAAGATATACAAACGACATTGTATACGCTATTGTGTGTTTCTACAGACTATCGGTGTATATATATATATACACATATGTATCTATATATACATATATGTATGTATATACCGTATATGTACATTGTGCACAATCGTCCAGGCCCCAGGAGCTTAGTGAGGAACAGCTGGCTACCCCCCTAAGAAACCTTATGATAGTCACAGGATAGTGATCGGCTCTCTGTTTTGTGGGTAACCAGATCAAGAAGCCTAAAGCATGAGTCGCAGTCTTTACGTCAACATGCGAAACATCAACTGCAAGAACCAAACATCAAACGCCTCACCCCAAACCATCACCCTAGCGGTTGTGATTGTGGTTGTCACAGCAATGTAACAAGGCGAGGGGAGGGCCGGGCCTAAACCCTGAACACTAAAACTCTGAACCCTAAACCCTGAACCCTCAACCCTAAACCCAAAACCCAAAACCCTAAACCATGAGATCGGCGCGCACCTGCTGAATTTGAAGGGCCATACGCCGGACTTTGCTCCCCGCGTGGTAGACGTCAACCTGGTCGGTGTACCTGTGCCGCTCTGCTGATCTAAAGGGTTTAGGGTTTAGGGTTTAGGGCTTAGGGTTTAGGGTTTAGGGTTTAGGTTTTAGGGTACTTATCTTAGTTGCTGAGTTCATAAGCCCCCCCAAAAAAGTGTGCACTTTCAAGTTTATGGGGGTTATAGTATCCCAAAAAGTGTAAAGTGTAAACACTCAGCTACTAAGAAAGTCTTAAGGGGGATAAGGAGGACGCCTAGAATCTCATTCCCCCCAAATAACCCCTAAATAACCCCTCAGGTCCCTTATAAGGGTCCCTCCTTTAGTCCCTTGAGAAATTCGGGGCCGACAGCTTCTCGAAGGGTTTGCCGTGCTTATGCCTTGTATCCTCAAAAAGGGGACACATCTGCCCGATAGCTGAGTCGAGACGAAGTTAAGGGGTTTGGGGTTTAAACCCTAAACCCTAAACCCTAAACCCTAAACCCTAAACCCTAACCGTAAACCCTAATGCCGAATGGCCCGATACAAAAGGGGCCCACCCCCTGTGTCTGCAAGTCGTTTTGCACATCGAGGCACCCCACACTCTTCCACTTCATGGCGAAAGCCCGTGGCAGCAGGGTTTAGGGTTTAGGGTTTAGGGTTTAGGGTTTAGGGTTTAGGGTTTAGGGTCACCAGCGCCAACCTCACAAAGCTCCTTTTTGATTTTGGCCGACGCTCGCCAAAGCCCACGAACACACCGCTGAATTGTGCAGGTATGCGCAAGTTCACTCGAAATCGCAGCAATAACCACATGCCGCAGGTGCCTTCCGCACCGCAAGAGGGTTGTTCTAGATCGGGGCTCCTTTATGGGTTGGGGGGGTGTTTAGGGTTTAGGGTTTAGGGTTTTGGGGTTTACGGTTTAGGGTTTAGGGAGGCCCAAGACAACACCAATGTCTAAAACCGCGACCCTCTCATTTACGAACTCGTTAACCTGCCACTAGTTTACCCAAAGGGTCCTAAGCACCTATACGGGGGACACTTACCCAAAGCGTAATAGTAATTCCTATTCTGGAAACCCTAGTTTCCACTATGTAGATACTTAAACCCTAAACCCCAAGCCCTAAACCCCAAACCCTACTTTCCACTATGTAGGTACTTAGGACCCTTTGGGTTAGGGTTTCGGGTTTCGGATGTCGGGTCTGGGGTTTAGGGTTGGGGTTTATGGTTTATGGTGTATGGTTTAGGGTTTAGGTTTTAGGGTTTAGGGGTAGAACAACGCCTCATTCACGCCGGCAGTCAGAGTCTGTCCCCCGACTCAGGCCGGGAGGTGGCCCGCCAGAAGCTGCGCTTAGCTGATGCTTTAGGGTTTAGGGTTTAGGGCTTAGGGCTTAGGGTTTCGGGTTTAGGGGTTTAGGGGTTTAGGGGTTTAGGGGTTTAGGGGTTTAGGGGTTTAGGGGTTTAGGGGTTTAGGGGTTTAGGGGTTTAGGGGTTTAGGGGTTTAGGGGTTTAGGGGTTTAGGGGTTTAGGGGTGTACAGGGTTCATGGGGTTTACAGGGATTATAGGGTTTGTAGGGTTTATGGGGTTTATAGGGTTTGTAGGGCTTGTAGGGTTTGTAGGGTTTACAGGGTTTATAGGGTTCATAGGGTTCATAGGGTTCATAGGGTTCATAGGATTCATAGGGTTCATAGGGTTCATAGGGTTTAGGGTTTAGGGGCCCTCTGAAAACTATTTCTGAATGTAGATTTCCTGTCGAAGCCCTTTTCGTACACCTATTTGTGACTATAGGTTCCTGTCTAAGCACTTCGGAAGCTTTATGTGAAGAAAGGTTTCCTGCCTAAGCAGGCAAGGAGGCAAGAAGGGAAATTAAAAAACCATCCCCAAGCACAACCCAGCTGGGTCCTTGAAAAGGAAGCAACACGAACACCTGTGCCGTACAAGCCTCTGACCACAAAGGTTCGCTGGACACCCGGCCCATAACTCGGCAATTTTTCTGGTGTCATGACTCTCAACAGCATGAATGATTTTCGTAGCTCTTAAAAAGCAAAGAACTAAGAATTGAGAGTCAGAAAGCTAGCTAGGAGGTAAATTGCAGGGTGCTACGCACAAACCAGGGACTGTAACATGAACACTTGTCAAAATCATGGTCCCTGCTGCGGTACCCTAACTAAGAAGGTAAACCCCAAAAGGTACCAGAATTCTTGGCTGCACTCAGGAGGGTAGCCATAAATTAAACTTTTAGCTGCCTTAATAAGAACCCCAACAAGCCCAAAAAAGGCAAGGATCTAAAGTTACAGTAAAGTACCACAAAGCTAGAGAATTGGCCATAGGTGTTCAGGAGACTGAGTCGACCTGAATCTTTCTAGGGGGAAAAGGATAGGCCTATGGGTTTAGGGTTTCGGGATTGGGGTTTATATAGGGGTTAGGATTTAGGGTTTAGGGTACCCACTAAGTTGTTGTGTGTGGGCGCTAGGACTTCTAAGCGAAGACAAATGGTCAAACCAATCCTTTAAGCTGACTACGATTCGAGGTTAGCATTGGATCTGCGCGCGGCCTGGCGGACAAACCCGAGCGATATCGACTCGCTCCTTTGTGCCACTTTTGTGGAACAAAAATTCCCCCCCCAATAAGTGCTGCAGAAAAGCTCTGCAGCCTCAAGCTGCGTAGGAACAACTTGTGCCAAGGGGATCCAAAGCAGCGTTCTGGAGCATCCTAGGAGAGTCTGCTGCCTGATGCAACTGCAAAGATTTGGGGGTTGGAGGTGTGCCCTAAACCCTAAACCCAAGACCCTAAACCCTAGGTTCAGTGGCATGTATGCCTGTAGCCGAATCACAACAGCTCTATGAGCCTATACCGCAATTCCCTACTTCCGGAGACTCTACAGCCAACCATGTGGCCTGGTCCAAGATAAGACTGAAGATCCCAAGAACCCAAAGCACTGAACTCCTACGCTACTATTTGCTGAAGACCCCTCCTCTCCCCCACAAAAAAACAGAAAAAAACAACAACAAAAACAAGACACAAATCCCTATGTTACCCTTCTTGGCTATGGAAGAAAAATGTTGATTCAAGTGCGGGTTCTTAATCAAATAGCAGTAAACCCGAGCGACTTTGCGCGGGTGGCACTCTTTGGATCCCGAAGGGACCTGGATGTTGTGTGGGGCGGTGAGCCTCCGACCTCTTCACCTTAATTTCTGGACCCCAAATGCTAAGCCCTAAGCCCTAAGCCCTGAGCCCTAAGCCCTAAGCCCTAAGCCCTAAGCCCTAAACCCTAGACCCTGAACCCTAAACACTAAACCCTCCGTTTGGGGGGGTTCAGGGTTCAGGGCCCGAGGGTTGAAAAGCATTGGTGCCTTACGCTTTCTGCGTTTTCGGGGTTCAGGCAATTTAGGGCTTCAATTCTGGATGTACTGAGGATTCTTTTTGGGTTCTGGGTTTGGGCCTACATCACGGGAAGCTTTGGCAGTTACTTGAAGAGAAAAGTTCAGAGTTTCCGCACAAACACCCTAAACCCTAAAAAACCCTAAACCCTAAACCCTACACCCTAGCCCTAAGCCCTAAAACCTGAATTTTACCTGTCCACTAGCACGGTTCTGATACATAGTGGTCTTGTGATTCTGAAAGACCCCAAACTGACCTCCAGAGGCTTCAAAGGCTCACAGGACATCCATGTTCAGGTCCACCGGATCCAGCACAACCACGCTGGCTCGGTTCTTTCGCCGCTCCTCTGCGCTTGACAGATTCAAAAAGGGCAAATAGTCAGGGAAGTGGTGTTTTGGGTTGAGGTGGGCTGTTGTTCTGACTGTAAAGCCGCAGCCCGATACCCTAAACCCTAAACCCCAAACCCCAAACCCTAAACCCCAAACCCTAAACCCTAAACCAAACCCTGAACCACCCCGAGCCCTGCATCCGAAGCCCGCAAGTTGTGGCCCCACCATGCACCCCAAAGTCCTTCAGCCGATCCAGAAGCGATGCGCCTGCAGTTGAAGATGTTCGAGGGAGTCATACCCGGACCTCTAAGGGTAGCTACATGGTCCCTTACTATGGGCCCTTTAAAGGGGCCCATATATATCCTAGATCAGAACCCTTTAGCGGAGACTAGGGACTATATTGGGGATTTCAAGAAGTTTCAAGAGGGATCCTAGAAGGAACCCTTAATCTTGTTCGCCCTATATAACCCCTATGTATACCGTATATAGTCACCCTATGTACCTCAGTAGCCCTCAATAACATTTAGGGTTTAGGGCTTAGGGTCAGTGGGTTGAAACCCAATCAAGGACAATACAAGATGACAGGGCTTAGTAGCCCAGCAACCATCTTTTAAGAAGGGTAACCTTTTGGGGGGGTAAAGGCAAAACAAGGGCACAAGAGTATCACCTGGCTACCAAGGGATGTAGGTCTATTGCTTAAGTGAAAAGAAACAAAACCCACAGCCCTAAGCCGAAGACTCCAAGCATGTAAAACAGAGTTTAGGGTTCAGGGCCACAACCCTACGCCCTAAACCCTAAACCCTAAAACCCTAAACCCAAAACCCCAGGCTTAGGCTTTCGGGGCAAAGGAGACGTTTAGAGCTTCTGGGGAAGAATTGAGGCGCTCGGGGCTCGGGGCTTACGGCGTTTACGGGCTCAGAATAGGGATGTTTTCTTTAAGCCCTAAACCCTAAACCCTAAACCCTAAACTCCAAACCCCCCAAGGCAAACGCTGGTCTCGTCGCCCTTGGGCTTCTTGGCCGGAATGGCCTCCACCTTCAACGGCGCGCTGCGGGGTGAGGGTTTAGGGTTTAGGGTTTAGGGTTTAGGGTTTAGGGTTTAGGGTTTAGTGTTTAGGGTTTAGGCTTTAGGCTTTAGGGTTATGACTAGGATTAGGTTTCGGGGTTTGTTAGGGTTTATAAGGTTGAGGTTTCGGGGGGTAGGTGTTTCAGGGTTTAGGGGTGCGGGACCGGGATTGGGATCTGGGGTTGAGGGTTTAGGGCTTATAAATATCGGGGTCGGAATTCTTACTGGTCCCTTGGTAATTATGCCATAAGAACCCCCCAAAACCCTATTCTAATTCTTCAGGCCCCTACATTAGGGTAGTTTAGGGTTCAGGGTTTAGGTTTTAGGGTAGTTTAGTGTAGTCTAGGGTAGTTTAGGGTTCCCGAAACCCTTGACCCTAAACCCTAAACCCTAACCCTAAACCCAAAACCCTAAACCCTGAACCCTAAACCGGGGGTCTAGGGGGGTTCATGACTCGCCCTGGCCTCATCGTCGTCGTCATCGTCGACTTGCATCGGCTCGTTCTCGTCGCCCTCATCCTCCTCTCAAGGTGGGTGGCAGGTTAGGGTTTAGGGTTTAGGCTTTAGGTTTGGGTTTTAGGGTTTAGGGTTTAGGGTTTAGGGCTTAGGGTTTAGGGTTTAGGGTTTAAGGTTAGGATCTAAAGGCGGGAGCTTAGGGCTTAAGAAGCCGCCCAGGGGCGAGATACTCTGACAACGTTTGGCGACTGCGCTTCAGGCTGAAGGGCTTAGGGTTTAGGGCTTAGGGGAAGCCATCTTAACCCCGAACCCTAAACCCCAAGCCCTAAACCCTTAACCCTTGACCCTAAATGTTCAACCCTCCCCCCAAAGAAGAGTCAACGTAAGCAACAAGCAAAAAATGCGAGACTCCCTGAGAGGATGGATCTTGAACTTAGGAACTCTGTTGGAGGGCCTCCAATGAGCTGCATTCCTTACTTCTTTGGGTCTGGGGTTTGGGACTAGGGTTTAGGGTAGCCAAGAAGATCCTTTGACTTGAGCCTGAGAGCCTCAACCCTAACACCTCTGACCCCTCCCCAAGTACCAATCAATCAGCCAATCAATATACATATATATATATACTCCTATATGCCCCAACATACCCCCACACAAGCCCAGGTGAATTCTTCCTCAATCTGCGGTTCAATGGTTGGGTGTTTGGCGTTTAGGTTTTGGGTTTAGCCTTGCAGGGTGTTGGGATACTGTACCAAGGGGTAGTAAGGGCATATTTGCTTAGGGAGCTCTTCCCTCGCCCTCCCTGCATCCTTGTCACACAAGATCCTGCGATCCCCTTGAGCAACCATACAGTTTGGGGCTTTCGAAGTTTAGGGACTTCAACGTTTGGGATTTTAGGGTTCGGGCCGTAAACGGTTCATAGCACGACAACGACCCTAAAGAAAGGGCTAGGGTTTAGGGTTTAGGGTTTAGGATTTAGGGTTTAGGGTTTAGGGTATAGGGTTTCGGGTTTATAGGGTTTAGGGTTTAGGGTTTAAAGTTTAGGGTTTAGGGTTTAGAGTTTAGAGCTTAGGGTTTAGGTTTTGGGGCTTAGGGTGCCCCTCAAGACACAAGCAAGAACCTACTTTTTTTGATGGTAGGCCACGCTAAGAACCCCATCATCACTGGGCTGCCATCGGCCTTCTTGCGACCACGCCCGGAAGACGCCTCGCGCTTCGTTTAGGGTTTAGGGCTTCGGGCATAGGGCTTAGGGTTTGGGGTTGAGGGTTTAGGGTTTAGGGTTTTAGGGTTGGGGTTTAGGGTTTAGGGCTTAGGGCTCAGGGTTCAGGATAGTCTTGTCATTTTTGGGGGGCTTAGGGACTCTTGAGGCTGGGGGTTTTTTGCGGCAAAAAAGTACCTACGCCTTTATCACTCTTAAGCAAGGGCTCTTAAAGGGTTTAGGGTTTAGGGTTTAGGGTTTAGGGTTTAGGGTTTAGGATTTAGGGACCCTAGCATCCCAAGCCCATCAGCCGAGACCCTAAACCCTTCTCAATGAGGCACTGCTGCTCAAAGTCATGAGGTTTAAGGTTTAGGGGTTTTAGGGTTTAGGATTTAGGGCCTTCCAACTTTTGCCCTAAACCCTAAACCCTAAACCCTAAACCCTAAACCCTGAACCCTGAACCCTAAACCCTAAACCCTAAACCCTAAACCCTAAACCCTAAACCCTAAACCCTAAACCCTAAACCCTAAACCCTAAACCCTAAACCCTAAACCGAGCCCTACACCCTGCCACATAAGACCCTAAAAGCCTAAGGCCCTAATGCCAAACGGACCAAGAAACCCTACAGCCCTGAACGTTTCAATGTAAGACCATAAAGAACCTACGGCCCTAAACTCAAGAGGCTCTGAAACCCTAAAGCCCCAAATCCTACACTCTGCAACCCAGGACCCCAAGCCCTACAACCGGTACTGCAACCCGCCCTATACTCTAAGGGAAGTTACATGGTCCCTTAGCATGATGCTTCAAAAGGGGACCCCTTATGTACCCTATACAACCCAAGGGCCCATGCGTCAGAGCCCAAAAGGAGGTATGGGGCCATTTCCAGGGCCCTTTAACGACCCTTAGAAGTGTGAGGAAGACCAGCCCCAACCCTAAGCCCTGAAACCCTGAAACCCTAAACCCTAAAACACTAAACTTGAAGCCCCTAACCCCAAAACCCTGAAACCATAAAACCCCTAAACCCTAACCCCGAAACCCCGAAACCCACTATTTGGTGGGCCTTGGCCTTGGGTCGCGCGCGCTTTCCCGACCTCCGTGCAGGTTTTTGGCTGCACAGGGTCCAGAATTTGCGCCAGGGTCTAGGTGTTAGGGCTTTAGGAGTTTAGGGGCTTAGGGTTTGGGGTTTTAGGGGTTTAGGGGTTTACGGGTTTGGGGGTATGTTGGGTTTTTCTCAGCGTTCTTTTTTTGGGCTCGGGTGCAGGGCTTAGGTGCTTGAGGAAGCTCCTGGCACCCTGAAGGCTCCATGGCTTCGGAGATGACGGGGTTTGGGGTTTAGTTTAGGGTCTAGGGTTTAGGGTTTAGGGTTTAGGGTTTAGAGTTTAGGGTTTCGGGTTTAGGGTTTACGGTTTACGGCTTAGGGTTTGCGGTTTATGGCGTTACTCTTCCTCGACTGCCTGCCGGTCACCAGCCCAAGCATGACATGGTCCACATTGCAGTGATTCAGCCTGCTTCTGCACGCAGAGGAAGATTAGAAACCAAAAGCGTTGTTGGACTGTGATCCTTTGGTGGTGGGTCCATCCCTCCGGGCTGTTTAGGGTTTAGGGTTTAGGGCTATGATCCGGCTTCCATTCGGAAGCGGGATAAGCTTCTTGCGTCTCCTGCTGCATCTGGATCCAGCGCATCCCGCGCCGTCATCGGCTTGGTTCGAGTACGGACCCTACGTTCTTACGTGCCTATACGACAGATTCCTTACATATCTATGTCATACATCTCATATATACTCGTGATGTGCCAACTACATACCCTTTGAAAACCGTGATAAACAACATACATACATACATACATACATACATACATACATACATACATACATACATACATACATACATACATACATACATACATACATACATACATACATACCTACGTACATACATACATACATACATACATACATACATACATACACAACTTACTGTCTTCGATACCTCAATATACCCTACGCATACCATACCAAGAAAATCTCAAGGGGGGGGGTTCTTTAGTTAGCCTTTAAGCAGTATAGGCGGATGCCCTCAGAGTTTTGGGTCCTCGGGATGTTGCTGGACTGGGGGCTTTCGAGTTTTCAATTTTCGGGGTTCAGGGGGGCCACGGGATTCGGGAGTAGAATCAAGGGTGCAGGGTTCAGGGTTTAACGTTTAGGGTTTAGGGGGGGAGGTGGGTCGTGGGGCCTAGGTCAGGTCCCCACAACGTGGAATCCTAAGACCCAAAACCCCAAACCCCAAAACCCATCTTAGGGGCACATTAGAAGTACCGACCCTGATCTTTAGGGCTTTAGGGCACCCAGGGTACCCAAAAAACCACCAGAACTGAGAGTGCCCCCGTCCTCGCCCCCCCCCCCCCCCCCCAAAAAAAAAAAAGGAAAAGATAGCAAAACAACATAAATGACAATGGCACTAGAAACAATAATCGTAATAAGCAACCTTCAAATAGCATGATATGTTTAGGGTTTCGGTTTTAGGGGTTTAGGGTTTGTCGCCAGCTCGCTTGATTCGTGTGCTTACGGTCGATCTGCGACAAGAGCTTAACAAGAAGCCAGTAGTAAGGTTTTGGAGTTCAGGGTTTAGGGGTTTCGGGTTTCAGTTGGGGTTTAAGCGCATTGGGTTGGCCTAAACCCCCTAAACCCCCTAAACCCCCTAAACCCCCTAAACCCCCTAAACCCCCTAGACCCCCTAAACCCCCTAAACCCCCTAAACCTGAGGGTATCAGGGCGATCGTCACTGTGGCCGATCAAGAAAGGGCGCCTCAGCCGCCCCTCCTGATTCTTCGCCTCCTCCTTGCCAGGGCGGACACTCTAAAAGGTAGCTTCATGGGCGCTTAATGTGGCTCGTCCCTTAACTTCCTCTAATTTATGGAGTTCTGATGTAGTTGGCCCCTGAAATTTGAATAGGGTATATAAGGGGTGTAAGGGGCACGCGTTTGAGGGCCCATACTCTGGGACCACGCATCCCACTGAACCCTATGACCCCTAAAGCCCGCAAGGGCTGGGGGTTTACGAATTCTGAGTTGTGCTTGAAACCCTTTGAAAAGTTTGTTTTTTTTTTTTCACAGGTTCTTTTCTAAGGAAAGCAGGGAACATAGAAGTTATCCCAGAGCACAACCCAGGATAAGGTTTGATCCCCAGATAGCCACTTGAAGGGTTTCGGGTTGAGGGCTGGGGGACCCCTAAGCTGAGATGCGAGGGGCGAAGACAAGATTTGAAGGGCTTCTCAGCCTAACATGGAACTCAATATACCTGGGTCTTCTAAACCGCGCTTGCCCCCCTTCCCTTACCATCAGGCTACTGTGCCTAAACCCGGAACCTAGAGGTTATATGGTGCGTTTTCGAATATATTTGGTTACACAAGGATTATCGTACATTTGGGCGTATACTCGTGTTGGGACATACCCATATAGCAAGCTTCTGAACAGAATGGGTCTCCAGTAGCGTATATTCATTCAAGGGTCTATGAGAACCCTACGTCCTCAAACCCTCAACCCTGAATCCTGAACCCGAAAGACCGAAACCCGAACCAACATCCTACCTCTGGCCCGATGCTTCCTCAGCCTCTTTGTGGCACTAAAATAAGGTCCGTTTTGGGGGGCCTTTTCAAAGGAGCCGTACTTATAGGGAGCCCCACAAAAGGAACCGAATTTAGACAAGTACCCATGAGATGAATCACCTAGTAGGGAACTCGGGAATTAGGTCACTTAGATCTTACGGATTAGGAGCTTAAAGGGGATTCGGGGGTTCAGGGTTTGAGGACAAGATCCAAGCCACGCCATCAACCCTAACGCCAACACCCGAAATGCCCCTGGCCCTATATGCTTGCAAGCCCAGTCACCATAGTATACTAAGGGCACCCTTTTTGGGGGGGTTGGTTCCTTTATAAGGGAGCCTGGACCCAAAAAAAGGGGCAAAAGGGTACCACTGGGCGACTGCGGGAGTAAACCCAAAACCCAAAACCCCTAAAATCAACCCTAAACCCTAAAACCCTAAACCCCAAAAAAAGGGGGAATAAGTCCCAGGTCCAAGTAAATACGCCGATGGGGGGTCCTCCTCAGCATCCATGCGGTCAAGCTCGACCACAATGGCATCCAAGTCACGCTCCCACAGGGCCTCGCAGGTCAACAGTGCCAGTCCCCAGTTACCCCAGTTAGGTTTAGGGTTTAGGGTTTAGGGTCTGGGGCTTAGAGTTTAGGGTTTAGGGCTTGGGGTTGAGGGATCAGGGTTTGGGGGTACGCGTTTTGCTGTTGGGTTTGGCGCGTTGGGGTTTAAGGAGCTTGTTCAGACGGGGGCGGGAGTGATCCTACATTATGGGCCTTCTTTCTTGGGGAATTACTAGATACTATCATTCTCTTCGTTCATTTATGCCACGAAGGCATCCACCCCCCCCCAAGGCTCTTATATGAGCAGCGGTCAACATTACTTGTCAAGCTGAAGGACATGGAAGTTTGGATTATCGTTTTCTGCGTGGCCCATATCGTTCTGCCCATGTCGTTCCGCAAGTTAAAACGCTCTTCCGTTGATTGCATACTACAGCTGCACAGGCATATATGAATCATCATGTTGGGGTTATCGTTTTCGGCGCGTCCCATATCGTTCTGCAGATCAACAGCCACCAAACCTTAAACTGATGTCCGTCCCTTACTAAAGCTAATCAACGCTAATTTTGACAGTCGCTCATATCCCCAAAACAACACTGAACTGCACACGCCCAAGAGCCCCTGCTAAATGCCTGGAAATGCCTAAGCTCCCTAAACCCTAAACCCACTAAAATGGCACCCGCAAAACCCTGATCCTAAACCCGAGGACAAACCCCAAACCTCAAACCCCAAACCCTAAACCCCAAAGCCCAAAAAAAAAAACCAAGCCCCAAACCCCAATCTCCAAACCCTAAACCCTAAGCCCTAAACCCTAAACCCCAAACCCTAAACCCACCGGAGGGCACCTCAGGAGTGGTATTCTGCAGGTCCGTCAGCTCCTGGGTCTTCTCCTTCGCCTGGCGCCTGCGCGGAATCTTGGACCAAGTCTTGGGGCTGTTAGGGTTTATGGTTTAGGGTTTAGGGTTTAGGGTTTAGGGCTTGCAGAAGAAGGTTTTCAGCTTGGGGCTTTCTGAGGGGTTTCAGCTTTAGGGCTTTGGTTCCCTGCAGCTTGGGGCTTTCTGAGGATTTGGGGTGGGCATCCAGAGGGTTTAGGGGGCTTTAAGGTGTCGGGTTTAGGGTCCAGGGTTTAAGGTTTAGGGTTTAAGGTTTAGGGTTTGGGGTTAGGGTTTAGGTTTTAGGGTAGGAACTAGGATTCCAGGCCCCAAAGCCCGAAACTAACCCCTGCAAAGGAATGATAAGATCCATCAGTTGAACGCTGAACCATCTAAACCCCAAACCCTAAACCCCACAGCGCCCCTCAATTCGAAACACCCCACTTTAGGGGTATGAGGACTCCGGGATTTCAGGGCTTTCGTGATTTCAGGGTTAAAAGCACTCGTGCTGGCTTTTTCGCCCAAGAAGGGCTTCGGACCCTAAATCCTGAACCCGAAACCCCTAAACCCCTAAACCCCAAACCCCCCAAACCTACCTCCCTAAACTCCTTACACCCCTAAACCTCTTTATCCCTCAACTCCATACACCCTGATTGGAAGCCCTTTTGACTTGGTAAGTAGGGTTAGTAAGGCGAGTTCTGGGGAATATCGAAGGGTTTCCAGGGGACACTACGTAGACTTACTAAGTCAAAAGAGCTTCCAAGTAGGTTCCCATATAAAGTTACCTATACTTCCCAAGACCTACATAAACTGACCTTAAGGGGGTCTAGTAACCTAATTCTCGGGTCCCTGGAAGTATAGGGTTATAAAGCAACCAACAGCAAGAAGGCGTGCCCTCGCTATTGTGTGGGTACTGGGCGCTACCACAGCCCTATGTGGTTCTCCGTTTGCTTACTATTTTGGGGGTTATATGTACCCGATACTTCGGGGGCGATCGCTTGCTAATTTATGGGATTTGGGAGTCACAGGTACCCCCTTTACTTCCTAAACCCTAAACCCCCCAGGACCAAAAAACCCTAAAACCTGAACTCCCTAAACCCTAAACCCTAAACCCCAAACCCGAAACCCGAAACCCTAAACCCGAAACCCTAAACCCTAAACCCTAAACCCTAAACCCTCCGATGCCTCAGGTCTTCCACGCGCTCGAAGGTCAGCGACCAGAGTGGCATCCCAAGCCTGGACGCCATCGTTTAGGGTTTAGGGTTTAGGGCTAGGGTTTAGGGTTTAGGGGTTAGGGTTTAGGGTTTAGGGTGTGAATGGGAGGAAACCCATCCGTTTGTGACCTTGATTGCAAGACTGGCAGCCCTTAGGGCCAGTGCGTCACATGGGTAGAGGCAGCCTTGTTATGTGGCTGCGCTCGCCTGTGTGGGTGGGCAAAGTGTCCAGGTCTAAGGTTTCCAGAGGTTATGAGCGCCAAATTCACGGACCCTGCGTGACTTCTTGGAGGAGCTGCTTGCTATGGTGAAGCTGGGAGGTGACTCGGAAGGATGCCGGCTGCATTGCTGATAGTGGAGCGTGCAGGGCTTTGCGATGGACTTGGTGATGGATCAAGTTCGGTGACATTCCGCCTCGGAAAAAGAAGGTCAAGGGTGAGCCGTTCGCGGGCCGGCCTTTGCCTCAATGGGTTGGGGGCCAGGAGCAGTTCATCGGCAAGGAGCGCAAGAAAGATTGGAGCAACCTTGTGCTGGGACCAGGGGAGTCCCAGCAGTTGCAAAACTGGCGCGCGCCTAACTAGAGGGGCCAGGTGGCTCACACCCCTCGGCCGTCAGTGTTGTTTGGAGTGGAGTCTTGCAAGTCAAGGCCAAGGGGAGTGTGAATGGGAGGAAACCCATCCGTTTGTGACCTTGATTGCAAGACTGGCAGCCCTTAGGGCCAGTGCGTCACATGGGTAGAGGCAGCCTTGTTATGTGGCTGCGCTCGCCTGTGTGGGTGGGCAAAGTGTCCAGGTCTAAGGTTTCCAGATAGGGTTTAGGGGTTAGGGTTTTAGGGTTTAGGGTTTAGAGTTTAGGGTTTAGGGTTTTGGGTTTAGGATTTAGGCTTAGTTTAGGGTTTCTGGAGTTTAGGGTTTAGGGTTCAGGGAGTTCATGGATTAAGGGGTTTCAGGGTTTAGGGTCGTTGAGGGTTTAGGTTGTCTTTGAACCCTTTTCAGCAGGCGTGACGGTAAGCCGTCTTCCAGGTAAGTGAAACTACTTCAGTTTAGGGTTTAGGGAGTTTAAGGTTTAGGGAGAACGGGAGTTTGGGGCTTAGGGTTTAGGGTTTGAGGGGTGTCGGGTTGAGGGGTCTAAGGGCTAGGGTGCTGAGAGTCTAGGGTTTGTGCGTTCAGCACCTCCACGCCCCATCTTAAAAGGGCTGCTCCCAAACCCCCGCGGTCCCCTAAACCCGAAGCCCCAAAATTCCAGAACCCCTAAGCCACCCCATCACCCTAAACCCTAACCCCTAAACCCCTCAACCCCTACACTCTAAACTCGAAACTCTAAACCCTAAACCCTTAAACCCTAAACCCTAAACCCCTGAGCCCAGACCCCGAAAGCCCCAAACCGAGGCAGGGGCAAGTAGTCGAATCCGGACTTGGGCTCCTTGGCCTGGGCAGCTTCGGGTTTTGGGGGTTCAGGGGTTTAGGGTTTAGGGCTAGGGTTTAGGGTTTAGGGCTAGGGTTTAGGGTTTCGGGTTTGGGGTTTAGGGTTTCGGGTTTACTGGCTTTAGGGTTTGGGCTTGCTGCTGATGGGCCTGGATAGGGCTCAGGGTTTCAGATGCCCAAAACACCCTTGTTCCATACGTATTGAAAATTAGTCGCTTAGAACGCGACTTAGGGATTTAGGGGTTCAGGGTTTCAGGTTTAGGGAGAGGCTGGGTCTACTAGAGGGTTTCGGGTAGAGGGTTTTGGGTTGAGGCATTCCTCCTACAGGCGCCCCCTTCATGAAACGAAATTCGCGATGAGAAGCATGCGAAATACATGTGATAGATTCTACGAAACCTACGATGGCCCTTGAAACCCTCGAAACCTAGGATTGCCCCTAAAACCCTTGAAACTGATCCTCTTAAACCCAATAAAGGGAAAATGTAAGATATCCCAAAGGCCTGCCGAGAAGGTCCCCTCAAAAAGGAACTACAATTGAGGGTCTGAAGCCCTAAACCCTAAACCCTAAACCCTAAGCCCTCAACCCTCAACCCTCAACCCTAAACCCAAAACCTAAACCCTAAACCCTAAATACGGTGCATGGGTGGTAGCTTTCCAGGGCTGCGGGATGCGCGGCCTCCTTGCCCACCGCTGGCTTGGAGTCGTCCTCCTGCCGAAAAACCGCCGCTTTCACAAAAGCAGGTCTCCCTAAACCCTAAACCCTAAACCCTAAACCCTAGACCCTAAACCCTAGAGACCCTCAACCCTAAACTGAGACGGAACTCGGCCCGACCCGAATCTACACGGGGCAGTCTGCCAATCTCCTGCAAGTAGAGCACCCCTCTGAAGCTACTGTTTGCTCAAGAACCTTCAAAAAACATGAAATAGCGATCCCTATTGTGCCCTTATAAGGAACAGTGTGTTTTGTTTTTTGGGGGGGTTCTTAAGCAAATAGTAGTAATAAGGGCCCTAAAAAGCTTGCACCCTAACCCCAAAACCTGAACCCTGGAAAGCCCCATAAAGGCAGTGAATACGGCCCTAAACCCTGGACCCGAAACCCTGAACCCCTAAACCCGAAACCCCAAACCCTAGCCCTAAATCCTAGCCCTAAACTCTAAACGCTAAACCCTGACCCCTAAACCTTAAAACTAAACCCTAAACCCTAAACCCTAAACCCTAAACCCTAAACCCTAAACCCTAAACCCTAAACCCTAAACCCTAAACCCTAGCCCTAAACCCTAAACCCTAAACCCTAAACCCTAAACCCTAGCCCCCCCGTATATGAAGGATCTCCTCCTCACTGCGGGTTTTGCCCATAATCTCGGTGAGCGGCCTGGACCAGGCTTAGGATTTGAGGGTTTCAAGGTCTTAGTAGGGTACTAGGGTTTAAGGTTTAGGATTTGAGGGTTTCAAGGTCTTAGGGTCTCAGCAGTGTAATAGGGTTTAGGGATTTAGGGTTTATTGGGTTTAGGGTTTAGGGCTTAGGATCTTAGGGTCTCAAGGTCTTAGGGTCTTAGTAGGGTAATAAAGCTTACGGCTGAGGTTTAGGATCTTAGGGTTTAAAGGTCTTAGAGTCTTAGCAAGGGCACAGGGCTAGGGTTTAGGGTTTAGGATGTAGGGAGGGTTAAAGGTCTCAGGGTCCAAGGCTGTAGGGTCTTAGCGTTTAGGCATTAGGGGTTTTCGGGTTTAGTGTTCAGCGTCTTAGGGTCGTAGGGTTTCGGGGTCTTTGGGTCTGAGGGATTCAGGGCTTTCAGGGTTTTAGGATTGAGAGGTTTCCAGATTTCGGGTTTAGGGCTTTAGGTTCAGGGTCTTGAGGTTTATGGATTTAGGGTTTAAACGGTTCACCCTGGGTCCAGGGTTTAGGGTTTCCATGTTCAAGGTCGGTCGTTCCAAGTGCATGGAGGTGGGAATTGAGAGTGTTTAGAGGGCCTAGACCCTAAACCTTAAGCCTAAACCCCCCTAACAAGCAATAACTTTGATGGTGGCCTGTGCTTCCATTGCCAGGCTCCCCAGATTCCCAGAAAAAAAAAACTGCTTGGGTTGGGTACTTTTATGAGGCTTTTTGCGGCTGGTTTCTGTCTAAGGGAACCTTGACCAAAAGGGCAACAAGGTTCCAATCTAGCCGATGTGCGCCACACGCCATGCCGGAACTCCCACGCAACAC
The DNA here is from genome assembly GCA_905221605.1 of Symbiodinium natans. Classification (NCBI taxonomy): domain Eukaryota; class Dinophyceae; order Suessiales; family Symbiodiniaceae; genus Symbiodinium; species Symbiodinium natans. The sequence continues at coordinate 95,591 of CAJNDS010000274.1, forward strand.
TGGAGTTGGCGCCATATGGGTATGTCAGCAGAAAAGGGGTCCCTCAATAAAACCCAAAATATGCTTATGCCCGATCATCGGAATCCCCAAGGAGGTACCCCTATTTTAGGCAACCCCCCAATCTGAGCATGAGATCTTCTGCCAGTAAAACCGATTTCCGGCATTCCACGATATTCTCCCAAATCCCAGACCTAAACCATCGGGTATAGGGTTTAGGTTAGGGTAAAGGGTATAGGGTATAGAGTTTAGAGTTTAGGGTTTAGGGTATAGGGTTTAGGTTCCCTAGAGCCTAAACCCTAAACCTGCACATATCCCAGCTTCCCGAGCCCGACCACTCCCTCCTTGCCTGAAGCCAAGGCCTCAAGGGTTTAGGGTTTAGTAGGGTACAGGGTTTAGGGTTTAGGCCTAGATAGCTTGTCGGAGGGCTTCGGAACTTCTCAAGATTTACGGGTTCGGGTTCAGGGGTTTGGATTCGAGGAACCCTAAACCCTAAACCCTAAACCCTCAACCCTCAACCCTAACCCGAAACCATAAACCCTAAACGCTAAACCTACCCCGCGATTTTCAGGTCGCTCGGCAGTTGAAGGCTTCGGGTTACGAATCTGAAGTCCTTAAATCACGTCAATGGCCCTTCAGCGGCCGTAAAGCCCTGGACCCTTAAATCCTAAACCCTGAAGCCCTAAACCCAACACCCCCGAACCCTAAACCCGAAACCCCTAAATGATGGGGGGGGCATCGGGAAAGCGGAGGGGTCTTAGGCTTTGGCGTTGTGGGGTTCCGGCTGATTTCGGGGGTCTTTAGGACTGGAGATCGGGTTTGGTGGGGGTTTCCGAAACCCGCCAAGGCCTCGCGCCGAATGTGTCTAGGTTGTGAGAACAGGCACCCCCCTTTTCCACCCTAAACCCTAAACCCTAGACCCTAAACCCTAAACCGTAAAACCTAAACCCTAAACCCTAAACCCTAAACCCTAAACCCTAAACCCTAAACCCCCCCCACCCCCCGCAGCCTTGCACCTTCGCGGGTGTTTCTGGCGGAAACCAGAAGTCAACCCACCCCTCACCCCCTTCGACGTCTTCTACGTCTCTGCGTGGTCTCAAGTTTGCGAGGGGCTTCGGGTTTCCTCCCAATCCCCTCCCCAAATAGCTTGAGCCCTTCACCTGGGAGCCCTTTATCTGGCCTTTTCTTTTATTGGGGGGACGAGTTGAACCCTAAAAATTGGGGGTCATAAACCCTATACTACTAGAATTCCTATTAAGGTATATGGACCATAAACCCTTTTAAGGTTCATTTGGTTCTTAAGGTTGGGGTGTTTTTGTACGCGACCCCGCCCACACACCTCCCCCCCCCCCCCCAACGTCGGCACCCTGTCCGGGAGCTGCTTAAGGGCCAGACCGAGGCGGGTGGCGTAGCGTGAAAATTAGGGGTACCTGGTACCTTATTGCGGTCCTTATTCTAAGGGAGTCCTACAATTTGGGGGGGTCTATTTTAGGGATTCCCCTGTTTTCGTAAACCCCCATTTAGGGAGGGTTCACGGATTGAAGGCTTGTAAGGCGGGGAGTCTCAGACATGGGCCGAACTCAGAGCTGCCCACACGACTGTCATGGGATTAAGGGGGTTGGTAGCCCTAAACTTTAAACCCAAAACCCTAAACCCCAAACCCTAAACCCTAAACCCTAAACCCCAAACCCCAAACCCCAAACCCCAAACCCCAAACCCTAAACCCTAAACCCTACTCCATCGCGATGATGGTGGAGGCTCGGGGGTCATTAGGGCTTCGGGGTTAAGGGCTTAAAGAGGTTTGGGGTGCAAACGTGTGGGGTTCCAGGGGTTTTGGGGTTGGGAGCCGTCGCACCAAGAAGAGCGTAGGTTCGGCTCTTTAGGGTTTAGGGGAGGCTTCTCAAAAATCAGCCGTTCAGTACGGCAAGGTCTACAGTTGAGGGTCTAGGTAGACGGGCACACAACAAAATGATTCCTCATTAAGCTAGAACTTCTAACAATGAAAACGGCTCTCAACCCTAATCAACCCTAAAACAGGCTGGTTTCTTGTAGAGAATGAGGAATGACAACCATTCATATATATATATATATATCCCGTTAAGGGAATATGTAAGACTCTCATTCCCTCATTCCCTACTAAGAAACAGGGGGAAACCCTCTACCCTGAGCCCGACACCCTACAAAGAACGAAACCTAAACCCTAAACCCTGCAGAGAAAAAGGACTAAAAGGAAACAAACTTTGAGGGCTCGGCTCTTTAGCTCGGCGATGAGGTCGTCACGCTTGCGCTTCGCGACGACCTCGGGAAGAGGGGGGTAGGAGGATGCGAGAGCAGTTTTGGGTTTCCCTAGGGGTTGAGGGTTTAGGGTTTAGGTTAAGGGTTTAGGGTTTAGGTTTAGGGTTTAGGGTTTAGGATGTAGGCTGTCCATGTGCCTATACTGTATATACATGGGCCTGAAAGGGGTTATGCTATATAGGGACATGGACCCTGGGGGCTTGCAGAGGTCAGGGGTTTAGGGTTTAGGAGATAGGGTTTAGGGTTTAGGGTTTAGGGGCTTAGGAGATTTGAGGCTTCGGGAAGCGGTCTGCGACTACGGTTTTAGTATGAAGGCTTGCAGCCCAATACGCTGCAATCTCATGAACAGCTTTTTGGGGTATGCCGGGTTCCTACTGCCACATTTAACTTGCTAGTAAGAACCATTGGGCAAACAGGGCTTAGGGTTAGGGTCCAGGTGGTGACACTGCCCACCGCATAGGGTCCTCCTTGAAGTTGGCCAGCGGCCCCCGGCTAGTGCTAGAAAGGTGTGGGGTTTTAGGCTTCAGGCTGAGTGTTTAGAACAAAGGTTGGCAAACCCTGCAATGTCGCTCAGCTTTCAGCTGTTTCCAGTGCAACTCAAGAGACATGTTCGCTCGCCACCATCAAGAATCCAAGGCCTAAGTACCTCGAGTGGCTAGGTGTTTCGAAGGCTCCACCTATACATATGTATATTTACCCTAGAAGGTACTAATGCACAACACCCAACAGGTTCTGGTAGGTACCAGTAGAACACCCAACAGGCCCTGAAGCCACAAAGCCGGCAAGAGCTGAGCTTCAACCCTGGCACCCAGGACTTTCGGGGCTTCGGGGGGGGGGCTTCAGGGGCTGTATGGTTTAGGGTTTAGGGTTTAGGGTTTAGGGTTTAGGGCTTCGGGCTTCGGGCTTAGGGTTCCCAGGACTTCAGAGGCTTTAAGGGCTCGAAGGGTGCGGCGCTCGATGTGGGCTTTGGGGGGCATCCTTCCTCAGTCAGGGGCCAGCTCGCCCTTGATCACCATCACGATGAACTTGACCTGCAATGGGATTTGGGGCTTGGGGTTTAGGGTTTAGGCCTATGAAACTACCCTAAACCCTAAACCCTAAACCCTAAACTCTGTGTAGGGGGTTGAGGGTTTCTGCGGCAGCCTCGGGGTTCACTAGATCCCTAGCGTGGAGCGAGTCGAGGGTTATTAAGTTTAATGTGTAGGGTTTAGGGTTTAGGGTTTAGGGTTTAGGGTTTAGGGTTTAGGGTTTAGGGTTTAGGGTTTGGGGTGTAGGGTGTAGGGTATAGGGTGTAGGGTTTAGGATGTTCCCCTTGTTCTAACAGTCCTTCATAGGGATTATACTAAGGGTTTTGGGGTTACTAGCCGTCCTTAATGGGGATTATACGAAGGGTTTCGGGTTACTAGCAGCCCCTAGTAGGGATAGAAGGTCCCAATTAAGGACTGTTAGTATCACGATACTCCCCTTAGAACCTTAATAAAAATCATATGTCTAATGTCCTCTTGGGTTTGATATGAACAAAAATAATTCCCAAGGGGGATATAGATAAGGGGGAACATCCCAATGTAGGGTTTCGGCAGCTCAAGGTCTTCGGGGTTGAGGTTTTCAGGGTTTCAGGGTTTAGGGTTTCAGGGCTTAGGCTTCAGGATTTATGGTTTAGGGTGTAGGGTTTGGGGTGTAGGGTTGAGGGTTTAGGGTTTGGCGTTTGGGGTGTAGGGTTTAGGGTGTAGGGTGTAGGGTTTAGGGTGTCGGGTTTAGGGTGTAGGGTTTAGGGTGTAGGGTGTGGGGTTTAGGGTTGAGGGCGGCAAGCTCCACGACCACGGGCAAGAACAACTTCCTCGTTGCTTTTGGAGATGTCCTGAACCCTGGTGGGGGTTTAGGGTTAAGGGTTATATAGGGTTTAGGGTTTAGGGTTTAGGGTTCAGTGTTTTGGGTTTAGGGTTTAGGGTTTAGGGTAAAGGGTAAAGTCCTGAAGAGGCTTCATTTCACTGCACGGTGGGCCCTTTGGCTTCTCCGCCTCCTTTTCTTGGGCATGTATCCCCAGAGCGTCAGAGATTCTTGAATTAAGGGGTTCAGGGGGCTACTAAACCCTAAACCCTAAACCCTAAGCCCTAAGCCCTAAGCCCTAAGCCCTAAACCCTAAACCCTAAACCCTAAACCCCAAACCCCAAACCCTAAACCACTAGACCCAAGACTGACCCAGGAATTACAAGGGTGCCTTTGCTGAATTAAAGGGGCTGATAAGGGATCCGAAACTCTAAGCCCCAGACCCGAACACCCTAAACCCTAAACCCTAAACCCTAAACCCCAAACCCTAAACACTAGTTGTTTTTTGCAGCTCAGTGCTCCAAGGGCCGGGACTTTGATGAGTTGCAAGACTCTTTGGTTCATTGGGCTTAGGGTTTAGGGTTTAGGGTTCAGGGTTTAGGGTTTCGGCTTCAGGGTTTGTAGGATGTAGGGTTCTAGGTCGGCTGGTCCCAAATCCCGGAGTACCCTGGAACCCCCCCAAAGTGTGCACGTTAGGATGAAGGGTTTGGGTTTGCGGGCTGCGGGTTTGGCATTGGATTAGGGTCTAAGGTTTAGGGTTACCCCTTCCCTCCCTTCCCTTCCCTCTCTTCTCTTTCTTCTCTCTCTTCTCTCTTTTCTCTCGGGTCTAGGGTTTAGGGATACCCAAAACCCTAAACCCTAAACCCTAAACCGTAAACCCTAAACCCTAAACCCTAAACCCTAAACCCTAAACCCTAAACCCTAAACCCTAATCTTGTTGGGGCTATCAGCTTTGAGGATTTGGTCTTCAACTTACTCGCTGGCGTTCCAAGGCTTGACGTTTAGTCAGGCTTCAGAGGCCCCCTGATTCCTCCCCCCCCCCCCCCTTCTAGGGTTTAGGGTTGGAGGCACTGATTCTCCCCTTTTAGGGGTTTCATTTAGGTTCCCCCTGTAACATCTGCAAGCCTCAAGCCCCTAACCTCGAAACCCCTACGTTCCCAACACAAGCTGAGGGTTTAGGGTTTAGGGTTTAGGATGTAAGATTTTGGGTTTAGGGCTCAGGGGACTGAGAGACCGGGTCAAAAACAAGAACCTCTAAGCAGTGCCTTGGCGTCGATCAAGTTCTTCTCCTTCTGCAGCCTGCCCCAGGAACCCTACTTGGCTGACTTTTGAACCCCTCCTAAGCGTTTAACTTTTAGGATCCTTATTGTAGTTTCTACAAGAACTCCAAAAGTCAAAGTCCTGAGAGCCAGCCAGAAGAAAGCCAAGCCTAACCCCCAAACCCCGAACCCACTAGCCCGCGAAGCAAGTCCCGACATCTTGGTGCTAGGTCGTCCTTGGGGCCTTGCGCCTTGACCTTGTGAACGAAACGAGCCTATAGCTATAACTTCATAGTGCTTGGGTAGTATAGGGCATAGGGTATCTGATCCCAAAGATAGATAGGCTAGCATAGGGCTGTATACACGATCCCCTGCAAGACCTAAACCCTAAACCCTAAACCCTAAACCCTAAACCCTAAACCCTAAACCCTAAACCCAAAATGAGGGCTGAGGGTTCCGAAGCTTTTTTCGAGGCCTTCGGAGTTCTGGCCATGTCGAACGCCGGCTCAGGAGGCTTTGGGGTGAGATGGAGTAGCGGGTGTAGGGTCTATAGGGTTTAGGGTTTAGGGTTCAGGGTTCAGGGTTCAGGGTTTAGGGCCCAGAAGACCCCTTCAACCGAGGGCACTCGCGCGGTTTTCGACCTCAGAAATCACCGCCTCACTTCGAACCGACGCGTGCACAACGACGCGGATGTCCTTACTTCTCCAACAACCACTAGGGTTTAGGGTTTAGGGTTTAGGGTTTAGGGTCACTTTAATATTCCTACTAACTAAGGAAACCCAAAAAAGCTTAAAGGTCAACTAAAGGCGAAGGAAGTATCCGAACAACCAAAGCGCGAAAGTCCACGCAGCAAGACCAAAGATTCCAAACTCTCCTGGGTTGCCCAGTAACCTGGGATTAAAAAGGGTGCCCTTTTTAAGGGGTTAATAAGGGAACCTAAACCTACCAAAAAGGGAATAAGGGCACTACTGGGCATCCTAGTCTCTTTGCAATACTCTCCTAAACTCAAAGACTGCAAGCTGCCAGGCAGGGCCACATCCTTCAAGCTCTGGTTAAAGCGAAGTCCAAAAGTCAAGGACTGCAAGCTGCCTGGCAAGGCCGCATTCGCCAAACTCTGGTTGAAACAATGTCCGAAAGTCAAGGACTGCAACCTTGCGGGCAAGGCAACATCCTCCAAGCTTTGGTTGAATTCGTGCCCGAAGGTCAAGGATTGCAAGCCGCCAGGCAAGACCACATTCTCCAAGCTCTGGTTGAAGCGATGTCCGAAGGTCAAGGACTGCAAGCTGGCAGGCAAGGCCACATTCCCCAGGCTTTGGTTGAATTCGTGTCCGAAGCTCAAGGATTGCAAGCGGCCAGGCAAGACCACATTCCCCAAGCTCTGGTTGAATTCGTATCCGAAGCTCAAGGACTGCAAGCTACCAGGAAGGGCCACATTCTCCAAACTCTGGTTGAAATCAGATCCGAAGTGCAAGGAATGCAAGCTGCCAAGCGACGCCACATCCTCCAAGCTTTGGTTAAAGTCGCCTCCGAAGCTCAAGGACTGCAAGCTGCCAGGCAAGACCACATTTTTGAAACTCTGGTTGAAGCGACGTCCAAAGGTCAAGGACTGCAAGCTGCCAGGCAAGGCAACTCTTTGTAAGCTCTGATTGAAACACTCCCCGAAGCTCAAGGACTGCAAGCTGTCAGGCAAGGCCACATTCTCCAAGCTTTGGTTGAATTTGTTCCCGAAGCTCAAAGACTGCAAGCTGCCAGGCAAGGCCATATTCCCCAAGCTCTGGTTGAAAGAATATCCGAAGTTTAAGGACTGCAAGCTGCCAGGCAAGGTCACATTCTTCAAACGCTGGTCGAAGCTAAATCCAAAGGTCAAGGATTGCAAGCTGCCAGGCAAGGCAACAATCTGCAAGTTCTGGTTGAACAACATTCCGAAGCTCAAGGACTGCAAGCTACCGGGCCAGGCCACATTCTCCAAGCTCTGGTTGAACAAGCTTCCGAAGCTCAAGGACTGCAAGCTGCCCGGCAAGGCCACATTCTCGAAGCTCTGGTTGAAGCGATGTCCAAAGGTCAAGGACTGCAAGCCTCCAGGCAAGGCCACGTTCTTCAAACTCTTGTCGAAGCAATGTCCAAAGGTCAAGGACTGCAAGCTGGCAGGCAAGGCCACATTCTCCAAGCTCCGGTTGAAATCGTCTCCGAAGCTCAGGGACTGCAAGCGGCCAGGCAAGACCACAATCTGCAAGCTCTGGTTGAAGCGATGCCCGAAGCTTAAGGACTGCAAGCTGCCTGGCAAAGTCGCATTCTCCAACTTCTGGTTGAAATCGTCTCCGAAGCTCAGGGACTGCAAGCCGCCAGGCAAGACAACATTCTCCAAGCTCTGGTTAAAATAGCTTCCGAAGCTCAAGGACTGCAAGCTACCTGGCAAAGTCACATTCACCAAGCTCTGGTTGAAAGCACCTCCCAGGCTCAAGGACTGCAGGTTCTTTGGCAGCTGCCCGAGATGTGGCTCACCTTAGTTGTCCAGTATCCTGGGGGAACTAAAGGTTAACCTTTGGGATTATAAGGGGATTATATTACCCCAAAAAGGTAATCGTTACCTGGGATTATAAGGGGATTATATTACCCCAAAAAGGTTAAAGGTTACCTACTCTACGACTAGGTCACCGTAAAAATCCAACGAAGAGATTGCGTCCTTTGCGTACGTGTCCACCACGCTCAGGGGCTGGCCGTTACTGGCTTGCAGACACGCAGCAGCTGCGTGTCCTGCACCAACCTTAAGTTGGCCCCTTAAACCTCTGATAAAATCCCAAATGGAGTCCTTGCACCCAACAATGAGGGAAAATATATAAACATGGCAAGGGCAACCTGTTGAACCACGTACGTGATGACATCGCCCTGAATTTGCTCCGACAGCGGCTTGGAATCTTCCAGGGTTTTGCCGTCAGCCAGCAGGACAAGCATGCCACCCAGCCGCAAGCAGATTCTTCTTGCGACCCTCTTGCGCAAGTCGTCCACGGTCATGTTGTCTTCAAGAGGAAGCTGCACTTCGGAACCATCCAGACCACAAACCGTCAACTGTCTGCAGGCAGTATAGGCCATCAAACTCGTCAAGGCGCTGGCGGAGGACCTTCCGTTCTTCCTAAGACAGCCCGCGAAGCAAGTCCCGAAATCTTGGTGCTAGGTCGTCCATGGGGGCCTTCTTAGAGCCTTAGGGAACGGTTAAGAGCTTAGGGCTGATAGGGTTTAACGCAAAGGGCTTGTAGAGCTTAGGGTTTTTTGGGGGTGTTTACGATAATAAGGGAGCCCGAATAGAGACCCCCGAAATAGTAGGATCCCCTGATAATAAGGGCCCCATAAAGTAGCCCCGAATATCGTAAACCCCCACAATCGCTTCCCCCTGGTATTAAACGCCCCCCTGCAGAAAGAACGCTTTTGGGAAAATCCTGCCGAACCCGACCCCGCCTTTTAAACCCTATTCCGAATTGAGGGGGGGGGGAGGGGGGTTCAGAGCCTCAAAAACCTTCAAGCCAATCTAAACCCTATCCCAAATCCCAAAAGATGGCATATGGATAAAAAACACCCCCCCCCCACCCCTAACGCCAAAACACATGTCCAGTTTCTGTTGGGGGGAAGCGGGCGGCAACCCTAAACCCTAAAACCTAGACCCTAAACCCTAAACCCTAAACCTGTTTAATAAAAGGGGGAAGGGGATTATTGCCCCGCCCTGACTTCGCGGCGGGGTCGGGGCGGCTCGCTGGCTGCGATGAGAAAAAGGACCCCAACGGATCCTAAGTACCTATAGGGTTTAGGGTTTAGGGTTTAGGGTTCAGGGTTCAGGGTTCAGGGTTTAGGGTTTAGGGTTTAGGGTTTAGGGTTTAGGGTTTAGGGTTCGGGGGGGGGGAACTTGGCCAAACCATAATAGTCATTCCTAGTATGGAAACCCTACTTTCTGCTATGTAGGTACTTAGGGCCCTTTAAGGACCCTTTTTTCTAGTAGTTACCATTGCTGTAGTGACCCCAAAGGGTCCTAGGTACCTATGTGGGGGAACACTTAATTACCCAGACCATAAACGCCATTCCGATTATGGAACCCTAATTTCTACAAAACTTAGGAACCTTTGGGGACACTACAGCACAACCCAAAAATGCAAGGGTCTCGCAACACGCGGCGTAGGTTGAGGGTCTCAGGCGGAGGGCCCCGGACATTTCGACGGGCCCTAGCACTAAACCCCCAAAGATGAAGGTTTAGGGTTTAGGGTTTAGGGTTTAGGGTTTAGGGTTTAGGGGTTAGGGTTTAGGGTTTAGGGTTTAGGGATTAGGGTTTAGGGCTTAAAAGCCCCCACACCTGAGGGCTGAGGGTTCCAGAGGCATTTTCGAGGCCTTCGGGATTCTGGCCATGCCGGATGAGTGCTCAGAAGCTTGGGGTGAGATGGAGTAGTGGTTGAGGGTTTAGGGTTTAGGGTTTAGGGTTTAGGGTTTAGGGTTTAGGGTTTAGGGTTTAGGGTTTAGGGTTTAGGGTTTAGGGTGTGCGCGGAGGGTCTACGATTTAGGGTTTGGGTTTAGGGTTTGGGGTTTAGGGTTTAGGATTTAGGGGGTGTGTCGTGTGGGTCCAGAAAACCCTTAAACGAAGGCAGTCGCATGGTTTTCGACTTCGAAACTCGCAGCCCACGTTTAGACAGACACGTGCACAACAACGACCAAACCCGCAGTGCCAAAGCACGCAAGTCCACTCGGCAAGACCAAAGAATCCAAATTCTGGTTGAAACCGAGTCCAAACCTCAAGGACTGCAAGCTGCCAGGCAAGGCCACGTTCTCCAAGTTTTGGTTGAAACGAACTCCAAAAGTCAAGGACTGCAAGCTGGCAGGCAAGACCACATTCTCCAAACTCTGGTTGAAGCGAAGTCCAAATCCCAAGGACTGCAGGCTGCCAGGCAAGGCCACATTCTCTAAGCCCTTCTGGAAGCAAAGTCCAAAGGTCAAGGACTGCAAACTGCCAGGCAAGGCCACATTGTCCAAACTCTGGTCGAAGCTATGTCCAAAGGTCAAGGACTGCAAGCTGGCAGGCAAGACCACATTCTCCAAGCTCTGGTTGAAGTCGTTACCGAAGCTCAAGGACTGCAAGCTGCCAGCCAAGGCCACATTCTCCAAGCTCTGGTTGAACTCGTATCCGAAGCTCAAGGACTGCAAGCTGCCGGGTAAGGCCACATTCTCCAAGCTCTGGTTGAAACAGTCTCCAAAGCTCAAGGACTGCAAGCTGCCAGGCAAGGCCACATTCTCCAAGCTCTGGTTGAAAACGTCCCCAAAGCTCAAGGAATGCAAGCTGGTAGGCAAGGCCATATTCTCCAGACTCTGGTTGAACCGATGTCCAAGGGTCAAAGATTGCAAGCTGCCAGGCAAGGTCACGTTCTTCAAGCTCTTGTTGGAACTGCATCCGAAGGTGAAGGACTGCAAGCTGCCAAGCAAAACCGCATTCTCCAGACTGTGGTTGAAGCTACTTCCCAAGGTCAAGGACTGCAAGCTGCCAGGCAATGCCACATTCTCCAAACTCTGGTTGAAATTGCTTCCGAAGCTCAGGGACTGCAAGCTGCCAGGTAAGGCCACATTCTCTAAGCTCTGGTCAAACTCGTCTCCGAAGCTTAGGGACTGCAAGCCGCCAGGCAAGGCTACATTCTCCAAGCTCTGGTTGAATTTAGCTCCGAAGCTCAAGGACTGCAAGCTGCCAGGCAAGGCCACACGCTCCAAGCGCTGATTGAATTCGTATCCGAAACTCAGGGACTGCAAGCTGCCAGGCAAAACTACTTTCTCCAAGCTCTGGTTAAATTCGTATCCGAAGCTCAAGGACTGCAAGCTGCCAGGCAAGGCCACATTCTCCAAACTCTGCTTGAACTTGTCTCCAAAGCTCAGGCGCTGCAATCTGCCAGGCAAGCCGACATTCTCCAAACTCTTGTTGAAGCAATGTCCAAAGGTCAAGGACTGTAAGTTACCAGGCAAGGCCACATTCTCCATGCTCTGGTTAAAGCGATGCCCAAAGGTCAAGGACTGCAAGCCGCCAGGCAAGGCCAGACGCTGCAAGCCCTGGTTGAATTCATATCCGAAGCTCAAGGACTGCAAGCTGCCAGGCAAAGCCACATCTTTCAAGCTCTGCTTGGAAGCACCGCCGAAGCTCAAGGACAGCAAGCTCTTTGGCAGTTCAACATTCTCGAGACTGTGCCTGACGTCCATTTCCAACGAAGAGATTGCGTCCCTTGCATGAACGTCCATCATGCTCAGCCCTTGGCCGCCCCTGGCTCGCAGAAACGCAGCTGCTGCGTGCCCTGCACCAACCTAGGTTGGCCGTTAAACTTTCTGATAAAAAAAAACTTTGCAAAGGATCCTCTTGCACCCAGCAGTTAAAGAAAAAACATATAAACATGGCAAGGGCAACCTGTTGAACCACGTACGTGATGACATCGCCCTGAATTTGCTCCAACAGCGGCTTGGCATCGTCCAGGGTATTGCCACCAGCTGCCAAGACAAGCATGCCACCCGGCCGCAAGCAGATTCTTCCTGCGACCCTCTTGCGCAAGTCGTCCACAGTCATGTTGTCTTCAAGAGGAAGCTGCACTTCGGAACCATCCAGACCACAGACCGTCAACTGTCTGCAGGCAGTAAAGGCCATCAAACTCGTCAAGGCACTGGCGGAGCACCTTCCGTTCTTCCTAAGACAACCCGCGAAGCAAGTCCCGAAACCTTGGTGCGAGGTCGTCCTTGGGGCCTTGCGCCTTGACCTTGTGGACGCAATGAGCTTATAACAGGGTTTGGTAGTGTAGGGCATAGGGTGTCTGACGGTGTCTGATCCCAAAGATAGATAGGCTAGCGTTGTCCCCAAGGGAGTTGATTTTTGAACTTCCGATGGCCGCACGTCACGCAAACAGCTGGGCAGGGCTACAGTATTCAAACCTCAGGATTAAGTCACGCGCCACCCAAACCCTGGGACCCTGGACCCACCACCGGGAACCTCAGAATGAGAAGTTACCAGTAAACCAATTGACTATACATATTACGGGCTACAGTTTCCTATTTTGGAGGGTATAATTAGTAGCCTCTTATTTTGGCTAACTCGGCGTTTCAGGCAGGTTACAAGGGTGTTGCCCTAAAGCCTAAAGCCTAAAGCCTAAACCCTAAACCCTCAACCCTAAACCCTCAACCCTAAACCATAAACCCGCAGCCATGAACCCCCAAAGCCGCCACAGAACCTAGACGGTCTGGGGCTCACAGCTGGGACTCCAGGAACTTCCGGGGGCTTCAGGAGCTCGAAACTTAGGGTTTAGGGTTTAGGGTTTAGGGGTGGGGTGGCTCAAACAAGCCCAAAACCCTTCTATAAGAAGGCTTTTGGTCAGCCAAAAAACCTAAACAAAAAGAGTCCTTAGAGCCTTAGGATTAGGCTCAAACAAGCCCAAAATTCTTCTATAAGAAGTCTTCTGGTCCCCCAAAAACCTAAACAAAGGGAGTCCTTAGAGTTTTAGGGAACGGTTAAGAGGTGTCGGGCTTTAGGGGCTTATAGGGTTTAGGGCAAAGGGCTTGCAGGGCTCAGGATATATAGGAGGGATTACGATGGATCCCCTAAGTATAAGGACCCCCATAAAGTAGCCCCGAATATCGTAAACCCCCCCATGCTTCCCCCTTGTATTAAACGCCACCCCCCCCCCCCCCCCCCCCGAATATCAAAAACGCTTTCGGGAAAAATCCTTCCGAAACCGACCCCGCCTTTTGAACCCTATTCCGAATTGAGGGGGGGGGGGGGGGGGGGGGGGGGGGGGCCTCAGAGCCTCAAAAACCTTCAAGCCAATCTAAGCGCTATCCCAAAATACGATAACAACATCCCCCTAATACCAAAAACACATTTCGAGTCTCTATTTGGGGGGACCCTAAACCCTAAACCCTAAACCCTAAACCCTAAACCCTAGACCCCAAACCCCAAACCCCAAACCTGTTTAATAAAAGGGGGGGGAGGGGGGAAAAAATTGTTGCCCCACCCTGATTTCGCGGCGGGGTCGGGGCGGCTCAGGGGGCTTCGATAAGAAAAATGACCCTAAAGAATCCGAAGTACCTATAGGGTTTAGGGTTTAGGATTTAGGGTTTAGGGTTTAGTTTTTTTTTTGGGGGGGGCGGGGGCGGCACTTACCCAAACCACAAAAGTCGTTCCTCGTATGGAACCCCTACTTTCTGCAATGTAGGTACTTAGGACCCTCCATGGGCCTTCTTTCTACAAGGAGGGGCCCCCCTAGTTAAAAGTAGAGATATGAGTGCCCGAAATTGGGTTATAAGGATCCTAAATTAAGTTATAAGTCCCTTAACTATAGTTAGTATACTAGGGGGGCCCCTCCTTGTAGTAGTTAGCATTGCTGTAGCTTTGGGGGCCTAGGTACCTATCTGGGGGAACACTTGCCCAAACCAGAATAGTAATTCCTGATATATGGAGCCCTACTTTCTAATTTGTGGGTACTTAGGACCTTTGGGGACACTGCAGCAAAACCCAAAAACGCAAGGGTCCCTGGTTTGGGGCTTAGTTTTTGTTCTCTCAGCATTGGGGTTTCCCTTTCTTTTGGATTTAGGGCTTAGGGCTTAGGGTTCGGGGCACTCTGCTGCACTTTGGCACCTTGCTAGGCACATCACTTTTGGATACTATGTTCGGGCCTCAAACATGCGAAAGTGGGGGTTTAGGCTTTAGGGCTCAGGGCTGCATACACGATCGTTTTTGGTATAGACCCTGCAAGATCTAAGGCTCCGGGGTTTGGGGTTTAGGGTTTAGGGTGAACACGCAGGGCAGGTTGAGTGTCTGCGCTGGAGGGCTCCGGGTCTTCTCTCAAGCTAAACATTTCGACAGGCCCTAGCACTCACTAAACCCCAAAAATGATGGCAGAGGGTTCCCTAGGTTCAGAGGTTAGGGTTTAGGGTTTAGGGTTTAGGGTTTAGGGTTTAGGGTTTAGGGTTTAGGGTTTAGGGTTTAGGGTTCAAAAACCCCAAAACATGAGGGCTGAGGGTTCCATAGCTTTTTCGAGGCCTTCGGGATACTGGCCACGTCGGACGTCAGCTCAGGTGGAGGGTGCAACGCTTAGGGTCCGCGATATAGGGTGCACGACTTAGTTGTCCAGTACCGAGCGGTTTTAAAGGTTAACCTTTGGGATTATAAGGGGAATATATTAACCCAAAAAGGTTAAAGGTTACCTACTCTACTACTAAGACGATGTCAGGTCTAGAAGACCCATGAAGCCGAAGGCATTCGTGTGGTTTTCGATTTCAGAATTCGCAGCCCTGCTTTAGACCAGACACGTGCACAACAACGTGTAAATCCTTACAGCCAAAGCGCAAAAGTCCTCGCAGCAAGGCAAGAGATTCCAAACTCTGATTGAAACCGCGTCCGAAGCTCAACGACTGCAAGCCGCCAGGCAAGGCCACATTCTCCACACTGTGGTTGAAGCAAGGTCCAAAGGTCAAGGACTGTAAGCTATCAGGCAAGGCCACATTCTCCAAGCTCTGGATGAAGCAATGTCCCAAGGTCAAGGACTGCAAGCTGCCCGGCAAGGCAACACTCTCCAAGCTCTGGTTGAAGCTATGTCCAAAGGTCAAGGACCGCAAGCTGCCAGGCAAAGCCACATTCGTCAAACTCTGGTTGAAGCTGTCTCCAAAGGTCAAGAACTGCAAGCTGGCAGGCAAGGCTACCTTCTCCAAGCTCTGGTTGAAGTCGTTTCCGAAGCTCAGGGACTGCAAGCTGCCAGGCAAGGCCACATTCTCCAAGCTCTGATTGAATTCGTCTCCGAACCTCAAGGACTGCAAGCTGCCAGGCAAGGCCACCTTCTCCAAGCTCTGATTGAATTCGAACCCGAAACTCAGGGAATGCAAGCTGGCAGGCAAGGACACATTCTCCAAGCTCTGGTTGAAATCGCCCTCGGAGAAGCTCAAGGCATGCAAACTGCTAGGCAAAGCCACATGCTCCAAGCTCTGGTTGAAATCGCCTCCGAAGCTCAAGGACTGCAAGCTGGCAGGCAAGGAAACATTCTCCAAGCTCTGGTTGGAGTCGCTTTCGAAGGTCAAGGACTGCAAGCTGCCAGGCAAGGTCACATTCTCCAAACTCTGGTTGAAGCGAATGCCAAAGGTTAAGGACTGCAAACTGCCAGGCAAGGCCACATTCTCCAAGCTCTGGTTGAAAAACATTCCGAAGCGCAAGCACAGCAAGTTGCCAGGCAAGGCCACATTGTCCAAACTTTGGTTGAAAAACATTCCGAAGGTCAAGGACTGCAAGCTGGCAGGCAAGGCCACATTCTCCAAGCTCTGGTTGAAAGCGTTTCCGAAGCTCAAGGACCTCAAGCTGCCAGGCAAGGCCACATTCTCCAAGCTCTGGTTGAAACCGTTGAAGCTCAAGGACTGCAAGCTGGCAGGCAAGGCCACATTCTCCAAGCTCTGGTTGAAAGCGTTTCCGAAGCTCAAGGACCTCAAGCTGCCAGGCAAGGCCACATTCTCCAAGCTCTGGTTGAAACCGTTTCCGAAGCTCAAGGACTGCAAACTGCCAGGCAAGGCCACATTGTCCAAACTCTGATCGAAGCTATGTCCAAAGGTCAAGGACTGCAAGCTGGCAGGCAAGACCACATTCTCCAAGCTCTGGTTAAAGTCGTTACCGAAGCTCAAGGACAGCAAGCTGCCAGGCAAGCCCACATTCTCAATACTCTGATTGAATTTGCGGCCGAAGCTCAAGGACTGCAAGCTGCCAGGTAAGGCCACATTCTCCAAGCTTCGGTTGAACTCGTTTCCGAAGCTCAAGTACTGCAAGCTGCTAGGCAAAGCCACATTCGTCAAGCTTTGGTGAAAATCGCCTCCGAAGCTCAAGGATTGCAAGTTCTTTGGCAGTTCAACATTCTCGAGACTGCGCCTACCGCAAACATCCAACGAAGAGATTGCATCCTTTGCATGTGCATCCATCATTCTAAGGTGTTGGCCGTCGCAGGCTCGCAGAAACGCAGCTGCTGCGTGCCCTGCACCAACCTAGGTTGGCCGTTAAACTTTCTGATAAAAAACTTTGAAAAGGATCCTCTTGCACCCAGCAGTTAAAGAAAATGTATAAACATGGCAAGGGCAACCTGTTGAACCACGTACGTGATGACATCGTCCTGAATTTGCTCCAACAGCGGCTTGGCACCGTCCAGTGTATTGCCGCCAGCTGCCAAGACAAGCATGCCACCCGGCCGCAAGCCGATCCTTCCTGAGACCCTCTTTCGCAAGTCGTCCACGGTCATGTTGTCTTCAAGAGGAAGCTGCACTTCGGAACCATCCAGACCACAGACCGTCAACCGTCGGCAGGCCGTAAGGCCATCAAACTCGTCAGGGCACTTCTGTTCTTCTTGAGACGGCCCACGAAGCATGTCCCGAAACCTTGGCGCGAGGTGGGCCATGGGGCCTTGCTTCTTGCGTCTTGACCTTGTGGACGAAACGAGCCTATAACTGAATAGTTTGTTGGTAATATAGGGCATAGGGTATCTGATCCAAACGATAGGCTATCATTGTCCCCAAGGGAGTTGTTTTCCGAACGTCCGATGGCCGAAGGTCATGGAAACAGCTTGGCAGGGTCACATTATCTAAAACTCAGGCTCAGGATTAAGCCATGCGCCACCCTAACCCCATAGACCCTGGACTCACCACCAGGAACCTCAGAATGAGGTAAAGTTGCAAGGGTTTATGCCCAACCCTAAGCTGTCAACCCTAAATCCCAATAATCCTGAAAGCCTAAACCCTGAGAGAGCCACAGAACCTAGACAGTCTACAGCTGTTCAAGTCTTGAGGAACGAAGAAACAGCGGCTCAAAGGATTGTTTAGGGTTTGGGTTTTAGGGTTTAGGATTTAGGGCCTGAGAACCTATAAACCCTAGACCCTAAACCCAAGGGTCTTCGGGCCTAGCGGGCTTCTCAGATGCCTACGTGTTGTATGCCTACGAACTTGCGGAGGTGTTGCAGAGGTATTTACCCCCCCCCCCCCCCCCCCCGAGTCCATGGGCCTATCTGGGTTGGCCTTTAAAGCCTCGGAAAAATATTTGTATATAGGGGCCCTTATATAACCGAATAAGGAAAATACAAAACCAACCTAGCTAGTATCTACTTGGGGCAATGAATCCCCTTAAAGGGACCCCCCAAACAGGGTACCCCGGTGTTCGGAAACCCCCATACAGGCACATGAACCCTCAGGGCTATTTACGGAAATGCGAAGGGTTTAGGGTTTAGGGTTTAGGGTTTAGGGTTTAGGGGTTAGGGGTTAGGGTGTAGGGTTTCCTGCTGCAAGCTTGCTGCCGGCCTGTCGACGTGGTAGTCTTTGCGCTTCACGTAGTACCTTGGCCCCGGGCTAAACCCTAAACCACCCTAAACCCTAAACCCTAAACCCTCAACCCTAAACCGCCCCAGGCGATGCTGGCTTCGGGGCCATGGTAGCAAAAGGGTAGCAGCTGGAGGCTTTGGACTTGCACGGTTTAAGGTTTACGGTTTAGGGTTTAGGGTTCTTTCATTGGGAATGAAGGGCTTCGGGAGCCTTCTACGATCTCTTCTAAGGTTGATGTCAACAGGATTATAAGACACCAAGGAATTAGGGTTTAGGGTTTAGGGTTTAGGGTCAAGTCCCCTAAGCCCTAGTGTTTAGGGTCAAGTCCCCTAAATTCTAAACCCCAAACCCCAAACCCACTAAGAGCCGGAAGGCTAAACCCTTAATGCCCCGAAATCCTGAACTCCAAGAGTCAACCCATGTCCCTCAGAGTTTAGGGTTTAGGGTTTAGGGCTAGAGTGCTCGGACGTCCGAGGAACTCCCAATGTTCTTCTCCAGAAGGGCACGACCCAAACCCTGAAACTTGACCAGGCGACCAAAGCCGTACCCGAACCACAAGCCGCGAAACCCTAAACCCTAAACCCGCAGACCCTAGTCCCTAGTCCCTCAACCCACGAAACCCTAAACCCTAAACCCCAAACCCTACTAGCTTAATCCCCCTGCAGCCTAGAGAACAAAGACCCACGTAAGCCCCGAGAACCCGATAACCTCAAAAAGGCCCTTCTCACGCCTCAGTCCCTGCAGAAAATCAAGGGTTTTAAGGTATCTTAATATTCCTGAGTATAGTCCCCTTAAACCCAATAAGGGAAAATCCAAAATGTCCTGAGAGGGCCTACCGAGCTTGTAATGCTTTTGAGAAGGGGTATCAGGAGAGACCCCGAGAAGGGACCGTAATCTTATTTCCCTATATACAAACCCCCCAAAATACCTGGTCCTACTGGTAAGCACCCTAAACCCTAAAGCCTAAACCCTAAATCCTAAATCCTGAACCCGAAGCCAGGGGCAACCTGAAGCCATTCAAGCCCTGACCCCCTATAAAACCCTAAGCCCTAGACCCTAAATCCCTGAAACCCTAAAGCTCCCAAAACCCGCAACCCCCAACCCCGAACCCCCCCCAAAAAGGGCCCTAAACCCTAAACCCTAAACCCTAAACCCTAAACCCTAAACCCTAAACCCTAAACCCTAAACCCTAAAACCCTAAACCCTAGACCCTAAACCGCCATGGGCCCCCGGGCTTGAGGCGCAGCTGGAAGAATTCCTGGATCAGCTCCTGAGCTCAGCGCACTGGGGTTTAGGGTTTAGGGTTTAGGGTTTAGGGTGCTGTTCTAGGAAAGCAGGGTATGCTGGGTTTAGGCATCTACGCGTTTAGCATTGTAGGTTGCAGGGATAACACGAAACCCTATTCCCCAAGCCCTATTATGGACCCTGGACGGTCATCCGTACAAAGGCTTAGTGGGAGTTGCAGCTGCCTCTACTGCCGTGTTGCAAAGGTTTGGAGTTTGTATGTTTTTCGAGTTTTTGTAGGGATGTAGTTGAGGTTTAGGGTTCGGGGAACCCTAAACCCTAAACCCTCAACCCCAGGGACTTATAGGCTAAGAGGGTCAATGAGCTTTAGATTTGAGGGTTCAGGTCGAATCCCAAGCTTCCGCAAACTCTATAGGCGAGGGTTTAAGGGGTTTAGGGCTTAGGGTTTGGGTTTTGGGTTTAGGGTTTAGGGTTTAGGGCTTAGGGTTTAGGGTTTAAAGGGTTAAAGGGTTTAGGGTTTAGGCTTCAGGGTTTAGGGTTTAGTTAGATAGGGTGCCCCATAGACATAGGGTGCCCCGTAGACACAAGAAGCACCATGCAACCGCTCAGTACGTCCCTCTATAGCATGTGTATTAACCTAGTGTTGATACCCAATATATGAGAAGACACAGGTAACTAGCATGTATGCACAACGGTGCCTAGTTCGCCGACGCGGCGAGGGTCATTCTAAGGCTCCCTATAGCGGACACTCAATGACACATTTAGGCAGCCCTACCCTCGTGCCAAAACACTAGCACATGTAATTAACCCCAAGCCCGACGCGAACACATTAAACCCTAAACCCTAAACCCTAAACCCTTGGCGCCTCCACCGATGAGAACTTCTTGATCCTCCCATCCTCCAGCGCAAGGCGTCCATAACGACTCACGTGACACGTTAACACCTTCTGAAACCCTCTAAAGCCCTTAGATTTAGGGTTGGGGTTTGGGGTTTAGGGTTTAGGGTTTCCGGTTTAATTATAGGGATTAGGGTCTCCGGTTCGGGGCAGTCCTTTCATAGGGCGTTCATGATCGACCCTGAACCCTGCTTAAAGCCTCAGCCCGGAGACCAAACGCAAGAAAGCTGCGGGTCTAGGGTTTACTTGGAGGTTCATGGTACTTATTAACCAATTCAAACCTTATAACCCACATATAAGCCCCTTAAGTGCCCTAACGTGGCTATAAGTACAGTTCTAAGTACAGTTAAAACCCTAAATCCTAAATCCTAAACCCGAAACCCTAAACCCTAAACCCTAAACCCTAAACCCTAAACCCTAAACCCTAAACCCTAAACCCTAAACCCTAACAGTTCTAATGGGTCAATAAGTGCCTTGAACTTCCAAGTAGGGTGTGGGCTGCCATCGCGCGGCGGCAAACAGCCCAAGCCCAACGCCTTCTCCCTTCCAGCCCTTGAACCTTAAGCCCTAAACCCTAAACCCTAAACCCCCCCCCCCCCCCCCAAGCACGCACCCTAAATCCTGAAACCTCAAATCCCTAAACCCTAAACCGTCAATCTCCATACCCTGAACCCTAAGCAGCATATCTCCAAGCCCTGAACCCTAAACCCTAAACCGTAAACCTCCAAACCCTGAAACCTAAGCAGCATATCTCCAAGCCCTAAACCCTAAACCCTAAACCCTAAAACCAGCCATCCTCAAGAGGACGCCATCTAAGAGGAACCCCTATGATAGGAAGCCTGATGGAGCCCCTGTCGGCTATAGGGCAGTCTTCGGGAGTCCTTGGGAATGGCTAGAGTTTATGGCTTAGGCTTTAGGGTTACGGGTTAGGGGTTCGGGTTTAGGGTTTAGGGTTTAGGGTTTAGGGTTTAGGGTTTAGGGTTTAGGGTTTAGGGTTTCGGGTTTAGGGTTTAGGGTCCCCATAGGTTGTGGATTCCGTAAGAAAGTAAACAACCCACCATCTGAGCGCCGGGCCGCATCAAAGAACCTGGGCAAGCGAAGTCAGAGCAAATGGCTGGTGCTCTAAGTTGGGGTTTAGGGTTTAGGGTTTAGGGTTTAGGGTTTAGGGTTTAGGGTTTAGGGTTTAGGGTCTACTTGGAGGTTCATGGTACTCAGGGGGTTTAGGGTTTAGGGTTTAGGGTTTAGGGTTTAGGGTTTAGGGTTTAGGGTTTAGGGTTTACTCGGAGGTTCAGGGTACTTATACCTGTACTTAGGACCCTTGGGGATATTGGGCACCTATCGCTTAGAACCGGCAACTCTGGGATATCTGAAGAATTCCCCACTGAGAGCCACTATGCAAGTTGGATCCCACACCCTCTTAACAATATTCCTTAAAAGATGCTCTTAAGCCCAGCTAGGGTCCTACCAAGACACGTAAACCCTATAGGCCTATAAGCCTTACTTAGTTGTCCAGTACCTAGGGGTTTTAAAGGTTAACCTTTGGGAATATAAGGGGAATATATTAACCCAAAAAGGTTAAAGGTTAGCTACTCTACTACTAAGCTTATAAATTTTAACCCTTTGAACCCTGAATTTGATGTGCCTGGATGATGGCGAAACAGGATGGGGCTGGCTGAGCTTCAGCAGGAGGGCTAGGTCCCAAGAGTACCCCAGGAATAAGTACCCTGTTTTAGCTTAACAGAGTTTCATGGTTTTACAAGGGAACCTAAACTGCCTCTTTTTGGCTTAACAGAGCTTAGGGCTTGGGGCTGAAAGGGAAGCCAGCCTAATGAGAAGGGAATAGGGGCCCGCACTGGGTCCTAGCTTGGGGTTCCCTCTTCTAGTCTAGGGGGGCAACATCCCAAGTCCTGGCTGTTAACGCAAGCTCGCTGACGTGTTCTGGGTGCGGCCACTATTCAGCCTCACAGGCTGCATCGGCCGTAGCATTTACGACAAGGACGGCTTGAACCTGGAGAACGGAGGTTTCCGTGTCCCGCGCAACAAGCTGCTCCACGCGAATCGTGCTACCTCTTGGAAGGAGCACTTCCTCTTCGTTCCTTGGTACCCTAGTAACCACATATTGCAATAAGGGTACCCTTTTTTCGGTTGGCTACTTTAATAAGGGAACCTTGAACCCAAAAAAAAGGGAAAAGGGTACGAATGGGCTACCAAGCTTCGGTACCCCAGCACCGCTGCAGAAGACGCAGATCACCCGAGCGCCCGGTGGCACGTGAATCTTCAGCCTCGGCTCACTTGCCTAGAGGACCTTAAACAAGCAGTTAGAGTATAGTATAGTATAGTATATAGTATATAGTATATAGTATATAGTATGTAGTATATAGTATATAGTATATAGTATGTAGTATATAGTATATAGTATGTAGTATATAGTATATAGTATATAGTATATAGTATATAGTATATAGTATATAGTATATAGTATAGTAGAGGGCTTATATAGGGCTTAGGGGTTTTAATAATGAAGGGTTGCACAGTAACTGAAGGGCATCCTGAAGGTGGTAATGACTTAGCCTACAAGGAGAGCCCCCCCCCCCCCCCCCCCTTCCCCCCCCCTAGTTATAAGTAGAGTTGTAAGGGCCGTTATAAGAATCCTAAATTAGGTAACTTAAGTCCCTTAACTATAGTCAGTATAGTAAGGGGTCTAAGTCCGAACTCGGCAGCAGGACTGCGTCTTCCAAGTCTTCGGGAAGCAAGGCGTGGCGTCGCGCGTAGAAGTTTCCAACAGAGTGCGAGAGGGAGCAGGACATGTAGGCCTCGTCCGTGATAAGAAACCTTGGTACCCCAGTAAGCATGTTATAATAAGGGCACCCCTTTTTGGGGTTGGCTACTTTACAAGGGAGCCTAGAACCCAAACAAAACAAGGTAAAGGGTACCACTGGGCTACCAAGGAAACGGAGACGCGCCGAGTCCTCGGAGATCGTTGAGGTGCTGTACGTAGGAGAAGCTGGAGAAGCCACGCCAGAGGGTGAAACCAGGGCTCCCGACCGCAGGCGCAGCCTCTCCTAGGCTGTCTAGGAGTTGCACTTGCCGATTGCAGAAGTCGGCCTCCTGCTTTCCCAGAAGGCCTGGCCCATCTCTCAGAAACCGGTTCAGCCTCCTGTAGTTGGCCGCAGTGGCGTCCGAATACCAGCGGACGGCCTCCACAGCCTGCTTGGAGCTTCATGGTACTTACTAACCAATTAACTTCTTATGACCCACTTATAAGCCCCTTAAGTGCCCTAATATGGTTATAAGTGCCTTTTTAATGGCTAATAAGTACCATGAAACTCCCGAGCCTGGGCCCAATCGTCTTGGCCGTCTTGGGACTCGGCCCGGTCTTCGTAGAAGGACACCACAGGCCGGAGGGAACCTGCCCACACGGCATCGTTGCGCATCACGTGAAGCCCTAAACCCTAAACCTAAGCCTTATACTCTAGGGGCCTTGTTAATTAGAAGAGGGCTTTAGAGTTGTTATAGTATACTTATACTGGGACAAAAAGGGAATTATATTAGTCAATTCTTCCGACCCCTGTAGTACCCTAAACCCCAAAACCGGCCCAGCCCACACCCGAGCTGTCCCAACATGTCCCCAGCGGCAGACGAAAACCACAGAACATCCCAGAACCCTAAACCCTAACCCTACACCCTAAACCCTAAACCCTAAACCCAGAAAATCCACGAAAGCCAGCCCTCGCAGAACTGTTTCAGATTTTCGGTGTGTGTAGAGCACTTTGAAGGCGAACGTAGAAGATGACTTGTGATGTTCCCCCCTATACTATAACAGTCCTTAAATAGGGATTCTACTAGACTCCCTATTAAGGACTGTTAGTATCAGGGGGCACACACCCAAAGGACGACCTTAAAGACCAAAAACAAACCTATATAAAAGACATCTCCGGCCCTTAGCCAAACTATCCGGGCCACGTGGGTATTTCCCAACATAGGGGTACCCCTTTTACACCCAAATAGCATAGAATCTCCTTAAAGGGACCCTCCAAAAGGATACCCCTATTTTCGGAAACCCTAAACCCTGAACCCTAAACCCTAAACCCGGGCCACCTGGAATGCTAGACACGTTCAAACCCTAAACCCTAAACCCTAAACCCTAAACCCTAAACCTAAACCCTAAACCCTAAACCCTAAACCCTAAACCCTATGCCACCTGGAATGCTAGACACGTTGAACGCGCGCGAGGAGGTCCGCGCCGGTGCTGAACACCAGAGGCTGATCAGCGTCAAGCGACGGCTCCATGCCATGAGGATAGGTGGGTTTAGGGTTTAGGGTTTAGGGTTTAGGGTTTAGGGTTTAGGGTTTAGGGTTTAGGGTTGAGGCTTGAGGGTTTAGGATTTTGGTTTGAGGGTGTAGAGTTAATTGGTTTCCGAGATCGGGCTTTGAAGTCTCCATGTGGGTCTGATGCGACTTGGTCTGCTTCTGGTGGCGGGGCTTCTGGTGCTCTCGACTGCGAGTCCAGGCAAAGAAGCGAGCATTAGGGAACTTAGGGAATGAGGTTATAGGTCACCCCTACATTCCCTAATTGGGGTGACTAGAGGCTATGGGTACCTCACTGCCGAACTCGCTACCTTAAGGTTTAGGGTTTAGGGTTTAGGGTTTAGGGTTTAGGTTTAGGGTTTAGGGTTAGGGTTTAGGGTTACTGCTAAGACTCCACATCTCCACTGGGGAGATCCAGTCAGAAGGCTCCGGGGCCATGAGACCCCTCTCTACTGTGAGGACCCGCAAGGCGGCAGGGCTTAGGGCTTAGGGCTTAGGGCTTAGGGCTTAGGGCTTAGGGCTTAGGGCTTAGGGCTTAGGGCTTAGGGCTTAGGGCTTAGGGCTTAGGGCTTAGGGCTTAGGGCTTAGGGCTTAGGGCTAAGGGCTTAGGCCTTAGGGCTTAGGGCTTAGGGCTTAGGGTTTAGGGTTTAGGGTTTAGGGTTTAGGCTCAAACACTCCTAAACCCTAAAGGCTCTACCTCAACAGGTTGGGTGTACCTGAGGAGCCACCCATGGTCATCCTATATCCTGGTAGGGTGCTCTTAGTACGCCTAACAAGACCTACGCCCCCCTAAATCCGAAGCCCGAAACCCTAAACCCTAAACCCTGAACCCTTAAACCCCTGAAACCCCATCTCCAAACGGGCGGCACGATGTTTGAGGTGGCGATGCTCGTCCGAAGCTTTAGGACCTGCCGTTTGTGTTGAGGGCTTTGGGCTTAGGGGTTTAGGGTTTAGGTTTTAGGGTTTAATGTTGGACTCGCTTTAGTACGTAGGGCCCCCCCCCCCCCCTCCCCCCCCGAACAATTTTGGGGTTTTCGGGGATCCGGAATAGTGTGGGCTGGGCTGGGACGGGGCTGGGGGTAGGGCGGCTAGGTTGAGGGGAAGCCTTGAAGCTTGAGGGTCTAAGCTTTCCAGGCTTTGTAGCTCCACCGTCGCCGGGGCTCCGCATAAATGCGGACCACCGAAACAACTTGCTAAAGCGAATCAGGGCAGCTCGTGGGCTACTCCCTTGGAAAATTGTTTGGGGGCCTGTTTCATAATGAAATTTTAAATGGAATTTAAATAAGGCTGGACACCAAAAAACTCCCGTGTTTCTTATTCAAAACTGTTTTTTGTTTTTGGCTCCCCGGCCCCCCGCCCTTCAACCCCGGCCGGCAAACATCGCATAATTGAGGACCACCCTAAACAATGGGGGGTATAGGATTTCCGGAACATCGCATAATAGTGCCCCTTCTCACTAAAGCCAGTCCAACATTAGGCCTCATTCCCTCAGTTCCTACTAAGAACCAGCCAATCTACTTTAGCTTGGGGTTGCAAGCTTTCGGGGCTGAGGCTCACTGGGCATTCCAACCACAGCTGCAGGGTTTAGGCTTTAGGGTTCTGGGTTTCGGGTTTAGGGTTTAGGGTGGGTCTTTACGGTTTACAGGGCTTTGGGGGTATCGACTCCCCAAAACCGCAAAATCGCAAAGCCTGAAGTGTCATCCCAGCCATCTCAATCAATACTCAGCGAAGTCCACCCTGGGCCCTATTAAATCCCATAACCCCTAAAACCCTTACACCTGTAAACTCGAAAAGCTATAAAGCTTAATGAGACCTAAAACCTCCGTAAGCCCTACCGGCCCTGCACCTAAGCGAAGCTCGCCTGCAAGAACTAAAACCTACTTCGGTTTAGGGTGTAGGTTCAACGGAGTTACCATATTACAATAAGGGAACCACAGATCTCGGGTGGTTGCTTTCTAAGGGAACCTTGAACCCAAAAAAAAGGGAAACGGGTAGCACTGGGTTATCAAGCAAAGGCTCAGGGGTGTTGCGGGATCTCTCCAGGCTTTCTTTCAAGGACTCGTCCCAAACGCCCTAAACCCTAAACCCTAAACCCTAAACCCTAAACCCTAAACCTTAAACCCTAAACCTTGCTTTCCATGGTGCTGCCTTTGTCGAGTTGGTTTCTGGGCGGGCGGTCAGGCTTGAGGAACTCATCTCCGCAGCACTCAAACCCCGAGCCCGAAAAATCTAGTGTCACCCTCTCCTCGCCGCCACCCCCCCCTCTAAAGCGACAAAAAACACCTTAGCACACTGCACGAAATCCTTTCCTGAGCCCATAATTGAAGCCCCTAAACATAGAACTCTCACACCCCTAAACCCCCTGAACCACCAGCCCTCCTGTAACTCTTCAACCTCTAAACCGCGAAACGCTAGACCCTCCCTGACCCCTTCGGGCCTTTACGCGCCTGCCAAGCCCTACACCCCCTTCGGTGTTGAGTAGGTAGCATGTAACATCCTAGCATCCCGAAAGCCAAAATCCCTTAATTAAGCCCTAAACCCGTAAGCCCCGGGCCCTGAACCCTATATAACCATGGTGAGCAGACCCTAAACCCTAACGCCTAAAACCTTAAAACCCTAAACCCCTAAACCCCTAAACTTTCACGCGGCCTTCTCCAGCCCCTCCTGCTCCAGCGCCTGGGTACTTCGAGATTTCGGTGTTGCGAAGGCTCACACTGCTCGGGCTCTACATGGGTACTTCTCTACATTCAGCCCTTCTTGGGTCGCCTATACTAGACCCAAGAGTAACCGAGGAATAAAAAAAAGGGTGCCCTTTTTGGTTTACACAAATTATAAGGGAACCTAAACCCTAAAAGGAATAAGGGCCTACTCTGGGTCCTATAGTATATGACCCCCAAAGGGTGACCCTAATTCAGAGAACTACCCACACTGGGTTGCCCTCTAAGCCCCTTCAACAAATTATTTGTGTGTATACGGCCCCTACATCAACCCAAAGAAGGAAAGTATCAAATATCCCCGAAACCCTAAAACCCTAAAACCTTAAAACCCTAAAACCCTAAAACACTAAAACCCGAAACCCGAAACCCTAAACCCCAAAACCCCAAAACCCCAAACCCAACCACTCGCTTGCTTGCTGGGCCTTGATCTGATCCACAGTGCCGGTTAGGGAGAAATGAACCTGGCGCCGCTCTCAGCCGACTGAGGGGTTTAGGGTTTAGGGTTTTGGGGTTTGGGGTTTAGGGTTTTGGGTTTAGGGTTTTGGGTTTAGGTTTTGGGGTTTAGGGTTTTGGGTTTAGGGTCTGGGGTTTAGGGTTTCAGATGCCTAAAACAATAGGCGATTCCCAGGAACATGTACGAAACATGATTCCAGAAGGCTCGAAAATTTGTCGGATTGGGCTGCCGGTTTGATGCTGGGTTTAGGGTTTAAGGGTGAGGGCCGATTGCGAAGTATTTTGCGGCCTGGCAGCGGGCTGTTGAGGCCGGATTGCGGGCAAAAGCGGCCGAACAAGCTTGAGAGAGCACATTGGCCATCCAGTACAGACTTCTGGACACCAAAAGATATGAAATTTCACAAAACACACTCAACACACATCAGCTCCCAGTTGGACCGAGTTTGAGTGTTGAGGGTTTCGGAAGCAAAGGGTACAGTAAATGGCTTGGGGTGTAGGGTGCAGAGCCGAGGGCGTGGACTGTGGGGTGTGGCGTTCAGGGCTTGCGGCTTGCCGAAAACCCGAAACCCTAAACCCTACAAAAACCCTAAACCCTAAACCCCAACCCTCAAAGGCCCGAAAGGCTTCGGAAAGCCTTTGCACCCCATGAAGCCGACCCTGAGACCCTGAACCCTCCTTAACCGTAAAACCCCAAAACCCTAAAACGCTGAAACACTGAGACCCTAAACCCTAAACCCTAAAACCCAACAACAAAAACACCTGCAAAACCCGAAAACCCGCAGCTCCGCGCAGGAAAGCGCGACGGAGCGGCCGTGTTTTCCTTGGCGGCCCGGGAAGGTTCACTTTTTCATCTGGAGGTTTCCAGCGCTGTCCGGGTTTGTATACATATAGGGTTCAAGGCTACAGGGTTGAGGGTTGGGGGTGTGGGGTTTTTAGGGTTCATAATCCCATTCCTCTACGGCCCTAAACCCTAAACCCTAAGCCCCAAGCCCCAAACCCCAAACCCTAAACCCTAACTCTGAACCTTACTTGCAGCACCAGAGGGCGAAGGGGGCCCACAAGATGTCAAGAAAAGCGTGCTTCAGAACCCTAAACCCTTAGCCCTAAGCCCTTAGCCCTAAGACCTAGGCCCGAAACCCTAAACCCTAAACCCAAACCGAGCGAGCGGCTGTGTGGAACTCCTTCATGTCGTCAATCTTCCCGCGCGCGTTGTCGCCCTCGGCCTCCCATCATTATTGGCAGTTGCGATGGTCCAAGGATACCTACTTTAGGAGCCTTAATAATTAGAGCAGGGTTTCGGAGGTCATTATAGTATACTTATGTAGGAACCGGAAGCAATAATAGCAATTCTTCCGACCCCTACATTACTTTAGGAGCTGTGGGTGGGGCGCAGAGCCAATCAGTCTGCTGTCATTGCTTGGAGGTTCATGGTACTTATATATATATATATATATAAATAGATATAAATACATAAACCATGCACTTTTAACTGTACTTATAACTATATTAGGTACTTCAGGGGCTTATAAGTGGGTTAAAAGTACAGGTATAATTGGTTAATAAGTACTCCTAAACCCTAAACCCTACACCCTGAACCCTAAACCCGAAACTCCAAACCCTAAACCGCTCCTTTTTCACTCTTGGCGGGGCCTGAAACGGTCCACTGTTCGCGCGCGCGCGCGCGCGATGCAGTTTTGCATGCAGCGCGGGCTTCTGGTTGCAGTACATGAGTTGCGATGTCCCAGCATGCGCAAATGGGTCTTGCAGCAGCCTGGCAGGGAGCAGTAGCCGAAACCTGCCGGGCATCTTTCCTGAATTTCTTGGCACGGCCGAAGCCTCGGAAGATGCCATAAGTAAAAACTGCTCGCGGCTCAAGTGTCTGGTGGAGGTAATGCTTTGCTCAACCAGTCTTAAGGGTTTAGGGTTTAGGGTTTAGGGTTTAGGGTTTAGGGTTTAGGGTCTTAAGCCCCCCCTCAAAAGCGCGCCAGGGGGAGTGTTGAGGATGACTTGCTTCTGGCTGTGGATGAGCAAAGATGCTGCTAAATACTACCATTAATAAGTCTAGGAATTATGACCCTAAACCCTAAACCCTAAACCCTAAATCCTAAACCCTATGTGCATGGTCTCATTTAACATCAGCACACTGAGCCCAGCAAGGCTTGTCGCGGCAGCGAGACCTGAACCTTCACGGGGGAAGGTTGGCCGTCTTGATTCTCACCGAAGCAGACCAATTTGCCACCCGCCGTCACGGCACCTTCTACGAGTCTCGGAGCCCCAGAATGAATTTCAGAAGTACATTAATTACCCAGAGGCTCCTATGTAGTACCTTTTTGGGGTATTATACTAGAATCCCCTATACCTAACCCAAAAAGGAACTACATTGGAGCCTTTGGGTAGACTCTAGTCATTTTTTTTCTGCCCTTTTGTTGCCGCTAGCTTTTTTTAAATAGAACCAACTCAAAAAACTCTAGACTATTAAAGAAGCCTATTCGAATGTATGATCACCTTGGGGGCGACATGAACCCTAAAATTGGGGTCATACACCCTATACTACTGTAATCTCTACTATGGAATATGAACCATAAACCCTTTTAGGGTTCGTTTGGTGCTGAAGGCAAGGCTCCCTAAACCCTAAACCCTAAACCCTAAACCCTAAACCCTAAACCCTAAACCCTAAAGAAACCTCTTCGCATATCTGGTCAAGGCACAGGTGTGGCGAAACCCTGCAGCTACGGCAACCACAGGGCCATGGTCCATCGGCATGTTGCACTGGCCGGCGCTGGACCCCATGCAAACCTTGGTTCCCCCCAGCAATCATACGTTTTAGGGTTTAGGGTTTTAGGGTCTATAGGGTTTATATATGGTTTAGGGTTTAGGGTTTAGGACCTTGGTGCAAGGAGGGCCCCCTTAGTATACTAACTAGAGTTAAGGGACTTCTAACCTAATTTGGAATCCTTAGAACCCAATTTAGGGCTCTTGTAGCTCTACTTATAACTAGGGGGTGCCCCTCCTTGTAGCCCAGCAATCATTCTCCACTAAGGGTACCCTTGTTGGGTTTAGGGTGTAGGTTTTGGGTTTTTCGGGGTTGCTTTACAAAGGGACCTTGAACCAAAAAAAGTGCAAAACCTTGGGGATGAACTGAGCCCTAACTCCTATTAAGGTATATGAACCATAAACCCTTTTAGGGTTCATTTCGTCCCCAAGGAAGGGTACCCACTGGGCTATCAGGAAGCCAGCTCGCCGCTGGCTGTCACGGCACACGTGTCACGAAATCCTGCGGCCACTGCCACCACTGGGCCAAGGTCGGCTGGAACGTCACACTGGCCATGCTCGTTTGATCCGAAGCAAACCAGCTCGCCGGTTGCAGTCACGGCGCAGGTGTGGTAAACTCCTGCAGCCACGGCCACCACTGGACCAAGATGTGGCGGCACGTCACACTGGCCGTGATGATTGGATCCAAAGCAAACCAGCTTGCCCCCCTCCGTCACGGCGCAGGTATGAGAATTTCCTGCGGCCACGGCCACCACTGGACCAAGGTCCGTGGGGACGCTGCACTGGCCGCAGAAGTTCGAGCCGAAGCACACCAGCTTGCCACCCTGTGTCAGGGCACCTAGTTCATGGTTGGGATCGTATTAAAAATTAAATATATATTCCTTATTGGGTTGAAGTACCCTTAACAATGTAAAATGTTACCCAACTATGACCAAGGCGCAAGTGTGATAGGCTCCCGCAGCGACGACCACCACCGGACCCAGGTCTGGCGGTACGTCGCACTGGCCACCTTTGTTCGATCCGGAGCAAACCAGATCACCGCTTGCCGTCACGGCACAGGCGTGATAATCTCCCGCTGCCACGGCAACCACCGGGCCAACGTCTGACATGTCGGACTGGCTAAGAGCGCCAAAGCTCAACAGCCGGCCGCACTCGCTGATTGCGGAGATGTGATTGAGGCCTGCAGCTACTGGAGACTCTGATGCAGATCGAAAGGTCACGGCCAAGAACGGCAGGACAAACTCCCGCGCCAAGCTGGCAAACACGGCCGCATGCGGTTCCCTCCTCTTGTTCATATCCTTGGGGACGAAATGAACCCTAAAAGGGGTTTATGCTTCATATGCCTTAATAGGAATTACAGTAGTATAGGGTATATGACCCCAATTTTAGGGCTCATTTCGTCCCCAAGGATCTGCCAGGAGCCAGCAAAGGTGGCGGAGGTCTCTGTCCAAGATGTGCAGGCCATCTGCGCGCAAGTTGATGATGGCCATGCTCGGGGAGGGGACAGACTATGCTGTCGGACAAGCCTGTGCCTATATGCTTGAGACGGAGGTACAAGTATACAAGCAAACCTCGTTGCTGTCATACTGGGCTGAAGGAACTACAACGTGTCTCGGCAAATTTCGGCAGTCCTCCTGAATTAACCTGAGCGACACGCTCTTTAGCATCCGCAAGGCTTTTGCCGCAGGTCCCAGAACCTTGCGGACCAAATGAACCCTAACATGGGGGTCATATACCCTTCTACTACTACAATCCCTACGAAGGAATGTGAGCCATGAACCCTTCTAGGGTTCCTGCTAGTCCTCAAGGAAGCAGGGCCCCATCTAAAGACAAGATCAGCATGTTAAAGCTGCCTCGGCCATCTTGCCGAGGAATTCCTTGTAGTCCTGAAAGGGCGCACTTCGGGCTATTGGAGGCTTTTGGGAAGGTTTAGGGTTTAGGGCCGTTTAGGGTTTAAGCTTTTTGGATATTTTTCAGGTTTAGGACTTCGAGGCTAGGGTTCGGGGGGGGGGTCAGGGTTTAGGTGACGAGAATGAAGACAAATGTTGAATTCCCGCAGCCTCACGGACGATTCACTTCTAGGGGGCCGGGGGGGGGGGGGGGGGGGGACCTTCTCGTTGTTAAGGACAAGTACTTCGAAACTTTCTGAGCAACCATCACACTCGACTGCATGAGTGGACGGTCCTGTGTCCACTTCTTGATGGGCAGTTCGGTGATGTCCTGGGTGGCGCCAGCCAGGAGTTTGGGGTTTAAGTTCAGGGGTCCCTAAACCCTAAACCCTAAACCCACCCGAAACCCGAAACCCTAAACCCTAAACCCTAAACCCTAGAGGAACTCCCCGTTCACAGCCGGGAATGAAGGAAACAGGAACGCTTGTTCTCGCTTCAGGGACCATACGAGTACTAAGCGCCCTTGAGGATATACGTCCCTTCATTGCAATATCTTGGCTGCACTCAGGAGGGTAGCTATAAATTAAACTTTTAGCTGCCTTAATAAGAAAAGCCAAAAAAAGGTAAGGATCTAAAGTTACAGTAAAGTACCACAAAGATATGTATAACCCTCAACCGCCCGAAGATAGTCTTAACCCACATGCAGCGGGCGAAACTCACGAAATCAAAGCTGCGATTCAGAAAAGTTGGTGGAATGATGAGGAAGGGGTGGGGCGCGGGGGGCCTTCCTGTATCTAAACCCAAAAGAAGTAACCTACTAGGAATAAGACAAGGGCCTTTTTTTGGGATTAAAGTGGCTCTTTAGGGAACCTACGCCCCCCCCCCCCCCCCCCCCCCCCAACAAAAAAAAAGGGAATAAGGGCCTACTCTGGGTCGGATTAGGGTCCCCCAGTCCAGCGTCGGCAGCGTCGTGTGTTTAGGGTTTAGGTTTAGGGTTTAGGGTTTGGGGTTTAGGGTTTAGGGTTTAGGGTTTAGGGTTTAGGGTTAAAGGCTTGGGGTTTAGGGTTTATGGGGCTTGGGTCCTCAGAGGAGCGTACGCACCTAAGCCCAAAAACCCAAGGGAGAGTCCCCAGAAACCTACTGGAAATTCGGACTTAAAAGTGGTCAAGCTGCGATGGTGTTTGCACAAGTGAGATAAGGGGCCTTGCTGTGGTTTTAGGGTTTAAGGTTTGGGGCTTAGGGTTTACGGTCGAGCCTCAGCCGTATGCTCTGCAAATCTGCGAGCAACGGCACCACTGCAGGTTTTGCACTGTGGATTCTGCTTACTAGAGGGTCCTCAAGGGAGGGAACATCAGGGAACGTTAGGGAAGCTTATTAGGGTCTTGGTTCTTAAGGGACGGGGGTTTTTATGGGGGGCAGTACCTAGGGAGCCTTAGGGAGTAGTGGGGAGTATTAGGGAACCTTGGGTTACATACCCTCCTTAAACCCCCCTCCCTAAAGGACCCAAGAAGCTTCATGAGGCGTATAACACAACCAAGCATTCTGGGCTTTGGGGGTTATAGGATTCGTAGGGCCTATCGAGGTTGTAGGGTGTGTAGGGTTTGCAGGTTTCATAGGGTTTGCAGGGCTTAGTAGCTTTTGAAGGGGTTAGAGGGTAAGTGTAAAGTTCAGATGGTTTGCAGGGCTTAAAGGGTTGAAGAATGAACAGGTAACGCGAAGGGTTCTAGTAAACGGATCAAGTCTCGATCTGGTTGTTGGCCACCTTCTTGGCAACTCCCACAACCTTGACAGAGATTCCATGCGTTTTTAGGGCTCTAACCCTAAGCCCTAAGCCCTAAACCATGAGCCCTAAACCCTGAACCCTGAACCCTAAACCCTAAACCCTAAACCCTAAACCCTAAGCCCTAAGCCCTAAGCCCTAAGCCCTATAAGCCCTAAGCCCTGAGCCCTAAGCCCTATAAGCCCTAAGCCCCCCTTAACCTCTGAGACTCTAAGCCAGCTGTTAAGTCCCTGTAAGACTTAACTTGGCTCGCAAGCCTCAAACTCCCTAAGCCCTAAACCCTACGTTCCTCCCAAGCCCCAATAATGAAGAATTCCGGGCTTAGGTTTATGGATGAAATATCCCAAAGTCCTACCGACTACCTACACCCCCCCCCCCCCCCCCCAAACCCTAATCCCGAAACCCTAAGCCCTAAACCCTACACCCTAAGCCCTAAACCCTACACCCTAAACCCTAAACCCTAAACCCTAAACCCTAAACCCTAAACCCTAAACCCCAAACCAACCCTAAACCCTAAAGCAAAAGAAGACTGTTCCTGCCTCGAACCCGCCCTTGTCCGTGTCCGGGTTGGGCACGATGCTTCCCTGCAAAGAGTAGGCGTCTTGGTTCAGGAATAATGGAGGGTTTAGGGTTTAGGGTTTAGGGTTTAGGGTTTAGGGTTTAGGGTTTAGGGTTTAGGGTTTAGGGTTTAGGGTTTAGGGTTTGGGGACTTGAAAAATGATGGGGGTTTGGGGTGAGACTTCGCAAGTTGA
This sequence comes from Symbiodinium natans, assembly GCA_905221605.1. Lineage (NCBI taxonomy): Eukaryota > Dinophyceae > Suessiales > Symbiodiniaceae > Symbiodinium > Symbiodinium natans. The sequence continues at coordinate 130,110 of CAJNDS010000274.1, forward strand.
AGTCGGTTTGAAGGGCACGACCAAGACTGGGTCAAGCCTGCGCACGGGAATCGCGCCTCCAAACGCTCGTGTTTTGAGCACCCAACCCTAAACTCTAAACCCTAAACCCTAAACCCTAGACCCTAAACCCTAAACCAACGGACCAAAACCCTCGGAGTCGCCACAAGATGCTCATCGCTTATCTCGGCACACAAGTGGCGTTCAGTCAAAACTTTGCATTTCGTTAAACTTGGGATGGATGTTTAGGGTTTAGGGTTTAGGGTTTAGGGCCAGGGTGTAGGGTTTAGGGATTAGGGTTCAGGGTTTAGGGTTACTAACAGTCCTTAAACGGGATTATAAAAGGGGTCTAGAATCTCTGTTAAGGACTGTTAGTATAAGGGGGAACATCCCAACATCAAACCCAAGTACACGCATGGGCTTTAGGGTTTAGGGTTGGTTTGGGGTTTAGGGTTTAGGGTTTAGGGTTTAGGGTTTAGGGTTTAGGGTTTAGGGTTTAGGGTTTAGGGTTTAGGGTTTAGGGTTTAGGGTTTAGGGTTTAGGGTTTAGGGTTTAGGGTTTAGGGCTTAGGGTTTAGGGTTTAGGGTTCCTGAGTTTAGGGTTCCTGAGCTCCAAGCTCCATCCGTCCCCACACGGGCCTTGAATCCTCTGTACCATGGGTTCAGCGTCGTGCCTGCATCTCAAGCGACTTTTCTGGCTCCGGAGGCAGGGTTTAGGGTTTAGGGTTTAGGGTTTAGGGTTTAGGGTTTAGGGTTTAGGGTTTAGGGTTTAGGGTTTAGGGTTTAGGGTTTAGGGTTTAGGGTTTAGGGTTTAGGGTTTAGGGTTCAGGGTTGGGGGGTTTTAGGGTTTCTCGGGTTTAGGGTTTGTGGTTTTACGGTTTAGGGTCTAGGGGAGAGACATGGTGCAACGCTGTTGGTGGCTGTTCGCACACCCCAAAATCCTTGTAACTTCGAAGTCCGAGCACTCGTCAGTAAAAGCGGCAATCAACAGACTAAAGGACCTTAGGAGTTGTTTAGGGACTCTTCAGGGGCTACTTAGGTACACAGCTTCTCAGCACTCTGGTTCTTTGGCCCGAACGCTTAACCCTAACCCCTGAGCCCTGCCCCCCCCCAACAGACGCCAGGGCCCTGGCTAACTTTCTGCTTCTTGATGAGCTTGCGCAGCCTTTGGGGGTTTGGAGGGTGAGGGGGGGAAGCGGGAGAAATGCGAACACTAAGACTAACGCCGCCTAAAACCATCAAGCCCTGCACCCTGCACCCTACGCCCTCCCCTCAACTCAACTGCAGGGATCTAACCCGGCACTGAATCACCCCCATAAACTACACATACATACATACATACATACATACATACGTACGTACATACATGAATACATGAATACGTACGTACAAACAAACAAACATGCATAGACTCCCCCCCCCCCCCCAGCAGCCCTGAGTCCTAAACCCTATACCCTAAACCCTCAACCCTAAACCCCTAACCCCTAAACCCCTAAACCCCTAAACCCCTAAACCCCTAAACCCCTAAACCCCTAAACCCTAAACCCCTAAACACTGAACTGAAGAGGCAGCGTGCCCAGTAGGCTCCGGGCATCGCAATGAGGTCCCTCGGCGTGGCACGCATGTTTAAGGTATTAGGGTTTAGGGTTTAAAGAGGGTTTACGCTTTGGGGTTTGGGGCTCGGGGATTAGGGTTGAGGGGTTCAGGGTTTGCGGTTTGGGGTTTAGGGTTTGGGGTTTGGGGTTTAGGGTTTGGGGTTTAGGGTTTGGGGTTTATGCTTGAGTCTTTAGAGTTTAGGGCTTAGAGTTTAGGGTTGGTCTAGGCCACTCCCTATAAGGTGCCTTCGTATATATATATACATAATATAATAATATAATATAATATACTATAATATAATATAATATAGTATAATATATATATATATATATATACTTTGGCCTTGAACGGTTTCTCATACGGACCCTTAGAGACTTAGGGTGCAGACGAACCTCAGAGGGCTCAGCTGTTGAGTTTAGGGTTTAGGGTTTAGGGTTTAGGGTTTAGGGTTTAGGGTTTAGGGTTTAGGGTTTAGGGTTTAGGGTTTAGGGTTTAGGGTTTAGGGTTTAGGGTTTAGACTGAAGGCACGGAGCGACCTGAAGTTCGAGGTGAGTCGCGGTTGAGAGTTGTTTGCGAGAGGACAGAACGGGGCGTACTTAAGGGTTATCCCAGACACCCTAAGCCCTAAACCAAGAGCTCCATACGCCTGTTTGCTGACTGGTGGCCTGAAAGCCGCAAAAGCCCCAAAAGCCCCAAACTCTCCAAACCCAAAATAACCCCGGGCCCAAAACCCTGAACCCTAGCCCTAAACCCTAAAACTCCAAGAATCCTTGGAATCCCGGCGTCAAACATACACAAAAACTTCGCAACCCCCCGGGGACGGTGAGGCCCGGACCGTGGATTGAAGTTTGGCACGGAGGTGGACCAGCCCGTGCCGATGCCCTCGGCACCATTGACCAATGCCTCGGGTCGACGGGCTTTGGGGGCTTAAAGGAAGGCAGGGCTTAGGGTTTAGGGTTTCGGGTTTAGGGTTTAGGGTGTAGGGTCTAGGGTCTAGGGTTTAAGGAATAGGGTATAGGGTTTAGGGTTTAAGGTTTAGGTTTTAGGGTTGGGTCTTGGGGGTAAGTTGTTGGCTTTGGCGGGGTTTAAGGGTGTAGGGGTTTGATTCTCTCAGAGGATTGGAGGTTTGAGGGTAGGGGATCTAGGGGTTCCGGGCTTCATCTTTTGGGGTTGTAGGGTTTAGGGTTGTAGGGTTTAGGGCTTAGGGTTTAGGATTTGGGTTTAAGGTTTCGCGGTTAGGGTTAGAGGATTTAGGGGGCTTAGGGCTTTGGGTGTACCTAGCTGGGGTCTCTGCTTGAAGGTCGTCCGGGACTCTGTCATCCCCAGCAAGCTACATATAAGCTACGATACATACACCTAATGACCCGGCCTGGCATGGCTGTTAAAATGTTTGCCTGCCCAAATGTAACTCAGACTTATAGCCTGAATTCTGAAAAATACCCGCCCTAAACCCTAAACCCTAAACCCGAAACCCTAAACCCTAAACCCTAAACCCTAAACCCTTTGTTCATGATTCCCTGGGTCCTTCCCGCTGGGCCCCGGTCCATCGGAATGACGGGCATGTACCATTTCCTGAGCTCAGGGCTTAGGGTTGCACCTTATAAATAAGAGCTTGGAGTGCTAGTCTTTAAGGCGGTGGGGTATAGGGTTTAGGGTTTAGGTTTAGGGTTCAGGGTTTAGGGTGTATAGGTTCAGGTTTAGGGCTTAGAACCCAAGGGTAGCCTCTTGCGCAAACCCCGCCCCCCCCCCCCCCCCCCCCCCCCCCCCCCCCCCCCCCCCACACCCAGGAAGAAAAAACAAACGAAGCTCATCTCTCACAAACAAGACCAGAATCCCCTAATCCCTACAAAAAGACACTTATGAGGCCCCAAACCCGAAACCCCAAACCCCAAACCCTAAACCCTAGCTCTAAACCCTAAACCCTAAACCCCAAACCCCAAACCCCAAACCCTAAACCCTAAACCCTAAGAAGACCATGGAAGACCCTACAAGACCCCAAACCCATCCGGGCGTCGGCTCGATGGACTGGCCCTCCTCATTCTGAAACTCCAGAAGGGGATCCTTGGCTTTGGGTTGAGGGTTTAGGGGAGGGTTTAGGGTTTAGGGTTTAGGGCTTAGGGCTTAGGGCTTAGGCTTGGGGCTTAGGGCTTAGGGCTTAGGGTTTAGGGTTTAGGGTTTAGGGTTTAGGGTTTGGGAGAGCCCTGTCCAGTGTACTCCTTAGCCCTATACCTCTTTGCCTGTAACGGGAGCCAAGGAGAAAGTGCCCAAACTCAATAAAGTCAACACCCTCGAAAACATGTTCCCCGAAGAGGGGGCTAAGGAGAAATACCCAAAACAGAAAACTCTAAACCCGACACCCATCATTAACATGTTTCCCTAAGGGGGAAATATACACCATGATGGCCCTGAAAACCCTCTGAAAAATATTTCTGAATATGATCCTCTCAGACCCAATAAGGGAAAACATAGAATGCCCCAAGGGCCTACCTAGTATATGAGAAAGAGCCACACACGCATCTTTCGCCTAAACCCTAAAACCCTAAACCCTAAACCCTTAACACTAAACCCTGACCCCTGAACCCTGAACACACTGAACCCTTTTACCTGTGCACCCCCGCATCATCCGGATGGAAGATGGTCCGTGTGATGGGCCTCTGGATGGTTTCGAACTTTGGGGTTTGGGTTTGGGGTTTAGGGTTTAGGGTTTGGGGACTTACGGTTACCCAAACCCTTCAATCCTAAGCCCCTAAACCCCTGAACAAACCCTAAACCCTAAACCCCGAAACCCTAAACCCCTAAACCCCTAAACCTTAAACTCCGAAACCCTAAACCTCTAAACAGAGGTTGTTCTGGGGAACTGGGGTAGGCCCTGTGTGTCAGTGCCGGGCTTACAGAGAAACTACCATGGGGTCGGCAATGGCTAATGGAATGGTATACAACATGTCTGACTTCTGAAGCCCTCCGAAAAGTTCAACTTTTAGGCTCCTTATTGTAGAGTCTACAAACGCCCAAAAGGTTAAAGTCCGAAGATCCAGCCAGAAGAAAGCCAAGACAACAGTATAACAAAATAACAACAGAAAAGGAAACTCCATAAAGTTGGAACGCAGTTTAAGGACGAGTAGTGCTAGGATTCCGTTTAGAAACCCTCTTGGGGTATGAGGATGATGATGTCGGGAGCTTACTGCAGGCGAAAAATTTGCGAGCTCACTCCAAGGTTGGGCACTCCCGGACACCCTGCTTGGAGGTTCATGGTACTTATGAACCAATTATAACTGAACGTATAATCCACTTATAAGCCCCTAAAAGTGCCCTACAGTTATACTTGGTTCATATGTACCATGAACCTCCAAGTGGGGCTTCTCTGGAGATCACTCCAAGGGATATTCTGTGGGGGGATTAGGGTTTAGGGTTTAGGGTTTAGATGCGGGGGGGGGGGGGGGGGGTTGTTACTCTGGGGTTGGGCACTCCTGTCTCAGGATACTCTTGGGGCTGTGCACTCCTGGCACTCTCAGGAGATACTCTGGGGTTGGGCTCTTCCGGGACTTTCTTGGGGATACTCTAGGGTTGGGCACTCCAGGGACTCTCTGAAAATACTCGGGTTGGGGATACTCTGGGGGGTGGGATGCGGGCGACGGGCGAGGATTCGACCGGGCGAGGGGAAGAGTTTAGCCCTAAACCCCCAACCCTAAACCCTAAACCCTAAACCCTAAACCCTAAAAAACAGTAAAGGGAGCTTCGGCTTCATCCGCTGTAGCTCCCAGGGCATGCACAAACATGGGGCCTGTAAACCATAGACCTGAATCCCTACCCTGAGCCCTGAACCCTAAACCCTAAACCCTAAACCCTGAACCCTAAACCCTAAACCCTAAACCCTAAACCCTAAACCCTAAACGCTGAACCCTAAACCCTGAACCCTGAACCCTAAACCCTAAACCCTAAACCCTGAACCCTGAACCCTGAACCCTGACCCGGATAGGTTCAAGGATGCTGATGGATTCAACGTAGGAGCTGTTCCGCCCAAGTATACTCGCAATGGTGAACTTGAACCAGACATCCATCTCTTTTGGGTTTAGGGTGTAGGGTTTAGGGTTTAGGGGTTAGGATTTGGGGTTTAGGGGTTTAGGGTTTAGGGTTTAGGGTAGGCTACAATCTCCAAACCAAAAGCCCTGAATCCTAAACTGCAAAACCTTTTGCTGGGAGCTCGTCTCGAGGCGTGTGTAGATGTACCTCGCGCTGGCATGGTCCTCGAAAGGAAAAAGGGGCTTTTGGATTTACCCTAAACCCTAAACCCTAAACCCTAAACCCTGAACCCTAAACCCTCAACCCTATGTGTGGTCCTAAGGTGCCGTGGACCCTAAACCCAAAACAATGTAAACCCTAAACTCCACCAACCCTACAAACAATGCCCAAACTCCTAAACCCTACACCCTGAACCCTAAACTCAGAACCCTAAACCGTGCACCCTAAATCCTACATTCTGATCCCTAAACCCCAAACCATACATTCTAAACAATATTTGAACTTAGAAGATAAAGGGTGAAGGAATGCAACAAATACATTTGGCAGTATATGTTCTGAAAACATCAGAGCTAATTGAAACATTTGAGAATGCGTTTGGATGAAGAAGATAAATGCAGTTCATAAGCATACAGATATATTTCACAATGAATTGGTTGAAATGAAAAATGAGCTTGAATGACGCAAAGAACTAATTGTTACTAGGCTTGAACAGTTTTTTTTAACATTTGCAATTATTATGAATATGGCAGAATAAATAGTACTGATAATGAATTAATTGAACATGAACAGAATAATGAATTATATGAAAGCGAAGAAGAAGAAGAGGATGAACAATAATATGAATATGAAGAAGAAGAAGAGGAAAGCGGATTATCAATTCATGAAAAATGCAAATGGAATGGCACATTTGAATGGAAGATATGAAAAGAGCAGAAGAAGAAAATAAGAAAGAGTAGGAAACACCGAGCCAAGAATTAAACAAAAAAAACAACAGAATTAAATATGCTAATTAGATTTTGTCTGTGAATTTCAAAAGTAAGAGACTTCACAAGCTTATTTCTTAAGCATACTTCATGAATCATCAGAATCAAGTAAGGGCAGAATAAAAAAACAAGATATTGAACATGATTTTTTGAATATACCAAAAGTGAATTTGACAAATGTGGTAGGTAGAAAATTTAATAAACAACTAGTCAATTGAAAACGTTGCAAAAACTACAAGCCAAACATTAGGATCATCAACAACGAGAATGAACAAATTAAGAAGTACACAAATTAAAAACAATGAGGAAGTTAAGCGGAGTTTACGATTATGTAGATACTAAGAAATTACCATAAAGTATAGAGAAAAATGATATTCTAAATAAGATGACAATAAGTATAATCATAACATGACATTTTTACCTATAAACTTCAATAGCATTAGGTATTTAAAGTTATGATGTTTTGGAAAATTTCGTGGTATATATACAGGAAAGCTGAAATATTTCTCGCCAAAATCATTTTAGTAAATATATCGAAACATTCAAGGCAATATATTAAAAATATTCATTGAAAAATATTCAGGGCAAAATAAAACAATTCAGGGGAAATACTTCTATTGCACTTATTGAAAAAATGAGGTGTTTTTGGTTTTAGGAGAAACCAAACATCGAAAATGTTGCAAACTGTTCCCAAATTTTCTCAAAAATAACGAATACATATCTCCCAGAGCCACCGCCAGATATGCGCTGCCACATCGGCAGCTTATCGCCACCGGCATGCCTTTCGACATCATGGGACACCAGCGCGAGTGAAAGCTCTGCAAATTTGCGGCTACTGTTGATGGCAAGATGAGGTCCAAGCGCCATCTAGCAGCAGAGGTGAAGCAAGACTCACGTCCGCTCCAAGGCGGAGTGAGATGGCAGTGGCAACCCGTGGCTTTTCTGGGATCGAGGGGAAGTCTACGGAATCATGCCCCCTTGGCCATGTACAAGAAGTCTGCACGAGTCATGACATTGCAAAGCAATATTCGACAAGAATTAGATGACAAAGCAGTGCAAGAAGCGTAGCTTAAACAGCAGATGAGCACTTTTGGCTGAATGTATAGAAAGGCATAGCGATACCTTTTGGTTGCGAGTGAAAACAAAGATCCGTGCGTGCCGTAAGCCATGGATTTCAGCCGGAGGAACATGCCTTCTGGACAGAATCAGACCTCCCAGTCTGAACTTCAACACTAACCCCTAAATCCCTAAACCTTTAACCCTAAACCCTAAACCTTTTGGGGGTCCTTTCTCGTCTATTCCTCGATCCACATGTAGGGGCGCCCCTTAGTCCGCAAAAAGTGAGATCAACCTCCCGGCCGGTTTAGGGCTTAGGGCTTAGGGTTTGGGGGTTTAGGGTTTATGGTTTGGGGGTTTGGGGTTAGGTTTTATGGTTTGGGGGTTTCGGGTTTAGGGTAGGGCTTGGGGGTTTAGGGTGCGGATTTGGGGATTTGGGGGTCTAGGGTTGAGTGTTTGGGATTTTCCGGTTTTTGCGGCTTGCCATGCGCCTCCAGCTGTACTTTTAAGCATCGGACAAGGTAATATCCCAAAGTGGCTTAGGGGTTTAGGCCTTATAGGGGCTCAGGCTTAGCATCTGCTGCGTGGAGTCCTATACCCTAAACCCTAAACCCTAAACCCTAAACCTCTCAGCTACTCCAAACCCCAACGACCTGTGGCATCAACTTTCACGCGCGCGGCCATGCTTCGAACACAGCGTTGCCATTGTGACCATTGGATCTAAAGTGCAGACTGCACCTAAGAGCCGCCCATCCGGCAAGACCACGCGGAGCTCTTGACATCCTGTGTTCAGTTCAAGGGCGAGCTGCTTAGATGTCTCCAAAGCAAGGTCAGGCCCTCCAGCCCTGAGTCGCAACACTTCCAGTCCATCCAGCCCCAAGCATATCAGAATGATCGCGTCACCTTGGTAGCCCAGCACCCGAATTTTTCATAAAGGTACGCTCTCTGGGGTCGGCGGCTACTTTAGAAGCTTATCAGGGTACCTGGAACCAGAAAAAAGGCGGCAAAAGGGCACATCTGGGCTGCCAGGTCACCTTCTTGTAGAAAGCCTTAGTTGTCCAGTAGCTAGGGGTTTTAAAGGTTAACCTTTGGGAATATAAGGGGAATATGTTAACCCAAAAAGGTTAAAGGTTAGCTACTCTACTACTAAGAAGCTGACTTGCAAGATGCGATCTTGCTTTGTACCAATCGGCTTCGAGTCAGAGATGTAGTGGAGGCTTGGAAGCCACAACCAATCGCGCCAAGATGCCAAAGATGGAATAATCCGCTCTCCATAACTATTGTTTCCGCAAGCAATTGCACGGCCATCACTTCGGAGAAGTACTGTATGATAAGAACCTGCGGAGACCTGGGTGAACGTGACACCCTCTTCCAAAGGCGGAATATTGCAGTTTCCATAAGAATTCAAGCCACATGCAACAGCACGGCCGTCACTTCGCAGAAACACGTTATGACGTGCGCCTGCGGCAACCTGGGTGTACGTCACACCCTCATCCAAAGGTGGAATGTCAGGTAGTTCAGTACCATCATGTCCGCAAGCAACGGCACGGCCATCACTTCGGAGAAGCAGTACGATATGAGGTCCACCTGTGGAAACCTGGGTGAATGTCACACCTTCTTCCAAAGGCGGAATGTTGCAAATTGGGACACATGGTCGCGAGCCATTGGGCATGCAATCAACAGCACGTCCATCACTTCGGAGAAGCACTATATGTCCTCCACCTGCCGAAACCTGGGTGTATGTCAGGCCTTCATCCAAGGCATCCAAGGGTTGGGTTCGAGTGTATGTCACACCCTCATCCAAAGGCGGAATCTCGCGCTCGCCAACACCTGAATTTCCGCAAACAACAGCACGGCCATCACTCCGGAGAAGTACTGTATGATAAGAACCTGCAGAGACCTGGGTGTATGTCACACCCTTATCCAAAGGCGGAATGTCGCATTGTCCACGATCATTGCGACCACAGGCAATAGCGCAGCCATCACTGCGGAGAAGCACTGTATGCCCCCCACCTGCAGAAACCATTGGAGAGCGCTCTCTTTTTTCGGCAATGCCTATAAACCCTCAAAACCTTTGACTTACTGGCTCTTGGTAGGGAATGATCCCTCGACGGAAGTAAGTACCCCGTATGATCCTTTAAAGAGTATACGCCTAAAAAGCCTTAAAGCCTTGTCTGAATCTCGCTCGATGGAACCCTGGGGGCTTTTCGGGCACTTTAGGGTTTAGGGTTTAGGGTTTACAGTTTAAGATCATTGTGAGGATTGATAACATGAGTAGTTACCTATAGGCTCCAATAGTAGGGTTGAGGCCTTCGATAATTATCATGGAACAAGCCGGTTGGCAAATCTTTGAGAAGCAGCTACCTCATGCGGCACACCCCCCCCCTCCCCCCCTAACCCTAAACCCTAACCCCTAAACACTGAACCCTGAAACCCTAAACATTTTGGTCAATGTCTGTCAACCGCGTCATGGCACAGGCCATTGACGAAGAAAGGAATGGTGCACCCTAAGCCCTAAACCCTATTGTTGGGTGTCATAGGAAGGTAGGAAGAGACCTCGCCACCCCTCTGAAAATTAAGAATTTACCCTAAACCCTAAACCCTAAACCCTAAACCCTAAACCCTAAACCCGAATCTGCAGAAACTGTGTAGGAGTTTTGGGCTTAGGGCTTCGGAAATGCCATCACGAAGGTTCGGGGTTTGTTCCGGCTTCGCCCTCCATTTCAATCCCGAACCCTTAGGGTTTAGGGTTTAGGGTTTAGGGTTTAAGGCTTAGGGTTTAGGGTTTAGGGTTTTGTGCGATTTGTTCGCCGCATCGCTCCACTTTTTGGCTTGACCTTTTAGGGCAAATTTGCTCCGATGTGCCAAACTGAACCCTAAACCCTACATTCTGAACCTTAGTTTCTGAGTTCATAAGCCCCAAAAAAGGGTACACTTTCAGTTCTATAGGAGACTCTAGTACCCCAACAAGTGTAAAGTGTGCCCACTCAGCTACTGAGGAACCTTACAAGGAGGGGCCCCCCTCACTATACCAACTATAGTTCAGGGACTTATAACCAAATTTAGGATCCTTATAACCGAATTCAGGGCACTTCTAACTCTGCTTATAACTACGGGGGCCCCTCCTTGTATTGAGGAACCTTAAACCCTAAACCCTAAACCCTAAACCCCAAACCCGGAACCCTGGACCCCAACAGTCCTTGCCGCCCTGAAGACGCGTTCCGAACTGCCCGGAAGGCACCAGGAGTTGGATGTTGTTAGAGCCCACCTCGCAGGTGCCAAGAACTTTGGGGGTTTAGGGTTTAGGGTTTAGGGTTTAGGGTTTAGGGTTTAGGGTTTAGGTTTTCAAAGGGGTTCGGTTCGGGGTGAGGGCGTAGGCGTACAAGGTGTAGGGCTTCAAAGGCCCCTGGTTCTTAGTAGGGAATGAGGGAATTCGGGCCCTCTATATGCCCTTTAAGGGATTGCAAAGGGTACCTCATTCCCTCATTCCCCACCAAACGCTAAACTCTACAGTAAACTCTAAACTCTAAACTCTAAACCCTAAACCCTAAACCCTAAACCCTAAACCCTAAACCCTAAACCCTAAACCAGCCAGAAGGTTTAGGGTTCACGGTTTAGGGTTCAAGACTCTGGGCTGAAGTCCTACGCTCAGGCTTTAAGGGTTTAGGGTTTAGGGTTTAGGGTTTAGGGGTTAGGGGTTAGGGTTTAGGGCCTAAACTCCAGCTTCCGGGTTCAAGCCGCATTGCGGTCGCAAAACAACTGAGCAAGAAAACAGCTCAATGCGATATGGTCAGTTCTCTAGATTGGGGTCCCTTTTGGGGTCCTTTGTAAACGGCTGCCCCTCTTATTTCGGGTACTCAAAGGCACCATATTTGAGGGACATGACCATATTATTGTGTACTGGGGATTGGGGTGCACGATGCACGTCTTAGTGCCTTCTTGATCAACAGATGGCTCATCTCTCTGCCCTTAGCCTTCTCAAACACTTCGCCTTCCGGTCCCTTCGGTTTAGGGTTTAGGGTTTAGGGTTTAGGGTTTAGGGAAACCCCCCGGCCTAATCTGGGCTTTAAGGGTTTTTGGGTCGCTTGGGGTGTAGAGTTGATGAGCTTTGGCACTCCTGGTGGCGATTGCAAGGCAATGACTCGGGGTTTAGGGTTTCGGGTTTGGGGTGTAAGGGGACTATGACTATGAGAAGATGCGCTTTTTGGCTAATAGTGCGCACCCGTTGCAGAAAGAAAGGCAACAATCCCAAGAAAGAGCTGAGAAGTCCTTGCCCTTGCTTCGTGCAAGCAAGCTGCAAAGTTCTGCGCCATGCCAACAATGGTCCCTTGCCTCATCACGTCGGCCGCGCAGAAAACAACACTATCAAACCGCCATCGAAAACTAGGAGTAGAAAGCGCTGCCCTTCCAGCACTGGACAAAACCCTCTGAAGCCGAAAGCCTAAACCCTCCAAAGCCGAATCGTAGAATGAGTCAGAGTAGAGTGAGTCAGAGGCCAGGGACACCCCGAAAAACGACTACACCCCACAAACCCTACAGACCCCTGTAAACTACAAACCCAGAAAGTTGCCGGAGCGCTTCCACCCTAAATCGGGAAACAAATAAGCAAGTAAACGCCCGAAAAGAAGGTTCCAAACAAAAACAAAAAACAAAAAGCTAAACCATAAACCCTAGAAGCCCTAAATCCTACAGGAAGGCTCTTTTTTTACGGAGTTTTCGAGGCTAAGGATTTTGAGGGTTTGGGCTTGAAGGGCTTCTCTAGGGGTTTGATGTAGTTTGTAGCGTCTTATCTTCAAAACCACAAGCAACCTGCAAGCAAACAACGTTCTAGGCCCTAAACCCTAAACCCTAAACCCTAAACCGTGAATGTAGGTGCTCCAAGGCGGAGTATGGTGTTCAAGATGACGAGCTTCTGGGCTTGTCTGTATTGCCGTGCTCATGGCTGCGTGTGTATACCTGGGACCCTCTTTACCTGCAGTTTTATGCCTTGTCAGTACCGACTGAGGGTGGGGGGAGACTACTTATCTGTAGGTAAATAGAGTCCCAGGTAAGCCCTAAGCGTCGTATCGTGGTACAGTCACGACTGCGAAGGGCAGCGGAAAGGGATAGCAACTGTACCAATCCTTTGCTGAACGGGAAGAAACCCTAAACCCTAAACCTTAAACCCTAAACCCTAAACTCTAAACCCTAAACTCTAAACCCTAAACCCTGAAGGTCTGCATTCAGTCTGCAAAACTGTAAGAAGCTACACGACACCAAGTGGAAATGAAGAGTCTAGCAAATGGCAGTGGAAGGAAATGCTCAAAGATGATACTATTACAACCTGGGTTTAGGGTTTAGGGTTTAGGGTTTAGGGTTGAGGACACGAAACAACACCCCCTGGTCTTGAATTCGCTCCGGCTTCCCATGCCCTCTTAGGCACGGGCAAGGAGGCTTCACCTTTAGGGTTTAGGGTTTAGGGTTTAGGAGCATTCGGGGTTCAGGGTTCAGGGCTTTCAGGATTGTGGCTCGAGCTTGACGGCTTCGGGCCTGTAGGTCTTGAGGCCCACTGTATACGAACAGTCTTTCATAGGAAGTATAGTACCCCCTTATTATCATCCCTACTACAGGCTCTTCGTCTAAGCAAGAACGCCCCAAGGTTTGGGGATTAGGCTGCTGGATCATGGGCTTCCCTGCCAGCCCCTCTATATTTACCCCTAGGTTCCCACCTTAATTAGCCAGAATTATCCCTGAAATTCCTTAATTATGGGGTGAACCTAGGGGGGTCTAAACCCTAAACCCTAAGCCCTAAGCCCGAACCCTAAACCCTAAACCCTCAGCCCTAAACCCTAAACCCTAAACCCTAAACCCTAAACCCTAAACCCTAAACCCTAAACCCTAAACCCTAAACCCTAAACCCTAAACCCTAAACCCAACCCTCTGGTTTAGGCTGTGGGATGCTACTCCTTGAGAGTTCGGGCTGAGATCGGATTGGTGGCGAGGGCATAGGGATCCAGAACTCTGAAGGGGAGGGTTTCAGGGCTTTAAGGTTTTGGGGTTTAGGGTTTAGGGGTTTGGGGTTTAGGGCTTAGGGTTTGGGGTTTAGGGTTTAGGGTTTGGGGGTTTAGGGTTTGGGGTTTGGGGTCTGGGTTTCGGTGTTTAGGGCTAATGGCTTAGCGATCAAGGTCTAGCGTTGCAACACCCTTAGGGTAGTTTTATGGTCGCATAGTAGGGGCCCTTTGAAGGGGACCTCTTATATACCCCTCCTAAACCCAAACCAAACCCAGGGCCCATACTTCAGAACCCTTTGAAGGGACCAAATTAAGGGCCCAAAAGGACCTTAAAAACAATCCTGAAATAGTAGGATTTCCTGAAAATAGGGACCCCAATAAGGTACCCCCAATTTCGGAATCCGCGACCCTTCTTATTCCTAGCCCTAAACCCCAAACCCTAAACCCTAAACCCTCAGGATAACTACCCTTAGAAACACTCAAGGGGCCGTGGTGGTAGGCACTGTGCTCCGCGACGTAGCCGGCCTCAGTCCCATGCAGGGCTCGTTTCTCAGAATGCAAAGTCTTGGAGGCCTTTTTTCAGCGCTAACTTGTGAGATAACTTAACTTTATTGGATGTTATCCTAAACCCTACAAACCCTAAAAACCCTAAACCCTAACCCCTAAACCCCTAAACCCCTAAACACCCCTATACACCCCTATACACCCCTATACACCCCTATACACCCCCATACACCCCTATACACCCCTACACCCCTAAACCCCTAACCTAGCCACCCCAACACCCACGCCGGGAACCAAGTCTGGGTTGACCCCCTATAGAAATTAACCTCAATTGAAAACCAAAAATAACGTACTTCAAGGGACTAAAGGAGGGACCCTTATAAGAGACCTTAGGGGTTGTTGAGGGGCTGCTTAGGTATATAGGGACTATCTAAGGTATATACTATAGGGTCATATAGGGGATTAGGGGATCCGAAACATGGTCCTTGAACTTGGGTCCCCCTGTTAGCCCTTATATACACTATACCACTATACAGAATAAGGGCCCATACTTCGGATCCCGTTAAACCCCTTTAAACAAGGGAAAGGGACCATCCTAAGGGCCATGAATCTAACCTTAGATAATCTACACATTGGGCCATATTCTACAAGCAGGGGCCCCCTTACTATACTAGCTATAGTTAAGGGACTTATAACCTAACTTAGGATCCATACAACCCAATTTAGGGCACTTAAGACTCTACTGATGACTAGGGGGGCCCCTCCTTGTAGATAACCTATATATTGGGCCATGTTCTAGACCCAGGAGTAACCTAGGCATGAAAAGGGTGCCCTGGTTTGGTTTAAAGGGGATTATCAGGGAACCCAGATCCTTATACAAAAGGAACCAAGGGCCTACTCGTATTTTGGAAATGCGGACTAGGGTTTAGGGTTTAGCGGAGCTACTTTGTAGAGCAGTCGCGGGACCGTAAACTGCAAACCCTAAACCCTAAACCCTAAACCCCCAAACGCCAAACCCTAAACCCGGCCGAAACCGCTCTTCCCATGGTCCGAGGGTCCCTCCTTTGTACATTGGCCCGGGTCCCTACCGGGAGTAGCCTGCATACCCCCTGAAACAGCATACCGTACTTGCCGGGCATTTGTTCTAAGAAACATTCAACATACCCCTTGGGCAGACCCTCTAAAGACACTAAGGGGCACGGTGTGGTAAAGTCCCTTCCATATATTATCCTTGTGTAGGTCACGGGGTATGGGTTTTGGTTGGGTATGTTGAATCTATCTCAGATATATGCTTGGTAGCCCAGTCATCATATTAAAAGCAAAGGGTTCCCTTTGTTGGGATGGTTACTTTATAAGGGAACGATGAACCAACAAAAGGGTAAAGGGTACTGCTGGGATACGAAGTATGTTTTCGAAACCTTGAACCCTGAACCTAACTGCCAAAGCCATGGAATTCCACAGGTACAGAAAACCCTAGGGGTTTAGGGTTTAGGGTTTAGGGTTTAGGGTTTAGGGTTTAGGGTTTAGGGGGTGTTCAGGGTTCAGGATTTGGGTTTCCCGATTTCTCAGGGCCTTGGGGCTTGATTTTGCTTGGAGGTTCAGGGTACTTCTTAACCAATTATAACTGTACTTATAACCCACTTATAAGCCCCTTAGGTGCCCTAATATGGTTATAAGTACAGTAATAAGTACAGTTATCATTGGTTTATAGGTACAGAACCCATCCAGTCTTGTCGCCGATGCTTACTGTAAGCAACCCAGAAGCACTCTAAATAATCACATAGTATCGGACCCGGCTGCCACTACATCATACCCAGCCCCTTCGACGGATACCTTCCTGGACCCACGAGTGGCTTGGGAATAAAAAAAAGAACCCTAAACCCTAAACCCTAAACCCTAAACCCTAAACCCTAAACCCTTTTTGGTTCAAAGAGGCCTATGAGGGAACCCCAACCCTAAAAAAGGGGAATAAGGGCTTTTTCTGGGTCCAACCTTCGTTTTTGGGGGTGGGTGTAAGCTTTAGTGAGAACTTCTCAAGGTCTTGGGATGTTTTTTAGGGTTTAGGGTTTAGGGTTTCGTGTTGAGGGTTTAGGGTTTAGGGTTTAGGGTTTAGGCAGCGCACATCATCTTGTCACGTAAGCATTCGACATCGGGGGCGTCTGGAGCCTCGAAGCACGTGGCTCCCTGAGCTGACTTTGTACCTTGGCTGTCTTCTTGGCCCTAGACCCTAAACCCTAAACACTAAACCCTTAAGCCTAAACCCCCAAAAGGAAGAATGGACTCCGTGGCAGCTATACTCTGCTTGCGCTAGGCTGAAGAGTGTCAGAAACGAGGCATGGCCACACATGAGAGAAAAAACTGTGATACTTTGAGACGCGGTCCAGGCGCTGCGCTGCTGTCTCCGCCATTCCCGGCGTCCCCCCAGGTCACCACGGACCCGTCGCGAAGAATCGCAGCGAAAGCTGCCTGAGAGGCCTGGATTTGCTGCCTTGGTGGCCCCGCAACCACCCTAAACCCTAAACCCTAAACCCTAAACCCTTTGTGGGCTTGCTTACTTTAGCAGGCTGCCTTGGTAGCCCACACTAAAAGAAGGGTACCTTTCGTGGGGTTGCTTACTTTGGCAGGGAGCCTTGAACCAAAAAAAGGGAAAAGGGTGCCACTGGGCTACGAAGCTGCACGCCCGTCAGCTGACTTTGTACCGCGGAGCTGTCGCCCCCAGCATCTGCATCTCCCCAGGCAGCCCCCTCGGGGTCCCCCCAGGATACCACGGAGCCATCATGCAGGATCGCGGCAAAGGCGCTGTCTGTAGCCTGGATATGGTGGACATTCTTCAGCTGATCTTGAACATGAGCAGCATCACCGCCAAACATAGGGCTGCCCCACACCACGACAGACCCGTCGCTGCGGATCGCGGCAAAAGCACCCACAGGTACAGAAAACCCTACTAGGTACACTCAGGTGTTCAGGGTTCAGGATTTGGGTTTCCCGATTTCTCAGGGCCTTGGGGCTTGATTTTGCTTGGAGGTTCAGGGTACTTCTTAACCAATTATAACTGTACTTATAACCCACTTATAAGCCCCTTAGGTGCCCTAATATGGTTATAAGTACAGTAATAAGTACAGTTATCATTGGTTTATAGGTACAGAACCCATCCAGTCTTGTCGCCGATGCTTACTGTAAGCAACCCAGAAGCACTCTAAATAATCACATAGTATCGGACCCGGATGCCACTACATCATACCCAGCCCCTTCGATGGATACCTTCCTGGACCCACGAGTGGCTTGGGAATAAAAAAAAGAACCCTAAACCCTAAACCCTAAAACCTTTTTGGTTCAAAGAGGCCTATGAGGGAACCCCAAACCTAAAAAAGGGGAATAAGGGCTTTTTCTGGGTCCAACCTTCGTTTTTGGGGGTGGGTGTAAGCTTTAGTGAGAACTTCTCAAGGTCTTGGGATGTTTTTTAGGGTTTAGGGTCTAGGGTTTCGGGTTGAGGGTTTAGGGTTTAGGGTTTAGGGCCAGGGTTTAGGCAGCGCACGCCATCTTGTCACTTAAGCATTCGACATCGGGGGCGTCTGGAGCCTCGAAGCACGTGGCTCCCTGAGCTGACTTTGTACCTTGGCTGTCTTCTTGGCCCTAGACCCTAAACCCTAAACGCTAAACCCTTAAGCCTAAACCCCCAAAAGGAAGATGGACTCCGTGGCAGCTTTACTCTGCTTGCGCTAGGCTGAAGAGTGTCAGAAACGAGGCATGGCCACACATGAGAGAAACAACTATGATACTTTGAGACGCGGAGTAAGGCGCTGCGCTGCTGTCTCCGCCATTCCCGGCGTCCCCCCAGGTCACCACGGACCCGTCGCGAAGAATCGCAGCGAAAGCTGCCTGAGAGGCCTGGATTTGCTGCCTTGGTGGCCCCGCAACCACCCTAAACCCTAAACCCTAAACCCTAAACCCTAAACCCTTTGTGGGCTTGCTTACTTTAGCCGGCTGCCTTGGTAGCCCACACGAAAAGAAGGGTACCTTTCGTGGGGTTGCTTACTTTGGCAGGGAGCCTTGAACCAAAAAAAGGGAAAAGGGTGCCACTGGGCTGCGAAGCTGCACGCCCGTCAGCTGACTTTGTACCGCGGAGCTGTCGCCCCCAGCATCTGCATCTCCCCAGGCAGCCCCCTCGGGGTCCCCCCAGGATACCACGGAGCCATCATGCAGGATCGCGGCAAAGGCGCTGTCTGTAGCCTGGATATGGTGGACATTCTTCAGCTGATCTTGAACATGAGCAGCATCACCGCCAAACATAGGGCTGCCCCACACCACGACAGACCCGTCGCTGCGGATCGCGGCAAAAGCACCGAGGGAGGACTGAACTTCACGCACATGGCGCAGCTGATCTTGCACGGAGCGGCTGTCACCTGTAGGGTTTAGGGTTTAGGGTTTAGGGTTTAGGGTTTAGGGTTTAGGGTTTAGGGCGGCGGCAATACTAGGGGAATCTAAATGGACTGATGGGGAGGGGCCTTGTACATGATGGAACCTACTGGGAGTATCGAGTGGACTCGACTGTTTTCGACAGCCCGTACCTCCCCAAGCAGGATCACCCCAGGTGACGACCTTCCCATCGCTAAGGATCGCGGCAAATGCAGCAGAAGATGCTTGGATGTGGCACACGCTCTGCAGTTGGCTTTGAACGTCTGTGGAGACACCACCGGATTCCTAGGCTCCAAAACCTTCCAAGTCAGATCCCCTGGCAAGGCCAATATTAATGAAAACAGGTCCACTTTAAAAACATCCCAGGGTCCTACCTGGAATCTGACCCGCCCCAGGTGATGACAGATCCATCGGCCAAGATGGCGGCAAAAGCTCGGTGAGTGGCTTGGATATGCTGCACCTTCTTCAACTGGTCTTGCACGGCCCGGCTGCCGCCACCAAAATCCTCACTCCCCCATGTTACGACAGATCCATCCTCCAAGATGGCGGCAAAGGCTCGGTGAGTTGCTTGGATGCACTGCACGCCCTTTAGCTGGTCCTGCACCGCCGTAGAGTCACCCCCCGCATCCGCGTCGCCCCAAGTCACGACCGTTCCATCACCCAGGATGGCGGCAAACGCGTCGTAAGAAGCCTAGCTGCTGAGTACCCTGGGCCCACAAAGGTTAACTGCTCAATTATGGTTAGGCTATGTTAGGCTTCTATATCCCGAAAGGTAAAAGGTTACTTGCTCAGCTACTAAGGTAGCCTGAATGTGCTTCACATTCTTGAGCTCCCTCTGCACCAGAGTGCTGTCACCACCCCTGTCTGGGTTCCCCCAAGTGACGACGGACCCATCACCCCGTGTTGCAGCAAAGGCCCCGTAAGAGCCTTGGACGTGTTGCACGTTCCTCAGCTCATGTTGTACATGGTCACAGTTACCGCCGAATCTAGGATTGCCCCAGGCCACGACCGAGCCATCGTCCAAAATTGCAGCAAACGACAGACACCGAGAATGGATTTGCCGCACATGCTTAAGCCGCTCTTGCACGGAGCTGCTATCACCACCATAGTTCGGATGGCCCCAAGTTGCAACAGCGCCATCACTCAGGATGGCTGCGGCAGCGTTGAAGTTCGCTGCTACTTGAACACGGCCCACGTGCCAGGTTAGTAAGACACCAGGATGGAGTCCACATTCTCGGACGGTTGCGCTGACATCCAGCACACGACATGCAGAGTCCAGTAGCCTCCCCCTGTCGGTTGTAAAAGCCGTCTGAACCTTCCGCTTGAACGTATCTATAGTTGAATCCAGCTCGGCTTCAAGATGTAAAGCCCTGCCGCTTAAGAGGGCGACCTGCACAGTGACCGACATGATGCGGGGGGGGCAATCGGAATGCGTCGCACCTGCGGTCTGCGTCACCCTGAGTCAACCTAGGAATACACAGTGTGCCCTTTCTGGTTTAAAGGGTCTTATAAAACCCTGAAACCTTGAACCTAAACCCTAAACCCTAAACCCTAAACCCTAAACCCTAAACCCCAATATCCCATACCCAAAACCCCCCAACCCTAAACCCGAAACCCTGAAACCCTGAAACCCTCAAACCTTAACCCTAAACCGTAAACCCTAAACCAAAAACCCTAAACCCCTGAAACCCTGAAACCCTGAACCCTGAAACCCTGAAACCTAAACCCTAAACCCTAAACCCAAGACCCAAAACCCTAAACCCCAGAACCCCATACGCAAAACTCCCAAACCCTAAACCCTAAACCCTAAATCCGAAACCCTGAAACCCTGAAACCCTGAAACCTTAACCCTAAACCCTGAAACCCTGAAAACGTAAACCTTGAACCCTAAACCCTAAACTTTAAACCCTAAACCAATCCCTGAAAAGCCTCTAGTGTCCAGATGAGCCCCGGGCCAGCTGGGCCACCTTAACATCGGCCCTGGCACTGGCTGACTGGTTTAGGGTTTAGGGTTTAGGGTTCAGAGTTTAGGGTTCAGGGTTCAGAGTTTAGGGTTTAGGGATTCGGGTGGTTCTTGAAGGGGAATTATAGAGAATGAGGTACCCTACATGAACCCTAAAGCCTAACCCTAAACCCCAAAACCGAACAAGGTTCAGGGCCTAATTCATCTTGGGCTGCTTTGTTGCAGGGTGTTTGGGGAGTTTGGGGAAAGAGGCTTATAGGGTTTAAAACCCTACCGGGGTCTGCCGGCTGCACTTGCGTGCAGGTGCTCTGAGCGGCATTTAGGCCTTGAGGGTTTAGGGTTTAGGAGTTGAGGGTTTTGGGGGGTAATTACTAGAGCTTGAGCCGTACCTTAAGCTTGAGCTTCTCAGGGCAGAAGGATTCCGGTTTAGGGTTTAGGGTTTAGGGTTTAGGGTTTACGGGCTTCGGGGTTCGGTCTTCCCACATGTAGTATCCCTTGGTCCTGCTGCGTCACAGAAGAACCTGCCCCAGGAAAGACCAAAACACCAACGGCTTAGTTCATCCCAAACCCCTTAGGTAGGTTGTGACAACTGAAATTGAAAACATGACAAATCCTAAATCTGATGCTTCTTCAAGGTACTTCTTTACTACGCCTAACCTGTCCGCCGCTAAGCCGAATAAACCCTAAACCCTAAACCCTAAACCCTAAACCCTAAACCCTAAACCCTAAACCCTAAACCCTAAGAAGCTACGGCTTGCTGTTGTTGGTTGCAGATTATGAAGCCTCGGTCCCCGTGGCCTAAACCCCAAGCCTTACGCCCTAAGCCCCAGGCCCTAAACCCTAAACCCTAAACCCTAAACCCTAAACCCTAAACCCTAAACCCTAAACCCTAAACCCTAAACCCTAAGCCGAATCAAGCCCTGAACCCTCAACCCTCCGGGTCCTCAGGTTCCGCTTGAAGGTGGCGAAGATGATTTTCCGCTGGCCGGGCTTGAACCCATCGATAAACTCGGACGCGAAGAGGTGTAGTTTAGGGTTCCGGGGTTTAGGGTTTAGGGTTCCGGGGTTTAGGCTTTCAGGAACCGGGGTTTAGGGTGGAGGGGTTTAGGGGTTTAGGGCGTAAGGCTTAGGGTTCCGGAGTATCGGGTTTTGGGAAGATCCCAGGCACGCTTGTTGACATTTGGGGCACGAAGGGTTGTGCGACAAAAAGGAGCGCACGCAGGTGGAAAGGGAACTTGCGAAAAAGGATCCTGGGAATTTAGGGTCTGTAGGACGTGGGATTTTCGGGCCTTAGGGATTTCAGGGTTTGGGTTCAGGCTTTGGTACGAAGCAAACCTTCGCCACCATTAACCTTTCGGTAAATCGCCTGAAAAACTGGTCAGAAGTATGATCCGCTTAAACCCACATGTGAAATTCCCAAGGGGCCTACCTAAAACCCCAGGCCAGTTGGAGACAACTGATCAAGTCTGCCTGTAATCGCTGTCATCTTGCGGGTGAATCAGCTTGAAACTGCAGTACCTGCCGTCGGCTTTCCGACGCGTGCAGACGGCCCACGCCATCTCGCTTCTGCCTTTTGCTCCAGTACGTCTCCCGTCGAGCAGAAGCGTTGTTCCAAGCTGGACAGCGGAAGAAGGGGCCAGGCAAATAGCTCCAATCGGGAGCTTCCGGGATGGCCGTGTCCTCCGACTAATGAACCTCTGGTCTCCTTGGCTTCTTGCGCCCTGCGGCGAACAAACTTCTTGGGCTCCGTGTCCTCTGCTAGACTTCAGTTCCCTCCCCCCCCCCCTTGTGGTCCCTGTGGTTGGGGTGGGTGGGGTTTTAAGGCTTAGGGGTTTGAGGGCTTTAGGGCTTTAGGGTTTTAGGGTTGTGGAGCTTTTGGGGCTTAGGGTTTTCAAGGTTTTGTGGGTTTTGCATGGGGTTTGAAAGGGTTTTAAGGGTCTTAAGGGTCTGTTCAGGGTTGCAGGTCTTAGGGTTTGGGGCTTAAGGGTATAGAGTTTAGGGCATGAGGGGGGGGGGGGTGAGGGTGAGGGAATGGGGGGGGGGGTTTCAGGTAGGGGGGATACACAGGGGGATACCAGGGACTGCTGACGCGGCGGAACCCTTTATTCCCCCTTCCAACACCACCCATTTCCTTACCCTAAACCTACCTGATTTACAGATAGCCCTAAACCCTATTTCCCCAACACCTCAAACTCCGAAACCCTACACCCCAAACCCCAAAACCCTAAACCCTAAGCCCTAGGTTCTCAGCCCTAAACCCTAAACCAAAAAAAACTAGAAGAGGGATGGCCCGAAAGCATCGATTTGCCGTGCGTTGGCTCCATGCAGTTGACTCTTTGCAGCCGAAGTGTATGCACTTGGACAAATGTATGCACTTACATGGTTGCATAGTCACTTGTGCACTGCACTTGTCTACTGGACGTGTATGCACTTGAACTGCATGGCATTCAAGTGTGTGGAGTTGAATGCCATGCACTTGTGGTCAACTCTATACACTTCATCGGCATTGATTACAACGCCGAGCTCCGATGCTTCCACGGTGTAATGCGTTTGTACTACAAAAGTCGACTTTCCAGGCATGTTTTGGAACCAGCGAATTCGGGGACCATGCTATTTGCGATGGTTTTGGAACCAGCGAATTCGGCGACCATGGTACTTGCGATGGTTTTGGAACCACGATATTTACGAGGTTTTCGAGGCCCCGGAATTCGAGTCCATGATATTTGCGAGTTTTTCGAGGAATTCGAGTCCCACGATATTTGCGATGGTTTCGACATCCCGGAATTCGAGTCCCACGATATTTGCGAGGTTTTCGAGGCCCCGGAATTCGAGTCCCACGATATTTGCAAGGGTTTCGAGGAATTCGGGTCCCACGATATTTGCGATGGTTTCGACATCCCGGAATTCGAGTCCCGCGATATTTGCGAGGTTTTCGAGGCCCCGGAATTCGAGTCCCACGAAATTTGCGAGTTTTTCGAGGAATTCGAGTCCCACGATATTTGCGATGGCTTGGACGTCCCGGAATTCGAGTCCCACATGTCCGTGAATTCGGGGACCATGGTATTTGCGATGGTTTTGGAGCCAGCGAATTCGGGGACCATGGTATTTGCGATGCTTTTGGAAGAGCGAATTCGGGGACCATGGTTTTCGCGATGGTTTTTGGAACCAGCGAATTCGGGGACCATGGTATTTGCGATGGTTTTGGAACCAGCGAATACGGGGACCATGGTGTTTGCGATGGTTTTGGAAACAGCGAATTCGAGGACCATGGTATTTGCCATCGATGGTTTTGGAACCAGCGAATTCGGTGACCATGGTATTTGCGATGGCTTTGGAACAACCAGCAAAAGACAAAAACATCCCCGTGTCTTCACGCGCGCGGAAGTCCGTTACCATGCTATTTGCGGTGTTTTCAAGCTCCCAGATGTCGGTTACCGTGCTATTTGCGGTGTTTTTCAAGCGCCCAGATGTCCGTTACCATGCTATTTGCGGTGTTTTTCAGGCGCCCAGATAGACACAAAGAAACGTAAAAAAAACGACGGTTTTAGCACCGCGACCACGCCGAAACCCGCAGAGGGTTGTCCGCGGCCACAAAGAAACGTAAAACAAAACGACGGTTTTGGCACCGCGACCACGCCGAAACCCGCAGAGGGTTGTCCGCGCAAATCAAGAAACGTAAAAAAAAAACGACGGTTTTAGCACCGCGACCACGCCGAAACCCGCAGAGGGTTGCAATCCCGATTGGCGATGTCAACCAAGCCCGCCGCCTTAGAAAGAGTAATTTTAATTTAGAAATCTAGGACTGGGTACGAAGGTCTAGTAAATTCTACGTAAATCTAGAAATTTGTATTCACTGATTACTAAAGCTCTATGCAATTCACTCTATGCAATTCACTCTATGCACTTCCCTCTATGCACTTCACTCTATGCACTTCACTCTATGCACTTCACTCTATGCACTTCACTCTATGCACTTCACTGCACTTCACTCTGTGCACTTCACTCTGTGCACTTGCCTCTATGCACTTCACTCTATGCACTTTGCTCTATGCGCTTCACTCTATGCACTTCGCTCTATGCACTTCACTCTATGCACTTCGCTCTATGCACTTCACTCTATGCACTTCACTCTATGCACTTCACTCTATGCACTTCACTCTATGCACTTCACTCTATGCACTTCACTCTATGCACTTCACTCTATGCACTTCAGTCTATGTTGTTGTGTCAGGGGGCTCCGCACGGAAGAACCCTTCGCGATGCTTTCGGGAACTATTCCTACACAAACCCTCAACTCAAACCTAAGCAGATGATGAAGCCCTAAACCTTAATCCCCCCCCCCCCCCCCCCCTAACCAAAAGAGCCTCAGGCCATTAACCCTAAAACCCTAAACCCTAAACCCTAAACCCTAAACCCTAAACCCTAAACTTGGCCCTAAACGCTTTCTCAAGCCCCGCACGCAAGGGATGGATCGCAGGACGTCGTAGCGGGAGAAGCAGACGAGCTCCTGTGGTGAAATGTTGAAAGCAAAAGCCCTAAACCCTAAACCCTAAACCCTAAACCCTAAACCCCAAACGCTAGAAACCCTGAATTCTCAAAGCATAAGTACCCTAGACCCTGAGCCCTGCTAGGTTTCTTCGTGGTAGACAAGGCTCTGTCATGCAAAGTTGGAACTCAAGAAAACCCGAAACCCTAAACCTAAACCCTAAGCCCTAAACCCTAAACCCTGAACCCTGAACCCTAAACCCTAAACCCTGAACCCTAAACCCTAGACCCTAAACCCTAAATCCTAAACCCTAAACCCTAAACCCTTCCTCTGGGCTTTTTCGTGCGGAGGCTTCAGGTCGAACCCTCAGTCCCCACGAGCGGCTCCTTGTTCACGAAGTCCGAGTATGTCACCGTGTCTCTCGAGTGGTCCACCGCCTAAGGGGTCATGCGGGCTTAGGGTTAAGTTCCCCTAGGCCCTAAACCCTCAACCCTAAACCCTAAACCCTAAACCCTAAACCCTTACCCACGTTCCCACCCTAAACCCATAACCCTAAACCCTAAACCCCTCCAGGAGCTCAACCGGTTAGTTACGGCTTTCACCTGATGCCAGCAGTTCGAGTCGCAGGCGTCTCCATCCTTGTAGCAGTTGATCCACTCCTTCCGGGCACAGGGTTTAGGGTTTAGGGTTAGGGTTTAGGGTTTAGGGTTTAGGGTTTAGGGTTTAGGGTTTATGGTTTAGGGTTTAGGGTTTAGGGTTTCGGGTTTAGGGTGAGTTTCTCTTGGGGCATAAGGCAGGGATAAGTGGCTTTACCGAACAGGGATGGGGTTTCAGCTTGGGAATTCGTGGGTTTAGATGCGACCTCGTGAATTTTGGTGAGTGTAGATGGGATTCTTTGAGTTTTTCATGAATCAAATCAATGAGCATACACATGGAATGTGCTTGCGGGGATTCTAGAAAACAAAAGCCTTACTTCATGTAGTGTGTCCCCTTTAGGGTTTATATAAGGTTAGGGTTGGGGGCTTCGGGTAACCCTAAACCCTGAACCCTCAACCTTAAACCCTAAACCCTAACCCCCCCCCCAAAAAAAAAAAAAAAGTCCCAAAGTCCCTTGCGGCCACCTTCCGGTCGTCTGCGCGCTTCTTGTTGAAGGCAAGGTCGATAAGCTCGTCATCGCGGGCGCCGGTCCACTTGAAGAACATCCTGGCTGAGTTGGGGGCTCAGGGCTCAGGGAAGGGTTTGGGTTTAGGGTTGAGGGTTTAGGGTTTAGGGTTTGGGCAAAGGAGGTGAAAACCTCAATTTTCGAAAAAACCCACCCCCCCCCCCCCCCCCCGACCCCTACCCCCACCCTACCCCCCCCTCCCCCCCCCTACCCCCCCCCCCCGCCCCCCCTACCCCCCCCCGTGTTCAACAATTGATGGGCTGCCCTGCCTTCAAGCTGGCTTCAGCTCCTGTTTGGGTCTGGTGCTACTCCCCCCCCCCCCCAACGTTTCACAGAGGCTCAAGCAACTCAACTCTTGGATCCTTTGAGCTGACGAGCGTGTTTAAACCTTTCAACTATGCTCCAGCGGGGTCGGCGGCTTGAGCCGGAGGCTCTTAAATTAGTTTGCGCGTCTGGGGTGTTGGAGTTTCACGTGTTTTTTTTCGCCAAGCTTGCGGCTCTAGGGTCTTAAACTTTCTTGTTGGCGGGAGGGATTGGGAGCTTTCTACATAAATAAATATGTATATATATATACATTATATATATATATGTATGTATTTGTACACACCCACCTGATTTCTACACCTTAAACCGATGCACTCTGACTCAACAGATGTTGCTGACCTGGACTAGATGCCCAATGCACTGCTTGTCTCAGCACAAGGCTCAGAAGAGCACAAAGAAGAGCCCTTTGGGGTTTACCAAGGGTTCTCGGGTTAAAGGTTTAGGCAGCATTTGGGAGTGGCACATCTTTGTCAAAATGCACGACACGTTTCTCTGCCTAGAAATGTTTGAGAATTTGTGGGTTTGGGGTGTAGGATTTCAGGGCTATAGCCTAAGTAATACCTGGGGACTCCTTGCTTCAAAAACCTCGCACAAAGGGCCCCTCTCAATTAGGGCTTAGGGTTGAGGGCAGCCCTAAACCCCCAACTCCAAACCTTCAACCCCCACCCACCACCCTCCCGCTAAACCCTCAACGCTGGCGCCTATGGTCGCGGATGTTCTTGAAGTACTCCTTGCCCTCCTTGGCGGTAGAGGTACCCAGACCTGCCAGCTGGTCTTTTTTAGAGCAGGTTTAGGGCCTAGAGAGGGTTTCTCATGAGTGCCCCCTCTATACTACCCCCCCCCCCCCCCCCCTAGGTTCCCCCGTTAAATAGCCTTGATAAGGCTTGTTTATCCCTAAATAATAGCCTTAATTATGGGGGGAACCTAGGGGGGGTGCATGGGGGGGGGGGGGGGGGTCGTAGTAGGGGAACCCATGAGTTTAGAGCGTTGGATTCGTTCGTAAGATGTAGGGAATCAACACCGTTGTAGGGCATAGGCATTGAAGAACTTAGCCAGGAACCCTACAGGCCCCAAGCTTCACAAGCGGCGAACCTCGTAACCCTGTTCAATGCCACTTTCTTCGCTTGAGGCTTAGAGTTTGGGGTTTGCGGTGCTGCCACGAGGGAACCCCTAAAACCCTCAACTCTGTGCAAAGGTCCGAAACACTAGACCATAAACACCCTAAGCCCGAAACCCTAAACCCTAAACGAGTTGAGGGCTCCGGGAGGTGTGCTTTTAGTTCGTCATCCGAGAAACGACGCTTCAAGGTACGATAAGTACACCTCACTTGTCCTGGCCAACCAAGGCTTGCAGGCGTCGGGGAATTAGGGCATTCATCAAAACCCTACGAACCCTATAAACCCTAAACCCTAAACCCTAAACCCTGCACCCTGAAGAACTCACAGTTGGAGCACCAACCACAAGCATGAGAACCCCCAACAACAGCGCAAATCTCCGACCCAGAGGATGAAGAGTCTAGGGCCTGGGGCTTGGGGGTCGCAATGACACTAAACCCTAAACCCTAAACCCTAAACCCTAAACCCTAAACCCTAAACCCTAAACCCTAAACCCTAAACCCTAAACCCTAAACCCTAAACCTAAACCCTACACCCTGCACCCTAGCTCCGTGGCCTTTGTAGTACTTTGTGGTCCATCCTTTACCTCCATTGTGCTTCTCCTGGCGGCGACAAGAACCGTGCTGGAGAGTGAGCCACACAGGCTTAGGCTTTAGGGTTTCGGGTTTAGGGAGCCCGGAGAGTGAGCCACACAGCACAGCGTCCAACGAAAGAAATGGCTTAGGGTTTAGGGTTAGTGTTTGTGGTTTTGGGGTTTAGGGTTTAGGAGTCAGGGTGTTAGGGTTTCGGGTTTAGGGCTTCAGGTTCAGGGTTCGGGGTTTAGGGTGTAGGGTTTAGGGTTTAGGGCTTTGGGCTTAGGGAACCCAAAGCGCTGCCTGGAAGGCTTTGCTCCCTCCTAAGGGCTGCTTTACCTGCCTTTGCATCCAGAAGTATGACTCCCAGGACAGGTTCCGAAACCCTAAACCCTAAACCCTAATCCCTTAACCTCAAACTCAAACCCTAAACCCTATACCCTGAACACTAATCCCTCGAACCCAGAACCCGAAACCCTTTTTAGCCATAAACCCTTTTCGGTACCACCTGGCAATGCGAACGAAGTACTGATTATCTCTGTGCGTCTTGAAACCAAGGCCCTGAAACCAGACAAGCCCCCATAAGCCCCCTTTCACCCCAATACACCCCAAAGCCCTTTCCATAGACCACGTCCAAACCTACAAACTAAACCCTCAACCCTGAACCCTCAACCCTAAACCCTAAACCCTAAATACTAAACCCTGAACCCTAAACCCTCGACCGCCTTCCAGGCTTCGTAGTCAACCACGCTGAAGAACTGCAGTTCTTGGGCACCTGGTTGAAGGAATCGGGCTGTATAGGGTTTTGGATTTGAGGGTTTTAGGGCTGCAGGGTTGAGGCTTTAGGGCTTTAGGGTTTTAATGTGGTCTCCTGATTAGTGTGGGCCCCCCCCCCCCCCCCCCACCCCCCCCTACCCTCCCCCCCCCGCACCCCCCCCCCCACCAAAAAAATTCCCCCCCCAAAACTAATTTTCGGCCCGGGCCCCCCCCCCCCCCCCCCCCACCGGCTCCTCTTCATTTCCTCTTCGCTCCTCTTCCCTCTCCTCTTCCTCTCCTCTTCCTCTTTTAGGTAATTACGCCCAGGTAAGCTCAGATAAGCTCAGCTCAGGTAAGCTCAGGAAAGCTCAGGTAAGCTCAGTAATTAAAGCCCATGCCCGAAAAAACTTTTCATTATTGGAGGGGGGCAACCGAATTTTTGTCCCCTGAATAATTTTTTGAAAACTTTTCATTATTGGAGGGGTCCACACTAATCAGGAGACCACATTAGGGTTTAGGATTTGAGGGATTTAGGGTCTAGGCCTGGAACGTCCGTGTACCGAAATGGGGGCGCATACCTGAGAACTCAGGGACCAAGCATTCATGCTGTTGAGGTACATAGACCCCTGAACCCTAAACCCTAAACCCTAAACCCTAAACCCTAAACCCCCAAAACTCTGATCCCTTTGGGCTGCGGAGTCTAGAGGCGAATCGAGCCTCGGACATCAGGGCTTGGGAAAGTTAAAGTGAAGCCACACAGGCTCCCCTTCCCAAAACCCTCGAACCTAAACCCTAAACCCTAAACCCTAAACCCTAAACCCTAAACCCTAAACCCTAAACCCTAAACCCTAAACCCTAAACCCTAAACCCTAAAAATAGAAATTGGGGGGCAGGGGCCTTAGGACTTCGAACCCGACAACGTCCGAAGCCCAAAACCCCTGTTACAGCCTTCGGGACGTCACTTTTGGGTGGTCGTTGAGAAGATGATACGATGATTATGGTCGTCATGGCGACGATCATTAGGGTTTAGGTTTTGGGGTTTAGGGTTTAGGGTTTAGGGTTTAGGGCCTGGTGAGAAGACTTCTATTGTTACAGTTGTCTAATCTGTCTCGAACTTGTCGCTCAGAATAAGGTTGCTGGCTCCCTTAGCGACCTCACGAAGCTCAAGATACGGGTTTAGGATTCTGAGTTTCTTGGTAGCCCAGAAAAGCGTATCATAAAAGGGTACCTTTCTGGTGGTTTCTTTACTTTGTAAGCGAACCACGAACCAACAAAAAAGGTAAACGGTACCACCGACCCCCGAACCCCGAGACCTAAAGCCAAGTTCGTCATGCACGTGTTCCAAGGGTGAGGCCCTTTGTGACCTTCACAATGGGCGTGATAAACTCCTTCCTGGGCAGGCACCATAGATGAACCCTAAACTCTAAACCTTTCAACCCTATATACCCGGAACCCCAAAACGATTCCATTCCTTTACGTTGGGTTGAGGACATGCAGGGCTGAGGGTCAAGCCCATGGTTTCGGGTTGAGGAAGGAGGGCTTGAGGGGTGTAGACCCGACGAGACTCAAACTCCAAACCCCATATGAAGCAGGGTATATATTTCTTGTACCCCCAAAAGGACACCCAATATATACACTCACCAATATTTAACAGGAACCTTATATACACTCACCAAAAACAGAAATATAAACCCTGCTTCATATCCGAAACCAGAAAGATTCAGGAAGGGTGGATACTGATGTGAGGACGGGGCAGCCAAGTCGCTTTACAACTGTCTCTACCACTTGCTGGTCAACATTCTAAAAACCTTATTCCTGAACTCAGGGATTCTATGGCACGTGCTGTTTGTTCTTTGATGGGTGGGTTTAGGGTTTAGGCTTGTGGCTCTCAAAGCCTGACCTGGCAAATTTCATCGTCCTGGGACCCTAAACCCAAAACCCTAAACCCTAAACCCCTTAAGCACAGGCTCCTAGTCATTGAACCATCCACCCGACACACCGAACCTTCTTCACTTACTACTGTACTTACCTGAACTAGACCCAAGAGTAATGTAGGAAGAACCAGGGTGTTTGTTTTGGCTGAAAGGGGCGGGAACCTAAACCCAAAGAAAAATGCCCACTCCGGATCCTGGGTATACTTACCTTAGACCAAAGCCCCAGAAAACTAGTACAGGGGTCGGACTAACTAGGAGTCGTACCCCTCAAGTCCCTATAACTATACTCCCCCAAAGCCCATTCCAAACGTTTAGGTCCCTACATTGCGCTTATTCTTGAACACTATCCTGAAAGCTCAAGCCTACGGCCGGAAGCCCCAAGTACCACCCCTTTCCTTGTGCGCAAGGGTCATCGACACATCTTGGGATGTTCCCCCTGATACTAACAATCCTTAATAGGAATTCTAATAGGGGGTACTATAATCCCTATTCGGGACTGTTAGCATAAGGCGGAACATCCCAAGCATAAGGCGGAACATCCCAATACATATTACCCCGTTTAAGATACATAAGCAAAGAACATCTAGCTCCTGGCACCCTCAACGCTAAATCCGAAGGGACGGCCCTGCACACAGCACCCAAGCCCTAAACCCTAACAGCCTAAAACCCTAAACCCTAAACCCTAAAACCCTAAAACCCTAAAACCCTAAAACCCTAAAACCCGAAAACCCTAAAACCCTAAAACCCTAAAACCCTAAAACCCTAAAACCCTAAGACCCTAAAACCCTAAAACCCTAAAACCCTAAAACCCTAAAACCCTAAAACCCTAAAACCCTAAAGCCCTAAAACCCTAAAACCCTAAAACCCTAAAACCCTAAACCCTAACTCCCGAGCACAGCTGAGTTCGGCACATGAAGCCCTCCTTGGCGTTACAAAAAGGCTTGGCGGGGTCAATGAGGATATCCGAAACGGCCCAAGTACTCTTTAGGGTTTAGGGTTTAGGGTTTAGGGTTTAGGTTTTAGGGTTTAGGCTTTTGGCTGTTAGGGCTTAGACAGTGAGCTCTAAGACTTGCAGCTTAACCCGAAAAGCCCAAAACCCCAAAAACCTAACCTGAATGCACCCAGTACTTCGAAACTCTTTTGGCTCCCAAGAAGCCCATAAGCCCGGCAAGCCCTAAACGCTACACATTAACACCTCAGTCAGAAGACAGCTTAGTAGCCCAGTATGTAGCCACATCATAAGAAGGGTATCCTGTGTGGGGGTTGGTTACTTTTTCAGGGAACCTCGAACCAAAAGCAGAGAGCAAAAGGGCGCCACTGCACCACCAAGACATACACCTAAATCCCGTAACTCCTAAATGCCAATCCCTATAACCGCAAACCCAACAAACTAGACACCGTAAACCCTTTAAACCAGAAACCCTACCCCCCTACAAACCCTAAGCCCTAAGCCCTAAACCCTACACACCGGAAATCCTCGAACGCATGCAGGCGGCCAGTTTGAAGAGCGATGGCCACCAGTGCTGGATCATGTTCAGAAGCAAGCCCTGGCTCCCAACCCTAAACCCTAAACCCTAAACCCTAAACCCTAAACCCTAAACCCTAAACCCTAAACCCTAGACCCCGGGCTTGCAAGAGGAGTCGGAGACTTCGGGTTCCTGGAGTTGAGGGTTCAAGGTGAGGTCTGGGGTCTAGGGTTTGGGGAGTTGAGGTTAGGGTTTAGGGTTTAGGGTTTAGGGTTTAGGGTTTAGGGTTTAGAGTTTAGGGTTTAGGGTTTAGGGTTTAGGGTTAGAGTTTAGGGTTTAGGGTTTAGGGTTTAGGGTTTAGGGTTTAGGGTTTAGGGTTTCGAGTTTCGGGCTCAATTATTTTTTGGGGCGGCTGAGGATTGGGGGGTCACGGGCTTCGGACTTTGGGCTCTGGGCTTCCTAACTTCAGTACTCAGAAGGGGTGAGGCTGGTTGTGGGCTTAGGGTGGCTGCCACTAGCTGACTTTCTAGACCCTAGAGTAACCTAGGAATGAAAAGGGTGCCCTTCTTGGTTAAGCGGGCTGAAAAGGGAACCTAAACCCCGAAAAAGAGGAATAAGGGCCTATTCTGGGTCGGATCCCAGCACAAAACGGGCGAAAAGAGGTATGACCTTGAAGCCTGCATGCATCCTGAACGCGGTGAGTTTGCTCGTTGTACTACTTTGGAATCAGGTACAATACTCCAAACCCTCAATAGCATGGTTTCCTGTTACCTATAGAGTCCTCAGCCCTCTATCTCAGACCGACCCTTCCAGCATTCAAACTCGCATTGTGTTTAGGGTTTAGGGTTTAGGGTTTAGGTAGGGTTTAGGGTTTAGGGTTTAGGGTTTAGGGTTTAGGGTTTAGGGTTTAGGGTTTAGGGTTTAGGGCTTAGGGTTTAGGGTTTAGGGTTTAGGGTTTAGGGTTTAGGGTTTAGGACCCCTCAGCAGCTCGGAGTTTTAGGGTTAGTGGCGTAGGCTGATGAACAGGTTCAACGCTCACGCGTGTTTGGAGCTTCGGGCTTAGTAATTAGGGTTTAGGGTTTAGGGTTTTAGGGTTTAGGGTTTAGGGTCTAGGGCTTCGTGCTTAGGGTTCAGGGCTTCGGGAATCCTGAACACAAAGCCCTCAAAACTTTAGCCCGACGCCCGACACCCTGGAACAACCCTAAACCCTAAACCCTTAACCCTAAACCCTAAACCCTAAACCCCTAAACCCTAAACCCTAAACCAACCTCCCCTTGCACCACTCCCGGTGCGCCCCCAAAGTTCCCTGTGCCTTGATGTGGGAGCCATCGAAATCCTCGAGCGCCAGACTTAGGATTGGGTTTGGGGGTTTCTAGGGTTAAACCCTAAACCCTAAACCCTAAACCCTCAACCCTTAACCCTTAACCCTGCAGGGCTTTGGGGTTGTAGGGTTTTGGGGCTTTAGGCTCAAGGCCCGCAGACCCGTATACTTGGTATGTGAGGAGCAGTGCTGCGGGGTAAGTTAGGGGTCTAGCCCTCAAAGTCCAGGGTTTAGCCCTCAACCCTAAACACTAAACCCTCAACCGAAAATCTGGAACCCTAAACGGTTTAGGGTAGCAGTGGTAGCATCCTAAACAAGAGAGGCCAAGGCAACACTTTCTCCTTCCTGTAAGACTTCATCAAACAAAATCATGACCACCCTATAGCATGATGCCTACCCCCCCCCCCCCCCCCCCCCGGCCCAGGTTTTCAGTACTGAAACACCCTAAACCCTAAACCCTAAACCCTAAACCCTAAACCCTAAACCCCAAACCCTGAACCCTCAGCCCTAAACCCTAACCTCCAACATCGCCCCACCCCGCAGGCCTGGTCTGCCATAATCATGATGCTGCCATAGCGCAGGGGCTTCACCTTGGATGAAGACTCCAGGCGACAGGATAGAAGGTCTGAGGCACCCTAAACCCTAAACCCTAAACCCTAAACCCTAAACCCTCACTCCCAAACCCTAAACCCTAAACCCTAAACCCTCACTCCCAAACCCGAAGCCCTCACTCCAAAACCGTAAATCGCAGCTTCCGGGCCTGGCAGACACTTTCGCAGGCCACCAGAACCCCAAACCCTAAACCCTTAACCCAAATCCCTAAACCCTAAGCCCTAAACCTTACACCCTAAACCCCAAGAACCAGCAAACAAAGTTGAGGTGTTTTGGTGGGTGGGCGGCTCGTGGAAACTGCTCTACCGTCGAATGCGATTTACGATTTTGGGTTTAGGGATTAATTCCAAGATTCATAGGATTTAGGGTTATAAGGTTTGGCGCCTGCACCCCAAAATTGGGAATAAGGGATCCCGCACAAAGGGGTTTAGGGTGTCATTCTTGAAAGTCCAGGGTTGACGGGTTTAGAGGTGAGGTTGATCGTCGAGGTTCACGGGTTGAGGGTTCGGGTTTAGGGTGCAGATGCCCACTCAGTGTACGCCCTAAACCCTGAACCCTGAACCCTAAACCCTAAAACCCTAAACCCTAAAACCCTAAAGGAAGCTAAGACCGACATGCCAGGTCACAGAGTCGTAGACCTTCTGCTGCTCGAGGCCTAAGAGCGACAGGCTTCTTGTTTGTTTTTTTTTTTTTTTTGTGGGAGGGGGGGGGGGCCTGGGGCGGGGCGGGGGGGGGGGGAGGGGGTTGGGGGGGTGGGGGGGGGGAGGTGGGGGGGGGGGGGGGTGGGGGGGGGGGGGTGGGGGGGGGGGGGGTTGGGGGCGGGGGTTTAGGGTTCAGGGTTTGGGGTTTCGCGTTTCGGGCTGGGGTTTCATGGTTGAGAGTTGAGGTGGAGAAGGGCTTAGGGTTATGAGGGTTTTGGGGTTTCGGGTTCTTGTGTTTGGGTTTAGGGCCTGCTGCACCTTGGCACCTTGCTCGACACATAACTTTTTGGACATCCAAAGTATGGGCCCTTAATTGGGTCCCCTGTTATACAACCCTTATATACACTATACAGAACAAGGCCCATGATTCCAGCTTTAGATGAAGGGTCTTAAGGTTTTAGAGTTTAGGGTTTCTTTTGCTAGGGTTCAGGGTGTGAGGGCTAAGGGTTGTTCAGTTCTTCAAGCCCTCACCACTCAAGCAAACACCTCTGGCTGCAACTATATACAAGTCTTGCCACGACCATGCGGAGACTTCTTGATTCTTAGTGGGAATTGCTCACCTTATAAGCCCGAATGGACCCAAGTTCTACCCTGCTAAGAGCCACTACGTCTACTGGGTAAACCTTTTTGGTTTACAGGGAACCTAAACCCTAAACAAAGGGAATCAGGGCTTATTCTGGGTCCTAAAATGTTTAAGGAGAAGGTCGATCCTAGGGCCCCCCACCCAGGATCTGGATGATGTTTTGGATCTCGGCGTTGTTGACCGTTTGCTGAAAGTTCGCCTGCGGTAACCGGGTAGGCGGCAGAACTGCGCCGAAACCCAAAACTCTTCCACTCTTCAACCTAACCCCCTAAACCCTAAACCCTAAACCCTCAAACCTAACCCCCCAACCCTAAACCCTAAACCCTCAAACCCTAAACCCTAAACCCTAAACCCTAAACCCTAAACCCTAAAACCTGAATCCTAAACCCTGAACCCTAAACCCTATCCAGAATCCAGCGCTTTGGCGGAGCCCTAGCCTCACGCACTTTCCGCCTTTAGGCAGCCGTGCTGGGGGGACTCCTACAGTAAACTCCCAAAAGGGTTTAGGGTTTAGGGTTTAGCGTTTACAGTAGGGTTTAGGGTTTAAGGTTTAGGGTTGGAACATCATCGTCCTCATCCAAGAGGGTTACTAAAGGGAACCCCCGCACGAATCGTCCTTCAAGCATGTCCCAACTTTACGGAGCTTACTGTATATGAACCCTAAACGCAAGGGCCAGGTCCAGCGGGGTAAGCTTGAACCTGATTTTCCTGGGGGAGTGGCTTAAGAATTTCGAAGACTCGGAGTTCGAGTTTTGGGGCTGACGAGGTTTGAGGTGCACGCCATCACACAGAATCTTGCCCGGTTGCACTTTGGGGTATTTAGAACGCCCTAAACCCTAAACCCTGAACCCGAAACCCTAAACCCTAAACCCTGAACCCGAAACCCTAAACCCTAAACCCTGAACCCGAAACCCTAAACCCTAAACCCTAAACCCTGATGAAACCCGAGGAAGGCTCGGGTCTGGGGTTGAGGGTGCTTCAGTTTAGGGTTTGGGTTTAGGGTTTAGGGTTTAGGGTTTAGGGTTTAGGGTTTTGGGTTTAGGGTTTAGGGTTTAGGGCTTAGGGCTTAGGGTTTAGGGTTTAAGGTTTAGGGTTTAGGGTTTAGGGTTTACGGTTTAGGGTTGGGCGCAGAGGCTGAGCAGCGGGCATCCCTCACATTCAGCAGCTTTCCTTCGGCAGGCGGGGCAGGTTAAGTGCTGGAAACTGAAGCTGAAACCCCAAAACCCTAAAGCCCCAAAAACCCTTAAAACCCTAAGACCCTAAACCCTAAACCTTAAACCCTGAACCCTAAACCCTAAACCTGACCCCCCCCCAGAAGCCTGCAAGCAGGATGTGTGGGACAACTACACCTCACCGATCTAGGAAGTTGAAGGTGCTTCGCTCTGGGGGTTTCCCAAGTGTTGCCCTCAACCCTAAACCCTGAACCCTAAACCCCAAACCCTAAACCCTAAACCCCAAATCCAAAACCCTAGACCCCAAACCCCAAACCCTAAACCCTAGGCAGGAAGCTCCTTAGTTAGGGTACCTGAATCCTAAACCCTAAACTCAAACCCTAAACCCTTAACCCTTAACACTTAACCCTAAAGCGCATAGGGTTTCTCAGAGGGCTTGGGGGTTCTGGCCACGCCGGATGCCAGCTCAGGAGGCTTTTGGATGAGAGGGAGCAGTGGTTGTATGGTCGAGGACCCCTAAATGCCCTAAACCCTAAATGCATTTAGGGTAGAAGACCTACAGCCGGAGGCATTCGCATTGTTTTCCACTTCAGAACTGACCGGACACGTGCACAACAACACGTAATTCCATACCATCAAAGCACACAAGTCCACTCGGCAAGGCAAAAGAGTCCAAACTCTTGTTGAATCTATGTCCAAAGGTCAAGGACTGCAAGCTGCCAGGCAAGGCCACATTCTCCAAGCTCTGGTTGAACTCCCATCCAAAGGTCAAGGACTCCAAGCTGCAAGGCAAGGCCACATTCTCCAAACTCTGGTTAAAGGCCCTTCCAAAGGTCAAGGACTGCAAGCTGCCAGGCAAGGCCACATTCTCCAAGCTCTGGTTGAAATCGCTTCCGAATCTCAAGGACTGCAGGCTGCCAGGTAGAACCACATTCTCCAAGCTCTGGTTGAAAAAGTCTCCGAAGCGCAAGGACTGCAAGCTACTAGGAAGAGCCAAACGTTGTAAGCTTTGGTTGAAAGCGGCTCCCAAGGTCAAGGACTGCAAGCTGTCTGGCAATGTCACACCCTCCAAGCTCTGGTTGCTTCCGAAGCTCAAGGACTGCAAGCTGCCAGGCAGAACCACAGTGTCCAAGCTCTGGCTGAAATCGACTCCGAAGCTCAAGGACTGCAAGCTGCCGGGCAAGACCAGATTCTCCAAACTCTGGTTGAAGCGAAGTCCAAAGGTCAAGGACTGCAAGCTGCCAGGCAAGGCCACATTCTCCAAGCTCTGGTTGAACTGATCGCCAAAGGTCAAGGACTGCAAGCTGCCAGGCAAGGCTACGTTCGCCAAGCTCTGGTTGAACAGAGCTCCGAAGGTCAAGGACTGCAAGCTGCCGGGCAAGGCCACATTCTCCAAACTCTGGTTGAACTCCCACCCGAAGGCCAGGGACCGCAAGCTACCAGGCAAGGCCACATTCTCCAAGCTCTGGTTGAATTCCCATCCAAAGGTCAAGGATAGCAAGCTGCCAGGCAAGGCCACATTCTCCAAGCTCTGGTTGAAATCGCTTTCCAAGCTCAGCGACCGCAAGTTGCTAAGCAAGGCCACATTCTCCAAGCTGTGGTTGACATTGCTTTCGAATCTCAAGGACTGCAAACTGCCAGGCAGGGTTACATGTTCCAAGCTATGGTTGAAACAGGTTCCGAAGCTCAAGGACTGCAAGCTGCCAGGCAAGGCCACATTCTCCAAACTCTGATCGAAATAGAGTCCAAAGGTCAAGGACTGCAAGCTGCCAGGCAATGCTACATTCTCCAAGCTCTTGTTAAAACACTCCCCGAAGGTCAAGCATTGCAAGCTGCCAGGCAAGGCCACGTTCTCCAAGCTCTGGTTGAACTGATCTCCAAGGGTCAAGCACTGCAAGCTGCCAGGCAATGCCACATGCTCCAAGCTCCGGTTGAAACACTCTCCGAAGCTCAAGGACTGCAAGCTGCCAGGCAGAACCACATTCTTCAAGCTCTGGTTGAAATCGTGGCCGAAGATCAAGGACTGCAAGCTGCCAGGCAAGGCCACATTCGTCAAGCTTTGGTTGAACCGATCTCCAAAGGTCAAGGACTGCAAGCTGCCGGGCAAGGCTGCATTTTCCAAGCTATGGTTGAAGAAATGTCCAAAGGTCAAGGACTGCAAGCCCTTTGGCAGTTCAACGTTCTCAAGACTGTGCTCACAGTCAAACTCCAAAGAAGAGATGGCGTCCTTTGCATGTACGGCCATCACACTCAGGCGTTGGCCGACACTGGCTCGCAAAAATGCAGCTGCTGCGTGCCCTGCACCAACCTAAGTTGGCTTTTGAACCCTCCGACAAAACTCCGAAATAGGACCCTTGTACCCAACAATGAGGGAAAACAATTCATAAACATGCAAGGGCAACCTGTTGAACCACATACGTGATGACATCGCCTTGAACTTGCTCCAACAGCGGCTTGGAATCGTCCAGCGCGTTGCCGCCAGCCGTCAGCACAAGCATGCCGCCTAACCGCAAGCCAATCCTTCCTGCGATGCTCTTGCGCAAGTCTTGCACGGTCATGTTGTCTTCAAGAGGGATCTGCACTTCCGAACCATCGAGACCACAGACCGTCAGCTGTCGGGAGGCATTGAGGCCATCAAACTCGTCAAGGCACTGACGGAGAACCTTCCGTTCTTCCTGAGTCAACCCACGAAGCATGGCCCGAAATCCTGGCGCGAGGTCGGCCATTGCGGCCTTGCGACTTGGCTTGGGGGCGATGCTGTGGACGAGATGAGCCTATCCTATACCGTCATAGGGGTTTTTGGTCATATAGGGCACAGGGTATCTGAGTATCCGATCCCAGTGCTAGGCAGATTATGTCTAAGGGAATTGCTTCAAGAATGTCCGAAAGCCGAAGGTCATGCAACAAGCTGGGCAGGGTTGCATTCTCAGGCAACCCTAAACTGGGGGGATTGTGTTTTCATTGTTTTTTTTTTTTTTTTTTTTTTGGGGGGGGGGGGGGGGGTGGGGGTATGGAAAAAAAACACATCTATGGGATATCAAGGTTCTATAGGGATGACGAGCCTATTGAAGGTAAAAAATCTGAAACCCCTCCCAAGTAAACTCTAAACCCTAAACTCTACACCCTCAACCCCAAACCCTGAACCCTACAAACCCTAAACCAAAAACCCTACACCCTAAACCCTACAAGCCCTACAAGCCGTACAAACCCTAAACCCTGCAAACCCTAAACCCTAAACCCCAAAACCCTATATATACCCAAGGGCTGCAGGCTGCCAAGCCAAAGGCACATCTTGGAAACGTTGCTTGTGCTTGGTGGCTCATGTTACTCATAACCCACTTGTAAGCCCCCTAAGTGCCCTACTATGGTTATAAGTACAACCAAGTATAACTGTACTTATAGCCGCTTATAAGCCCCTTAAGTGCCCTAATATGGTTATAAGTACAACTATTAAGTTCCGTTCGAATTGGCTACTGAGTACCATGGACCTCCAAGTAGTCCTTTTAGAGCTTAGGGCGAAGGGTTGTTGGGCACCCTAAACACTCCTAAACCCTAGGAAAGCCCTAAGCCCCTAAGCCCTAGACCCTACACCCCAAACCCTAAAACCCAAACCCAACCGGCGTGTCGCCTCGTAATGGAAAGACACCAAAGCGGTCGCGGCCGACGATGCTGAGCCCGGCCACAGCCAGCGCCTTCCAGGTCGTGGTTAGGGTTTAGGGTTTAGGGTTTAGGGTTTACGGTTTAGGGTTTAGGGTTTCGGGTTTAGCGTTTAGGGTTTTAGGGTTTAAGTCTGCAAATGTTTAGGGGGTTCTATAAGGCAATTGCCTAATGCCCCTCATTCTTAGTAGGGCATCAGGGAATCTGAGGGAAGCCACATGGTCCCTCAATATATCACCCCAAACCCTAAACCCTAAACCCTAAACCCTAAACCCGAAACCCTAAACCCCTAAACCCCGAAACCCCTAAACCCCTAAACCCCTACACCCCTAAACCCCTTGCCTTCTTCAAATAGGGGTTCCGTACATTGGGGCCCGTGGGTTACGTTGGGCATATAAAGGGTGTATGTTGGGATGTCCCCTCTTAAACCTACAGTCCTTAGCAGGGATTCAAATACCCCCCCCCGCCCCACCCCCCCTTGTATTCCCTCTTAAGGGCTGTTCGTATAAGGGGGAACATCCCAATCTCAGGGAACAGGGAAAAAAGGGGGGGCAGAAAAGTTTACTCCCCCAACTAAGGGTCCATATCAGGGGACCCTGTAGCTACGCTAAAAGGGAAGCAGGTCCCTCCATCCCACATCGAGATAAAGCCTTGAAGCGATTCTAGAAGGTTAGGGTTTAGGGTTTAGGGTTTAGGGTTTAGGGTTTAGGGTTTAGGGTTTAGGGTTTAGGGTTTAGGGTTGAGGGTTTAGGGTTGAGGGTTGAGGGTTGAGGGTTTAGGGTTTAGGGTTTAAGGCTTAGGGTTTAGGGTGTACGGTTTTGGGGTTTACAGCATTCCCTACCAAGAATGGGGAGCGTTAAACGCGTCGCAACTCTTCAGATCATGGACCCCTAAGCTACTCTAAGCCCTAAACCCTAAACCCTAAACCCTAAGCTACTCTAAGCCCGAATATCCTAAACATCCACCCAAAACTTAGTTCGCCAGTGTCCCTAAATCCCAAACCCTACACCATAGCCCTAATAACTAATAACCTTACCCGAACCCCTAGAGGCCCCACATCCGCCAACCCCATCCCCCAAAACAATTTAAGCCATAAACTCGCAGCCGACCTTCGCGCTGTCTCCCTCCGTGAGGATGAGAGTGCACTCCTGCACCCACAGGACCCTACTTGGAGGTTTAGGGTTTAGGGTGTAGGGTTTTGGACCAACCTTTGGCAACCTAAGAATCCTACGTGCAGGGCTTGACAAGAGAAAAATGCGAACCAAGGATTACGATTTCACGCCCAGGTCTTGAAAGGTCTCCGTCTGGATCTAGAATCTTAAAGGCTTGTGTTTGGGACTCCTTCCACCCCCCCTCCCCCAAGCACACGGAATTCCCGGAAATTTGATCCGGGTCCCTGCAGCCATGGATATCCTACAAAGTTTCAAGCCAAGAAACTACACGCTCACGCTCTACATACTTGGCGCCTGAGTTCCATCTAAGCACTAACCCAAAACGGTCGCAGACCCTCAGCCAAAAAAGCCCTAGACCGTAGAAACCTGCCAACCTGGTAGCTCAACACATGTTCATCACAACTAGAAGGGCACACGTCTTTGTGCTAGTTGCTTTTTTGTTTTCTTCATCTTCCTAGCCTAGTACCCATATTAAAATGAGGGTACCCTTGTTGTTTGGTTGGGTACTTACCAAAACAAGGTAACCCACCCTACAAACCCTAAAAGCCCTTCAAACCCGACAAGCCCCATAAACCCTATGAACCCTATAAATCCTGATGCCCTAAACCCTGAAGCCCTGAAGCCTAACCCTAAACCCTAAACCCCAAACCCTGAAACCTAAAACCCCGACCTCAGAGTGTTTTGTGCCGGCCAGGTTGGCGTCTTCCAGCTTTGGGATCTGGGCGCTGGGGCAAGCAAGGTACAGGGTTTAGGGTTTAGGGTTTGGGGTTTGGGGTTTGGGGTTTGGGGTTTTGGGTTTTGGGGTTTGGGGTTTGCAGGGCATAAAGCACCACGCTAGGTTGAGGATACCCATGGCCTGGCTCAGTACAATGCAGTTTTCTGAGAGTCATAAGGCTCATTGTTGTTTTGGGGCGGATAGTGCCGGGATAGCCAAAATAGTCCTCATCCTAAACCCTAAACCCTAAACCCTAAACCCTAAACCCTGGAACCCTGGATTTGAACCAAAGTTGCACCCCCGGGTTCGGGGACCCTTGGAGAGAACCTCGGGGAAGCACACAGGGGCAACCACCTAAACCCTAAAACCTAAACCCTGCACCCTAAACCCTAAACCCTAAACCCTAAAACCTAAACCCTGCACCCTAAACCCGAAACCCCGCACATGAGGGGTTGTGCTAAGGGTTTAGGTTTTGGGGGCTCAGGGTTTCGTTTAGGGACCCTGGGCCCGAACCCCCTTACATTATTGAGAGCGACCCCTTGTTAGCATTGTGCGCCTCGGGGGCTTACGCTAGAAAGGTGCTCCTCTTGAACAAGTGCAGCCAGCTATATGGGGTTTGCGAAAATACCCTAAACCCTAAACCCTAAACCCTAAACCCTAAACCCTAAACCCTAAACCCTAAACCCTAAACCCTAAACCCTAAACCCTAAACCCTAAACCCTAAACCCTAAACCCTAAACCGGACCCCCAAAATAAATCCCCAAAGAGTAGGATTCCCTTATAATAAAGACCGTAGGGACCGCAAGAAGGTACCCCGAATTGAGGAAACCCCATGGTAAACGGGGGCGAAGGCTTAGGGCCCTAGGGCTTGGGGCTTGGGGTCCAGAAGTTTGGGGCTTGAGAGCTAGGGCTGTTTCCAGATTTTAAGGTTTTAGGATTTAGGTAGTTTACGAGGATAAGGGGCCCAAAACAGAGACAGACCCCTAGCATAAAGACCCCAATATAAGGTACCCTAATTCTGGAAACCCCATTTAAGGTTGGAGGCTAATCACAAAGCCGAAGCTAGCCCACATCGCTCAGATCTGCCCTTTAAACCGTGACCCCCGCCCCATTCCCATACCCTAAACCCCTAACCCCTAAACCCGTTCTGGTTTGGGATTACGGGCTTGCCAGGATGTAGGGCCCAGGGCATTACAAGCGCCTTCATCAAACGACAAAAAGCCCAAAAAGCCTAAACCCCATGCAAACCCAGTGTTTAGGGTTTAGGGTTTAGGGTTTAGGGTTTAGGGTTTAGGGTTTAGGGTGGAACCCTACAACTATACTCCCCTTAGAACCTTAATAGAAATAACATGTTAAATATCCTCTTGGGTTTTATATAAACAAAAGTAAAAGCAAATAATTCCCAAGGGGGATATAGACAACCC
Organism: Symbiodinium natans; assembly: GCA_905221605.1. Lineage (NCBI taxonomy): Eukaryota > Dinophyceae > Suessiales > Symbiodiniaceae > Symbiodinium > Symbiodinium natans. The sequence goes on from CAJNDS010000274.1 coordinate 173,806, forward strand.
AAACCCCAAGCCCCTCTGGCAGCCCAGCAACCATACTATAGTAGGGACACCATTTTCTGAGGTGGGTCACTTTGGAAGGGAACCTTGGACCAACAAAAATAAGGGGTAAAGGGTGCAACTGGGCTACCAAGCCCCAAAGCCTTGCAAACCCTAAACCCTAAACCCTACTCAAAACCTAAACCCTAAACCCTGAACCCTAAACCCTAAACCCTTAACCCTTAACCCTAAGCCCCAAAACAGCCAAGGCCCGCACGCCCAGAAGGCGGCTCGCTTTACCGCCGGCCTGCTCCACAGTGCGGGGTCCAAGGCCGCTGGTGGCTTGAACTGAGTTTTGCAGGGCTTTGTTTTAGGGTTTAGGGTTTAGGGTTTGGGGTTTAGGGTTTAGGGTTTGGGGTTTAGGGTTTAGGGTTTAGGGTTCAGGGTTTAGGGTTTAGGGGTTTCGGTTTTAGGGTTAGTCCCTAAATCCTAAGCTCAAACCGTAAACCCTAAACCCTAATCCGGGTTTAGGGTTTGGGATTGCCGGCTTAGGGTTGTTGTAGGTCAGGGTTACCTAAACCCTAAACCCTAACCCTAAACCCTAAACCCTAAGCCCGGGTTGTTCTAGAGGTCCTCTGCAGAAATGGACCATAAGATGAAAGTGACCGAATATAGGGCGTTAAGCGATCATCTTTTAAGAGACCCCCCCCCTCAACCCCAAGCCTGAAACCCTAAACCCTAAACCCTAAACCCTAAACCCTAAACCCTAAACCCAGGGCCCAGCTAAAAAGTCAGCTTGGAACTTTCACCTGGCCTCACAGCAGGGTAGGATAGCCGGGGTTTTTAGACTTTAGCGTCTAGGGTTTAGGGCAGGCATTAGGGTTTAGGGTCTCAGGTGTTAGGGTTTCAGGGCTTAGGGGTTTAAGGTTTAGGGTTTAGGGCTTAGGGCTTCGGGTTTAGGGTTTAGGGCCTCGGCTTTATGGCCAAAACCAGATTTAATAGTTCAACCTCATTTCTCAGATCAGGTGGTGTAGGAGCGTAGGGTTCGCTGGACCCTTAGGGATTGCGCTTTAAGGTTCATGTCAATGTCCCTGAACACCAGAGGCCAAGAACGCCAATCCCCCGAAAGACGCCACAAATCCAGCTTAATTAAGAACCTGGGCGTGTCTTCTGTCGCACGCTCTGGGTTCAGGTTTTAGGAAACACTTAGGGCTTAGGTCTACAAACCCATATAGCCCACAAAATGAAGATCCGCCTTCATCTTCTTCTTCATGTCGATCGACTCCCTCGCTTTGGCCCACTGCCTTCAGTTGCCGGGGAGGGCCAAGGCACAGTTGTTGAGGGTTTCGGGTTTGGATTCAGGGTTTAGGGTTTAGGGTTTAGGGTTTTTGGTTTAGGGTTTAGGGTTTAGGGTTTAGGGTTTAGGGTTTAGGGTTTAGGGTTTAGGGTTTAGGGTTTGGTGCCGAGGACCGGGTTTGGGTGAACCTCAGCCAGTACATCGTGCCCATGAACATTGCTTCGAGCAAGCGAGCGTCTCAAAGCCGGCGAAGTTCTGAAGCTTGTTGCCCTAAACCCTAAACCCTAAACCCTAAACCCTAAACCCTAAACCCTAAACCCTAACAACTGGTTCTATCTAAAGCATAAGAACCAAAGTCCTGAACAATCTCCAACCAGGGGGTTAGCTCCTTGGCTACTAAGGGCGACCCTTTAAGTTGTTTGAAGACTCTCATGGGCCGTTCCTCCCCAAACCCCGAAACACAAATCTTTGGCAAAACTAACCGTGAGCCCGAAACCCTAAACCCTAAACCCTAAACCCTAAACCCTAAACCCTAAACCCTAAACCCTAAACCCCAATGTATTGAAACGCACATGACGCAACTGGGGCCGCCACAGCACCGTGTCCACGATCCCCATGTTGAAGAGCCTCGGAAATCCAGGTTGGGGTTTTGGGGTTTAGGGTTTAGGGTTTAGGGTTTAGGGTTTAGGGTTTAGGGTTTAGGGTTTAGGGTTTAGGGTTTTGGGGATTAGGGTTCAGGGTTCAGGGTTCAGGGTTTAGGGTTTAGGGTTTAGGGTTTAGGGTTTAGGGTGCCCTACTTGGAGGTTCATGGGTACGTCTAACCCCTCTTGTAAGTCTACTAAAAAAACCTACTTAGAGGACTTAGGGGGCTTGTGAGTGCAGTTAACAATGGGGGTTCTCTAAGTATCCTGAACCGCCAAGTACGGTGGATAGAGGAAATCGAGTCCCAGCTTTAGCGCTTAGGGTTTAGCGTTCAGGGTCCAGGATTTGGGTTTGGAGTCAAGGGTCTAGGGTTTGCTTACCATGATGGGTCCAAGTATTGGAGGTATGTGGAGGTCTGAACCGCAACCTTACAGCCAGACCCAAACCCAAAACCTCTGACGGCTTTCTCCGGGTGGTCGAACCCGAAACCCGAAACCCGAAACCCTAAACCCGAAACCCTAGACCCCAAATCCTAAAGCAGCAATTGCCATGGCCAGCTCCCTGCCTGTTGCATCGTCTGTACACACTTTTGCTACAAGTACACTGAACCCCCCTTAAAACCACCCAAGAAAACCCCTAAACAAAACCCGAAACAACCCGAAACAAAAAAAAAAAAACTAAAAACCCTAAACCCTAAACCCTAAACCCCAAACCCTAAAACTCCAAATGTAGGGAGATGGGGCTCTGAGCGGGTGGTTTGCCATAGAGGTCCTAGGGGTTCTACCTTGGACCCTCAAGGTTGTACCCTTGGGTTTTGGGGCGCCTTTACAAGGGTTTAGGGTTTAGGGTTTAGGGGCCCCTTTTTTAAATATCCCCAAGGTTGTACCCTTGGGTTTTGGGGGGGGCCCCTTTTGAAGGATCCCTACTTGGAGGTTCATGGTACTTATGAACCAGTTATAACCGTACTTATAACTGTACTGATAACCCTGATAGGGCACGTTTTAGTGGCTTCTAAGTGAAATATAAAGTACAGTTCTCATGGGTTAGTAGGTACCATGAACCTCAGAGTCCCTTACTTGAAGGGACTCTGAGGCTCCATATCAGGAGTATATTCAGGGGAACCTTTCGGGTACGACCTGAGGGGTACGAGTCTGCACCCCTTGACTCCATGGACCCCCCCCCCCCCCAAGAGCCCTAAACTAAGACCCCTTCGGAGCCACCCCCGCGAAATGCCCAAAATTTGAGGGTTTAGGGTTTAGGGTCTAGACCCTCGACCCTCCGGCTCCTAAGTGGAGTTCATCTTTGCTAGGACAGTGGGTTTAGGGTTTAGGGTTTAGGGTTTAGGGTTCTGCGCCTCCTGCAGTGCAGAGGGCAGATTCCGCAGTGTGCCGGCTGCTTGCGCCTGCCGTGATCCTGGGTCGTTCTGCCAGCCATGCTTCCTTCCAGCAGCCGGTAAGGGCGACTTTGGTGCCGTTTGCCGTACTGAAGTAGTGGCCCCAAACCCTAAACCCTAAACCCTAAACCCTAAACCCTAAACCCTAAACCCTGCTGCTTGGTGTCGCGGAGGGCAGCGCTGTGGTACTCCTGGAGTATATAGATGGGGCCCAGTCTGGGGCGAAGATGCCATGCAGGTTTGAGCGATGCCCCTTGACAACCCTAAACCCTAAACCCTAAACCCTAAACCCTAAACCCTAAACCCTGAACCCTGACACCCTCGACCCTAAACCTTAAACGTGCGAGCCTGGCGTCCCAGAGAAATGGATACTGGGAGATGAGACTGGTGGAGAGCCTCTACAAAAGACGCAAGGGTGGAGGGCTTAGGGTTTAGGGTTTAGGGTTCAGGGTTCAGGGTTCAGGGTTTAGGGGTTAGGGTTTAGGCTGCGGGCTTCGGGCCTGGGGCCTAGGGCTTCGGGCTTCGGGCCATCAAGCATACCGCTCCAGGTGCTCATGCAAAAACAGATTGCTCGACACAAGCTCCTAAATCCCAAGCCCGTGGCTAACAAACTCCTCACCCTAAACCCTAAACCCTAAACCCTAAATCCCAAACCCTAAACCCTAAATCCTAAACCCTAAACCCTAAATACTAAACCCTAGAAACCCGAAACCCGACATTCCTCGGCCGGCTGCTGTTTGATGGCCTTGTCCGAAACCTCGCACTTGGAGCCTCTGCGACAGTTTGGGGTTGGGGGGTCATAAGGGTTTGGGTTTAGGGTTCAGGGTTCAGGGTTCAGGGTTCAGGGTTTAGGGTTTAGGGTTTAGGGTTTAGGGTTTAGGGTTTAGGGTTTAGGGTTTAGGGTTCACAGGGTTTAGGGTTCACAGGGTTTACAGGGTTTATAGGGTTTATAGGGTTTAGGGTTTAGGGTTTAAGGGGTGTCAGGTCGAATCTGAGGTGTTTTGTGGGAGCTTTTTAGGGTTTAGGGTTTGGGGTTTGGGGTTTAGGGTTTAGGGTTTAGGGTTTCGGGTTAGGGTTTAGGGTTTAGGGTTAGGGTCTTAGTGGTTGGCCTGGGGGCCGCCCCTAGACTTCAGACACCATCTACGTCTGCAACGCCTCTAGAGTTCATGGCTCATGGAGTACCCAGGGTTTCGGGTTTAGGGTTTAGGGTCTAGGGTTTACGGGGTATACTAGACCCAGGAGTAACCCAGGAATAAAAGGGGCGCACAAGACAAAATAATAAAGGTCCTACTCCGGGTCCTAGTGCGTATACCCGAAACCCTACTTCCTAAGTAAACCCTACGGCCTATGGCCATGGATTTAGGTCCAGGGTTTAGGGGGGTGTTGGGGTCAAAGGCTTACCCTCCGCCATTCGCCAAAGGCTACTTCCTTCCAACAGCTCAGCAATGATGGCTTCGTGTTTTTGAGGCTTGGCTGAGGGTTCTGGACCCTGAGCCCTGAGCCCTGAACCCTGAATCTTGACAAAACCCTACAAAGCCCTAAACCCCATACCCAACACCCAAAACCCCAAAACCCTAGGTTCTCTTCGCCAGCCAAAGAGCCAAACTTGCTTTGCTTCAGTGTCATCGTCTCCTGCCCGGGCAGAATGCGGTTTGGTGCTTGGGGTTTGAGGCGTTAAAGGTTTCTGTCCTTTGGGGTTTGAGATCCTACGCGGCTTTGTCGCTGGAGTGTGCTGCACATGCCCAGCACAGGAATATGTGTTTCGTCCAGTCTTTCACTTGCATGCCCTGTTTTGACGGTCATTGTTCTGGTTTCACTCTTCCTGCTTCATGTCATCAACCCTGTCAGCACGCAAGGACCTAACCACACCTTAACCACCCTAAACCCTGAACCCTAAACCCTAGACCCTAGACCTAAACCCTAAACCCAAAAAGAACCTAAACCCTGGCCGACTGTATGCAAGGAGGGTTTAGGGCGAAGGTGTTCAGGTCTGGGCGACATGGAGAAAGCGGCGTATTATGGCATTCTATCAAGGCTCCACACACTCTTACTTCTCTCACTCAATCCTGGTGCGTTTTGAGACTTTGTTCTAGTCCATCTCCGTTGTTCCTGTATATCTACTAGCCCCCAAAACCCACAACCCAAAACCCTTAAACCCTAAACCCTAAACCCTAAACCCTAAACCCTTAAACCCTAGCACAGGACCGGCTCATGCCGAGGGTGTGTCCTAAGAGGACGATAGATCATTTACTCTAAGGGTCGTTCCATGGTCCCTTAATATGTGTGTCCTGAAATTCATGGGTTTGGGGTCTAGAGTGAGTCTAGGGTTTAGGGGTTTGTAGTAGAAGCCGAAAAGTTGGAAACTCAATAGCCTCAATCACAAAGAGTGAAGTATAGGGAATCCCAGCACGACTTGTCCTTAAAAAGTTTTCCAACGTCTTGGGGTTTACTGTAGGGTTTAGGGGACCCTTACGAGGGTTCCCAAAATAGGGGTACCCCCGGTATACCCCAAATAGAACAGAATCCCCTTAAAGGGAGCCCCAAAAGTGTACCCCTATCTTCGGAGTTGATATCGGGGAACCAACCCCTTTTAGGGTTTAGGGATTGGGGACCACTGGGCGTCCTAGACACGGCTACAAGCACCACCGGGTCCTTCGTCTGCGAATCGAAGGTGGGATTCACAATGAGGGAATTGACAAACACCCAGAGGTGGCCGCCTGGAGGAATGGTGCTCAGTGTGTGGAGGGTTTGGGGTGTCAGAGCTTTAGGGTTTCGGGGCTTGTCGGGTTTAGGGGCTTAGGGATTTCAGGGGTTGATGGTTTAGGGTTGTGTTCCGGAGGACATTTACCGTCCGCGGCAGCCTGAACGCAACCAGAAACACTAAGTGAGCACGGCGAGACCGATCCAAACAGGATTCCCTGCCGCAAATGCATGCTACTCAAGCCGACATTGTCATCGTAGCTCGTCTAGATTCTCTGCTGCAATTGTATGCTGCTCTAGCCCGAGCCCCACATCTCATGACGGCCAACACTGCAAAAACGGATCCAGCCTACTGGCAAGTGTGTAGTTCTCTAAATTAGGGCCCCATTTGTCTAGGGCCTTAAGGGAAGGGGGGTTCATGGGGGGGTAGGTATCTTAGGGAAGCTTAGAGAGCCTGGGAGCCCAATTTTTTCCCTTGAACCGCCCTCCCTTAAGAATCCTACAATTTTGCAGGTCTTATATTGAATACGGCACCCTGAGAGAGAATGACCCAAGAAGGAACCTAACTCAGAGAGCTACCCATCATTTTGCTGTACCCAAACCCTAAAAACACTAGCAACCTTGAACAAGCCTAGAAAAAAGACCCTAATTAAACCCTAAACCCTAAACTCCAAACCCCAAACCCTAAACCCCAAACCCTAAACCCCAAACCCCAAACCCTAAACCCTAAACCCCAAGCCCTAAACCCCAAGCCCTAAACCCTAAACCCTACACCCCCCCCCCCAAACAAAAAAAACAAAAAAACACATAATAAAAACAAGACATCAAAACTCCAGGAGAGCAGCTACCCAAGTCTTGATTCTTGGGGCGCGGGCGAACGTGGTGCGGCTTGACGTCCTGGGCTCAAGAAGCCTATATCAACCCGAAGCTCTAGGTTTAGGGTTTAGGGTTTAGGGTTTAGGGTTTAGGGGTTGAGGGTTGAGGGTTTAGGGTTATGGGGTTTAGGGTTTAGGGTACGCTCGTTCTCTGACCCATTGTCACGCAGAAACCTGTACAGACGTTGAGACAGGGTGGAGGCGCGGGGGT
>CAJNDS010000275.1:0-180026 GCA_905221605.1 Symbiodinium natans
CAGAAGCCCTTTGAATCAGTACACCTGGGGCACTTCAACCTACTTGGAGGTTCATGGTACTTCTTGACTATTTTCTAATTGGTTTTAGGGGCTTAGCAGGGTTTACTTAAAGGTTCATGGTACTTCTTGACCAATTGTAGCTGTACTTATAACCCATATTGGGGCACTTGAGGGGCTTATAAGTCTATAAGTAGAGTTACAACTTTTGTTGATAAGTACCATGAACCTCCAAGTTGTACGGCGACTGTCCACCAGGATCCGCTAAGTAGATGACGAAGAGAAGCCGCTTCAGAATCGCCCTTCCACAACACCTGAATCTGGAAGAGTTGGTGATCCGATTTCGATCCGATGCTGGTACTGAGCGAGTTCTGGTAGCAGCCTTTCAACATCTGTGCACAACGGTGTCCAATCCGCACGGGCTCTGAGCGTGCACGGCCCCGCGCGGCTCTTCGGCGACTGTCCGCGAAGCCCGCTACCACCCAGCCCTACTGCCAATGTCTAAATGTATTATCATTTTTGTTTATTTATTCTTATTCTTATTCTTATTCTTATTCTTATTCTTATTGTAATTAATGATATGATATAAGTTGATTATATACGGGTCCACCGATCTCCTGCCCGCGTTAAAATGGCTAAGTACCGCCCTCAGCGTAACTTCGTGTTATGGTTTGGGCTCTTGGGGGGGCGGCTCTCGGCTTTTGAGCGTTTCTTCCCTTGTGCAACCTCGGGCAGGCTAGAGCTGTGAGCTCAGCGCCGAGGAGTGTAAAGCCCTCGGACGAGGCAAACGCTGGGCACGTTCAGGCAACCTGCATAATCCCAGCTGTTCGCATCCTTTGCAACAGAAAAGAAGCGAGGAGAAAGTAGAAAAATCGGCAGAAAGCCCGCACAAAGCCAGGCTTTGGCTGCCTTCAGGAGGCTTTACCCTATCCTCCACACGACGGCTGCTAGAAGTCTCTGAGGATCATGACTCCGCCTACACTACAGCGCCGAAACTACAGATGCTGCTATGCTCTCTACCCGAACCACCCCAGACCCCAAGCCCTGAACCCGAAACTCTGAATCCACCATAATTGACACCCCCTCAGATTGGAATTTGCACCCCCCCCCCCCCCCAAAAAAAAAAAAAAAAAAAGCCGCGGCCCCTGGAATCATCCCAATATGGCAAACAAACTTTGAGGAAAGCCTACCTTGGACTTCCAGCAACTCATCGGTGCGATGTGCAAGGACTCCAGTGCCTCACATTTGGGGGGGAAGGCCAATTTTGCCATCTGAACTATTAGGCTTCCTGCGCAGTATTGTCTCAAGGTATCTTGGGGACCCATACCCCACCTTTCAAATGTGCAGCTCGGAGCTCATTCAAATGTGCAGCTCAGAGCTCAGAAGGCAACTCGCAGGGCAACCTGCATCGTGGCCAAGCTCAGGAGACTGATGGATGCCGCATCGGAGGTAGACTCCGGCGGAGCAATCAGTTCGCAAGTGGATCCGATTTTTTGGAAGCACACGCCGTCCGATATCAGGACGTACCCGCAACAAACATCCGGGTTGCAGAGGCTGCAGCAGGCCTCCCAAGACATGACTGACTGCTGGGTGGTCTCTTCTCCTGTCCAGCCAACGTTTGCGCCTGCAACAAAGGTTCCTGAACATTGGCTGGTCTGGCTGACCAGACCAGCTCCGACAACGAATGGTGTGGTTGTTGAGGCTGCTGGCGAGCCGCTTCCACATGTCGTTCCGGCGCAATTGAAAGGAGCTTGCCCAAAAGTGGCCAGCGCCGTCTCAACAGCTGACGTGCAGCAAGCCCCGGGGAAGCAAGCCATGTAGTCCTGCACGTACTGGCACGTGGTGTCCACATTTCCATCCGTGGGCATTGACAGTTGTTGCATGCATGTTGCTGAAGCCATGACCGCATCAGCGGTACATCCGCTGTCACCTGTGTTGCTGCCGCCTGTGTTGCTGTTACCTGTGTTGCTGCTACTTCCACATGTCGTTCCGGCGCAATTGAAAGGAGCTTGTCCAAAAGTGGCCAGCGCCGTCTCAACAGCTGACGTGCAGCAATCCCCTGGGTAGCAAGCCATGTAGTCCTGCACGTACTGGCACGTGGTGTCCGCATTTCCACCCGTGGGCACTGACAGTTGTTGCATGCATGTTGCTGCAGCCATGACTGCATCTGCATCACATGCCCCAGCGACGTCTTGTGGCATCCACGAAGTGAGGACCATGATCAAGAGGAGATGTCGGGACATGCTGTCAAGCACTGCTTCCGCAACAGGAAAGCAAATTGGGTGACAAGCTTGGACCTTGAGACCTACGATCACGGGACCGACATGCAGGAACCCACAGAATGGGTGTGCCCCCCCCCCCCCCCCCATGTTGGATTTAAGGGTTTAGGGCTTAGGGGGTCACAAACCTCCAGCATCCCGCTGCGATTTCTCACAGCACGTGGTCATCGACAGAAGCCTTTTGAGTCAGTACACCTGGGGCACTTCAACCTACTTGGAGGTTCATGGTGCTTCTTGACTACTTTCTAAATGGTTTTAGGGGCTTAGCAGACTTTACTTAAAGGTTCATGGTACTTATTGACCAATTGTAGCTGTACTTATAACCCATATTGGGGCACTTGAGGGGCTTATAAGTGTATAAGTAGAGTTACAATTTTTGTTGATAAGTACCATGAACCTCCAAGTTGTACGGCGACTGTCCACCAGGATCCGCTAAGTAGATGACGAAGAGAAGCCGCTTCAGAATCGCCCTTCCACAACACCTGAATCTGGAAGAGTTGGTGATCCGAATTTGATCCGATGCTGGTACGAGAATGAGCGAGTTCTGGCAGCAGCCTTTCAACATCTGTGCACAACGGTGTCCAATCCGCACGGGCTCTGAGCGTGCACGGCCCCGCGCGGCTCTTCGGCGACTGTCCGCGAAGCCGGCTACCACCCAGCCCTACTGCCAATGTTGATGATGATGATGATGATGATGATGATTATTATTGTTGTAATTAATGATATGATACAAGTTGATTATATACGGGCCCAGCTCCTGCCCGCGTTATAATGGGGGCCGGAGCGTCGCTCACCAGGGCATAGGCCCATATGAGGGCGTGGCGGGTCTCCAAGGGTACGGCAAAGACATCGCCCGGCCGCATTAAGCTAAGACCATGCCAGAGGCCATATACCTATGCATGGAACCCTACAAGCACTAAGCCCTAAAGCACTCCAGCTACACCTTCTAAGTACCGCCCTCAGCGTAACTTCGTATTATGGTTTTGTTGGGCTCTTGGGGGGCGGCTTTAGGCTTTTGAGCGTTTCTTCCCTTGTGCAACCTCGGGCAGGCTAGAGCTGTGAGCTCAGCGCCGAGGAGTGTAAAGCCCTCGGACGAGGCAAACGCTGGGCACGTTCAGGCAACCTGCATAATCCCAGCTGTTCGCATCCTTTGCAACAGAAAAGAAGCGAGGAGAAAGTAGAAAAATCGGCAGAAAGCCCGCACAAAGCCAGGCTTTGGCTGCCTTCAGGAGGCTTTACCCTATCCTCCACACGACGGCTGCTGGAAGTCTCTGAGGATCATGATCCCGCCTACACTACAGCGCCCTACAGATGCTGCTATGCTCTCTATTCGAACCACCCCAGACCCCAAGCCCTGAACCCGAAACTCTTCTGAATCCTACCCCCTCAACCTGCCACCATAATTGACACCCCCTCAGGGTGGAATTTGCAGCCCCCCCCCCCCCCAAAAAAAAAAAAAAAAGCCGTGGCCCCTGGAATCATCCCAATATGGCAAACAAACTTTGAGGAAAGCCTACCTTGGACTTCCAGCAACTCATCGGTGCGATGTGCAAGGACTCCAGTGCTTCACATTTGGGGGGGGAAGGCCAATTTTGCCATCTGAAGTATTCGGCTTCCTGCGCAGTATTGTCTCAAGGTATCTTGGGGACCCATACCCCACCTTTCAAATGTGCAGCTCGGAGCTCATTCAAATGTGCAGCTCAGAGCTCAGAAGGCAACTCGCAGGGCAACCTGCATCGTGGCCAAGCTCAGGAGACTGATGGATGCCGCATCGGAGGTAGACTCCGGCGGAGCAATCAGTTCGCAAGTGGATCCGATTTTTTGGAAGCACACGCCGTCCGATATCAGGACGTACCCGCAACAAACATCCGGGTTGCAGAGGCTGCAGCAGGCCTCCCAAGACATGACTGACTGCTGGGTGGTCTCTTCTCCTGTCCAGCCAACGTTTGCGCCTGCAACAAAGGTTCCTGAACATTGGCTGGTCTGGCTGACCAGACCAGCTCCGACAACGAATGGTGTGGTTGTTGAGGCTGCTGGCGAGCCGCTTCCACATGTCGTTCCGGCGCAATTGAAAGGAGCTTGCCCAAAAGTGGCCAGCGCCGTCTCAACAGCTGACGTGCAGCAAGCCCCTGGGTAGCAAGCCATGTAGTCCTGCACGTACTGGCACGTGGTGTCCACATTTCCATCCGTGGGCATTGACAGTTGTTGCATGCATGTTGCTGCAGCCATGACCGCATCAGCGGTACATCCGCTGTCACCTGTGTTGCTGCCGCCTGTGTTGCTGCCGCCTGTGTTGCTGTTACCTGTGTTGCTGTTACTTCCACATGTCGTTCCGGCGCAATTGAAAGGAGCTTGTCCAAAAGTGGCCAGCGCCGTCTCAACAGCTGACGTGCAGCAATCCCCTGGATAGCAAGCCATGTAGTCCTGCACGTACTGGCACGTGGTGTCCACATTTCCATCCGTGGGCATTGACAGTTGTTGCATGCATGTTGCTGCAGCCATGACCGCATCAGCGGTACATCCGCTGTCACCTGTGTTGCTGCCGCCTGTGTTGCTGCCGCCTGTGTTGCTGTTACCTGTGTTGCTGTTACTTCCACATGTCGTTCCGGCGCAATTGAAAGGAGCTTGTCCAAAAGTGGCCAGCGCCGTCTCAACAGCTGACGTGCAGCAATCCCCTGGATAGCAAGCCATGTAGTCCTGCACGTACTGGCACGTGGTGTCCACATTTCCATCCGTGGGCATTGACAGTTGTTGCATGCATGTTGCTGCAGCCATGACCGCATCTGCATCACATGCCCCGGCGACGTCTTGTGGCATCCACGAGGTGAGGACCATGATCAAGAGGAGATGCCGGGACATACTGTCAAGCACTGCTTCCGCAACAGGAAAGCAAGTTGGGTGACAAGCTTGGACCTTGAGACCTACGATCACGGGACCCACATGCAGGAACCCACAGAATGGGTGCCCCCCCCCATGTTGGATTCAACAGGGCTCAGGTCTTAGGATCCCTAAACCCTAAACCCTAAACCCTAAACCCTGGCTTAGGTCTTCTGGGCTCGGGTCCTTTCATGTCGTTCAGCGCCTCATTGATGAAGAACGCCTCCTCCACCACAGGTCCAATTGCCGACGTGAAGTATCGCAGGTGCCGATCAAACTCGTCGTTGTTCAGCCTCGGAAAGCTGGGGACCTCCGAAAATGCTTTTTTTTTTTTTTTTTTTTTTGGGGGGGGGGGCTTCTTTGGGGCTTCCTTGCATACGGCAGACAGTATGTAGATCGTGTCTGCTCTCCAGGTCTTTTCTTTGCGGAGGCGTTCCCCTTTTAGGGGGAAATACCCAGCGGGAACAAGAGAACCGCGAGGCGGATCGTCGATTCTTGACGTCTCGTCTCGTAGTACTAGCTCTCGGACTAGGGCTTTTGTTCCTAAACCCTAAGCCCTAAGCCCTAAGCCCTAAACCCTAAACCCTAAACTCTAGACTCTGAACCCTGTGCATGCAAGAGTCTTCGCATTGAACCTCGACATGACATCGGCCAGCGCTTCGAAGAACCACTTCCGCTGCGACTTCCACTCAGCGACCTGCTCGGACCGGGCTCGTGTCTGAGATTTGTTGTTTAGGGTTTAGGGTTTAGGGTTTAGGGTTTAGGGTTTAGGGTTTAGGGTTTAGGGTTTAGGGTTTAGGGTTTAGGGTTTAGGGTTTAGGGTTTAGGGTTTAGGTTTTAGGGTTTAGGGTTTAGGGGTTTTTAGGGTTTAGGGTTTAGGGTTTAGGGTTTAGGGTTTAGGGTTTAGGGGGTTTAGGGTTTAGGGTTTAGGTGTTTAGGGTTTAGGGGTTTAGGGTTTAGGGTTTCAGGGTTTAGGGTTTTAGGGTTTAGGTTTAGGGTTTAGTGGGAGTATAGGGTTTAGGGGTTTAGGTTTAGGGTTTAGGTTTAGGGTTTAGGGTTTAGGGTTTAGGTTAAGGGTGTAGGGGTTTAGGGTTTTAGGGTTTAGGGTTTATGGTTTTAGGGTTTAGGGTTTTGAGGGTTTCGGGTTTAGGGTTTTTAGGGTTTAGGGTTTCGGTTAGGGTTTGGTTTATGGTTTTAGGTTTAGGGTTTAGGGTTTAGGGTTTAGGGTTTAGGGTTTAGGGTTTAGGGTTTAGGGTTTAGGGTTTAGGGTTTAGGGTTTAGGAAGCGCCAGGCTTTTGCGCGATCCCACCCCGGGTTCCGCTACGTCCCGGGCATGGCCCGAGCCACTCGAGCCAGCACGATCCGAGTAGGGTCTTGGGATTTTGGGGTTTAGGGTTTAGGGTTTTGGGATTTTGGGGTTTAGGGTTCTGGGATTTTGGGGGGTGAAAATCGCAGTATTGGGACCCTGAGGGTATATTTGTTCGTAGTTCTTCCGACCCCCATGTTAGCCCCCCCCACCCCCCACCCCCCTCCCGCCTGCTCCGTTTCCTCGCCGGGCTTGGAGCCTTGGCTTTTGCGAACCGCACGGCTTTGGGAGCAGAGGCACTTAGGGCTTCTGTCTGTCTCTTTCATGGGGCTAGCAGAACCCTAAACCCGAAACCCTAAACCCCAAACCCTAAAAACCCTAAAAAACCCTAAAAACCCTAAAAACCCTTAAAACCCTAAAACCCTAAAAACCCTAACAACCCTAAAAACCCTAAAACCCTAAAAACCCTAACAACCCTAAAAACCCCAAAACCCTAAAAACCTGAAAACCCTAAAGAACCCTAAAAACCCTAAACAAAACCCAAAAACCCTAAACCCCATAAACCCCAAACCCCTGCGGCCGAAGCCGCTCTTCTGGCCATTCTTCTTCCAGTCCCCGAAGTCCTTGGAGTTCCTCTGAATGACGGTGAGCCTGCCAAGTGAGCATCGCGTTCCCGTTTTGGTTTAGGGTTTAGGATTTAGGGTTTAGGGTTCAGGGTTCAGGGTTCAGGGTTCAGGGTTCAGGGTTCAGGGTTCAGGGTTCAGGGTTCAGGGTTCAGGGTTCAGGGTTCAGGGTTCAGGGTTCAGGGTTCAGGGGTCAGGGTTCAGGGTTCAGGGTTCAGGGTTCAGGGTTCAGGGTTCAGGGTTCAGGGTTTCAGGGTTCAGGGTTTAGGGTTTAGGGTTTTAGGTTTTAGGGTTTATGGTTTAGGTTTAGGGTTTAGGTGAGGGTTTAGGTTTAGGGTTTTCAGGGTTTAGGGTTTAGGTTTGGTTTAGGGTTTAGGGTTTAGGGTTAGGGGGTTTTTAGGGTTAGGGTTAAGGGTTTAGGGTTTAGGTTTTAGGTTTAGGGTTTAGGGTTTTTTCAAGGGTGTAGGGTTTAGGTTTAGGGTTTGGGTTAAATGTTTTAGTGTTTTTAGGGTTTAGGGTTTAGGGTTTAGGGTTTAGGGTTTAGGGTTTGGGTTTTAGGGTTTAGGGTTTTTAGGTTTAGGTTTAAGGTTTAGGGTTTAGGGTGTAGTGGGCTTTAGGGTTTAGAAGGGTTGAGGGTTGAGGGTTGAGGGTTGAAGGGTTGAGGGGTGAGGGTTGAGGGTTTGAGGGTTCAGGGTTTCAGGGGTTCAGAGGTTCAGGGTTCAAGGGTTCGGGTTCAGGGTTCAGGGTTTAGGGGTCTAGCACTGCCCTCCGCACTTTCCCCTGTGGCCCACATACCAAGTTTTTGGCCCCTTGCCTGCCATTTCTTTTTCCGTGGACTCCCTCCGACTGGATGCTAGATGCTTTCACTACGTGTTTTGCAATGGGCGCAGTGCTACATATATCTATATAATATACCCTATTATATACACATACATATATAATATGAATGGTATAAATAAATATCACATATATATATATCTAATATATTTTTCTATGTATAATGATTCACCCCGGCGGCCCCCCCCCCCCCTCCCCCCTACCCCCCCCCCCCCTCCCCCCCTACCCCCCCCCCCCCCCCCAATTTACCCCCCCCCCCCCCCTGTGGTGTGGTGGGGGGTTGGTTTTAGGGTTTTAAGGATTTAGGGTTTAGGGTTTAGGGTTTAGGGTTTAGGGTTTAGGGTTTTAGGGTTTTAGGGTTTTAGGGTTTAGGGTTTAGGGTTTACGGTTTAGGGCTTTAGGGTTTAGGGTTTAGGGTTTAGGGTTTAGGGTTTAGGGTTTTCCCCGCGGATGGGGTACTAAGATGATCCCCCCCCCCTGTGGTGTGGTTGGGGGTTGGTTTTAGGGTTAGGGTTTAGGGTTCAGGGTTTTAGGGTTTAGGGTTTAAGGTTTAAGACTTAAGGTTTAGGGTTTAGGGTTAGGGTTTAGGTTTTAGGTTTTAGGGTTTAGGGTTTAGGGTTTAGGGTTTAGGGGTTTAGGGTTTAGGGTTTAGGGTTTGGGGACCGTAGAGTAGACTTAGGGGGGGGGGGGATACCATGGGGGGGGGGGGGGGGCCCAGGACGCTCGACGCTGAACCATATATACGTATGTTGATGCACACCGTATGCAATAAATCTATGAAGAATGTAAACTGTGCATGTATATCTATGCAGATACACACACACACACACTCTCAAAGGCCCCTTGAGTTACCGAGCCGAAAAGTGGAGGCCCGGTTAAAACGACTTTAGCCGTAGTGTATCAAAACCAAATGAATCTTAGGCAGACATTCTAAGCTAGATGAACCCCCTAAACCTAAACCCTAAACTCTCAACCCTGAACCCTAAACCCTGGGCCCTAAAGATGAAGCTATGCTACTCCACACTTGAAGAAGCTTGCGGGCGCGGCTTTCCGGGCACTTCCGTCAGCGGGGACGGGTTGTTGCCCAGCTTTGTATACCTCATCTCCGTGGCTTCATGGGGCCCTCAGTTCGTCTGGGTCATTTCGACACCGATGTCCTAACACCTCAGAGACATCCCCAAAACAAAACATCCTGCAACTATCACGGGGGATTGAGGGGGTCCAGGATTCTTGCGTCTGCGTGTTTTTGAAGGTTTAGGTTTTAGGGGTTCATCAGGGTTGAGGGCTCAACAGGCCCCTGAACCCTAACAGCCTTGCAGTTCAAGCGAATCCGCCTGTCTTTAGGGAGCTTTGTGCACATGGGTCTCCCAGTATGGAGCGTGTAGAATCCTGGGGCCTGGTTAGTTAGAACGGCTTTCGATTTTGACGACATAGGGGTTATCTGAAAGCACGACCTGAAAACACGACATGCCGGAACCTAAGCTCCATGCCTCTTAAATCTCACACATGTCCGAACATTCCGACACGGCGCGAGTTGGACGACAGGTGCTTGTCACCTTAGCCATGGCTCTTCGGCACACGTAAGACTTCTGATTACCACAACTCCCGCAGTCCCTGTAGCCTAGCGAAACCGGAGATTCTAGTCTATCTCACAGAGTGGAGATGCCGAAGATTGCGGACTCTGTGTTCCCAGTATTCAAAAATGCAAAGTACTTGCAAGAGTTGGGCGTCGTGTACATAGTACAAATCTATGCAGAGCATCTACTTTATACAGTATGAAGAGTATACTGAGTATACAGAGGATACAGAGGATACATAGGATACGTAGGATACGTAGGATACATAGGATACATAGGATGCATAGTATAGTATAGCTATTTACAGTATGTATCATTGCACAAGCCGTATATCTATGTGTTCTATATATGTATATATACATATATACAGAAATACATAGATGAATTTGCTTTATATGAAATTGACACTGATTTGATCTGTACTGGCAAGGGAGCTGCTTTCCATACAATGAGCACACATTAACCAACTGATGAACAATAATCGCGCGACGAACCCTTACTCGTGCTGAGTCGTTCTCAAAGACTTCGACTTCCCAAGAGCTCACACATCAACGCCGCTGCGTGGCCGAGGACAATGTAGTCGACAACACCAGGGCTGTCCTTCTTGCAGTTGCCACTTTTGGCCTCAGCAGTCACGTTGCGCGCTAGATTCACTGCGGGGTAGGTTGAGCCTGACCACTGACAAGGTGCCAAGCGTAAGGATCCTGAAAACCTCCACAAAAAATTGCGGAGAGGGGCGGGGGGGGGTGGGGGGATTCCCACATTCCGTACGAAGAACCAGGGGGGGAAGAGGATTAAGTGGGCAGCAAACACAGCACCTTCCAGCAAAAAGTGGCACGTGAATACGTACTTCAAACCCGTGGTAAAAGCCGAGAAGCTGGATCACTGATAGGAACAAGGAATCATCAAGAACAAACAGAAACCCTCGCCAACTCTGCAGCTCACAACCGCCCTAAATCCTAAACCATCCTAAACCCTAAACCCTACAGTAAACCCTAAACCCTAAACCCTAAACCCTAAACCCTAAACCCTAAACCCTAAACCCCCCAAAATCCCCAGCCCTAAACCCCCTGAACCCCTTGAACCCCTTAAACCTAAGCATTGCACCTTGAGGCATCGCCCCCAGAGGCGCTCCGCCCAGTACCAGTCGGGCCCTGGAGGCTTTCGAAGGCCCTAAACCCTAAACCCCAAACCCTAAACCCTAAACCCTAAACAAAAACCCCTCGTGAAAGGGCTCAAGGGTTTAGGGGCTTAAGGGCTTAGGGCTTTTGGGTTGTGAGTGACTAACACTGGTCACGCCGCGGCGGACTTTTTCCAGCTACCGACATGGCTAGGACGCGGAGTTAGGCTGGGCTTTCTAGCGGGGTGGAACGCGGTCCCGGATAGTCCTCCTGGTGCAGATGCACGGCTTACCCGTCGTCGAGAGGGGGGGGGCGCCGGCTCCAGTACCGGTTTGAGTGGCTAGCACGGGCCACTATGTCGCAGGTTTCGCCCTGAGGTACGGCATGTTTGCCCTTGTACGAAGAGTCCTTCATAGGAATCCCAATCGGGGGTACTATAGGACTGTTCGTATAAGGGGGAAACATCCCAAGCTGCATGTCAACCTCTACACTCGGCCTTCTATGGAGCTCTTCACACTCGCCTACGTGCTTGGTAGTGCCGCAACACGGGAGAATTTCACAAGGGTTCAGGGCTCATAAGGGCTTGAGGGCATGAGGGTTAAGAGGCCCAGAGGCATGCGTAACTATGCAGGGTTGTTCATGAATTCAGGTGTACTTCCTCAGTCGAGGCAAAGCAGGCTCCAGGACTCAAAATGTTAGCCAAGTCGACTGAGGAGCGGATGGAGGGAATAGGGTTTCGGGCCGAATCCCCCTGCCCTGAACTGCGACCTCATCAGGACCCTCAAGGGCCCCTCTAGGTCGACGTCACAGGCACGTCGCCCGACGCGCAACGCACGGAGCGCGAGTCTAAGCCGCCAGCGCAACATATGCAGGACCCATGACCCATGAGCCCCCCCAGGCAAAGCCCCTTCAAGCTCATCGACACCTCCAACCTCGAAGGCCGAAAGCCTCTGAGCCCTGCCGACGAGCCGCCCAGAGGATTGGTTTGCTTGCGCTTCTCCGTGAGGCCATTGGGAGGTCCTGGATGGGTAGGACTACTCTGCTGTGCCTGGAGCCCTGGTGAAAAATCAGAGATTTGGGCAGTAGGCACCAGCAACGAGCAGGTTTTGTTTATCAATCCCCTAGGTTAGGGTCAGGGCTATGGATACGCTCTCGAGTGAATGCTACACGCCTCGACGATTGTAGTATTGTATAATTTCTGGTGCCAGATTATTATAGCATTTTAAACTTGTTCTAGTATCATAGTTGTTTTGTTGTAGTAATGGAGTATACGATTGCAGTTTGGGATGTTGCTGGAGAGCCGAGAGACGGGACCTGGTGCGTTTCAGGCTTTGGCGGGCTTGTGATTCTTATTGTTGTTGAGTTTTTTCTTCTCATTGCCATGATACTTGCTATTTCTACTATTGTTGCGGGCGGCGGGCGTAGACGTGTCAGACATAGTCATGCCGACACTGCAAAGCTCCAAGTGCTGCTGAACCTTGGAGTTTAGAGTACCCTCAACCCGAAGTGGGTTCAATGAAGGGCTGCTTCAGGCCACGCCTGATCCTAGGGCCCCGAAGTTTTGTGCCCTTCCTGACAATATCACACTACGATCCCCAGCGCAAGGACTCTGACGCCACGGGCTTCTTCCCTTGCAGGGCCTAGACGCTGCATCTCAAAGATCTCATCGAAGTGATAGAACACGGTCCTTAAGGGCAGGGGAGCATCGAAACGCAGGGAAAGTGCGAAGGAGATGCAGAAGGGGAGGGGGCGGGAGAAGCGACAACGAGGAACCTTCGCCAGCGCCAACAATTGCTGTTGGCGGCCCCTTTCTTCATCCTCAGGGTTTCCGCAAGCCCTAAGGGCCCTAAACTCCGTACCAAAGCCCTCAACGCCCTCAACGCCCTCAAAGCCCTCAAAGCCCTCAACTCGTTGAAACGCGCTCTCTTCAGGTTCAAAACCTTAACAATAAGAAGAAGAAGAAGAAGAAGAACAATAATAGTAACAATAATAATCATAATAGTCGTCATAGGAACAATCGTAAAACTTAATGTCAGCTAAATGCTCATCCGGGCAGCTTGTTCCTCTTGGTCTTGGTGTCCGTCCAGATGAACCTCAGCTACTGCACGGGGAGGCGTCAAGGCTGAGAGAAGCTTTGTGGGGACTTGGGATCGGGAGACCTCCTGGGCCTTTCTTATTGTGTAACATATGCAATACAGTACAATATCGTACTGTGTTGTTTGTTTTGCATTTGCCATATGATACTACATTGCCTTGTGTTACTATTCCGTCTGCGGAATCTTTGATCTCCCCCCAGGTCGCAGACACGAGCTCCACTAAACACTCCGCCGAAGGCACGTCAAACCCGCGGGAAGGTTCTCACCGGCGAAGTCCTCCGGATAGGATGCTTTTGGGGCTCCGGTGGCCAGGGATTTCGGGGGCCCCTACTGTAAGGCGCTCGGCCCTGCAAACCTCGAGCGTCTCATCCCTATCATCCCTAAAACCCTTGTGCAACCCTCAAAACCCTAAAACACCCTCAACAACCCTAAAAAACCCTAAACACCCTAAAAACCCTCAAAACCCCTAAAAAACCCTAAAAACCCTTTCAAAAACCCTAAAACCCCCATTAAAAAATATACTTTAAAAAAAAAACTAAACCCTAAGGCTTCAGAGCAGGTCTGAGCCTTGGATCTCCACAACTCCGGCTTGTCCAACTTGGGCCGCAGGAACTCGCTCCGGCCGCCTGCTTGGGGGGGCTTAGGGCTTCGGGGGGTTTAGGGTTTAGGGTTCAGGGTTTAGGGTTTAGGGTTTAGGGTTTGGGGTTTAGGGTTTAGGGTTTAGGGTTTAGGGTTTAGGGTTTTAAACCCTAAACCCTAAACCCTTTGGATCTCTGGCTTCCTCGGGCCCCGAAACAAACTACAGGAGAGAGAGGTCCTTTGAGAGCCCGTTCCCACGGGTCATTTGAAGGTGCACAGGTTGTGACCTGGAGAACCTGTGCCTGAGGGTTTTAGGGTTTAGGGTTTAGGGTTTAGGGTTTTGGGTTTTGGGTTTAGGGTTTAGGGTTTACACCTGAAAGCCACGAAGTCCCTGAAAAGAAGGGCACGCAACAAACAGCATATGAGCAGAGGCAAAAAACAACGGTGCTGCAAGCTAGACCGCCCATGTTCACAGGCACATCGGCGATGTTTTTCAGGTGGGATGGAATTGAGACCCTCAGCACAAGGATGCGCGCTCCCCTTACGCAGAATATCGGCTTTTAAGTCGGGGATCCTGAAGGGATCCTGAACCTTCTGAAGGGATTCTTTCATAGCAAAACGAAAAAACCCCCCCCCCCGAAGCGCCCCAAAAAGCCCCGATCTTCGGAAACCTTGCATGCGCCTGCAAGCTCCACGTCCACGCAGCCCTTCTCCGGCTTAGTGCGGTCACACTCCACAAGCACGTCCTTCAGCTCGAAGCACCTGCAGGGCACGAAGGAGGAAGGGGGGAGGGGGCCCTTGCCGTCATTCTATGTAACCTACGGACCGCATGGCAACCCCTCAGTCGAGGCGCCAGGCAAGGCTGCTGGACATCTGTTCGTAGCTGCTGAGGTTCGCCAAGTACCTCAGCCACGCCAAGATGTGCCGAATTTCTTGATTTGGTGCGTTTAGGCCTGGGGGGCAGGGTGTTTAGGATTTGGGTGCTGGGGTAAAGGTGCATGCGCCCCACCGCAGGTCTCCTTCTTTCGAGGGGCTTCGGGCTTCTCTCTCTCTCTCTCTCTCTCTACATATACGTTGCCTCCGAGCCGCCATGCCTCACTACCGCAAGCGTCCTAGAGCCCTGGAATCGCGTGTTTCCGTTCGCATCGAGCTCGGAATGGAGCCCAAGCTGCTTCTGGGCTTCAAGAAGGCACATGATGTCCACTTTAAGTTTTTAGAAGCCCCCCTGAATTAAGATCCGTCAGGCCCAGAACTCAATTATAAACCTCCCCTCAATTAAGAGCCTCCTCGGCTCACTTTGGCGTCAGGGGGTTCAGCATTATTGGCAGACCGCATTCCATGGAGTGTCCATATTGGTCCTGCGAACACACTTCAGGAGGGACTTCTCTCTGCATTCACGCGGCTTCGCCATGAGCTGAGCCGGCGTCTTGCCGTTCGCAGGATCACATTCGGGTACGCCTTCGATGCCAGGGCATGCTTCGTGACGATTTGCGTGCGCGTGCGCGTGCGCGTGCGCGTGCGCATGCGCGTGCGCGAGCGCGTGCGCGTGCACGTGCGCGTGCGCGTGCGCGAGCGCGTGCGCGTGCGCGTGCGCGAGCGCGTGCGCGTGCGCGAGCGCGAGCGGGGGCGTGCGCCTGCGTCTGTGTCTATGTTCGTGTCGGTGTCCGTGTCCGTGCGTGAGGAGCCTTGTGGAGGAGAGGTACTTTGCTAACCATGACCCCTTGGCCTGGCAAGATCGTTCAGCAAAGCATGGGGCAACAACATGCACTGCACCCCACCCAGCCCTAAATCCTTGCAACCCTGATCCCTAAACCCTAACCCCGAAACCCCTAAACCCTAAACCCCCAGACCCCTAAAGCCGAAACCTTCAAAAAGGTTTCAGCCAAAAAGGCCCCGGCCTGGGCGGTTCACAAAGCGGAGGAACCCGCCCACCATGACCTCAGTGGTTTAGGGTTTCGGCTTCAGGGTTTAGGGTTAAGGGTTTTGGGCTGAGGGTTTAGGGTTGGTTTTTCGCGAGGGACAGCAATCGCTGTGTCCCCGATAGGGCATACAAATTCGTTGCGAGTTGTTTCGGCCTCGGAATTCGGCTGAAAGTTCTCGAGAATGGAGCCTTGTGTCGGCCGCGTCACTCTCCTTTGCCCACCCGCGCCCATAAAGGGCGGCTCCCACCCTTGGCCAGCTCCACGTTTTAGGGCTTAGTTTCCTAAACCCCTTTTTAGGAAATTATACTTGCTGCTTTGCCGTTGCTTTTGGTTTATCTTTGCTTTTCCTTTCTGCCTCGAGTTGTTTGTTGTTTCTTTCTGTCGTTTCTTCTACATTCTTTCCTTCTTTGTACTCCCTCTTCCTCTTCTTCTTTCTCTTCTTCTTCGGGGCTTGAGGGGAGTCATACTCTCCCTCTGTCTCTCTCTCTCTCTCTCTCTCTCTCCCTCTCTCTTGCTTCTTTTTCCTTACTTCTTCTATCAATTGTGTGGCTGGCCTAGCCGTAATCATATGGGCTACATACATGAGCAAGTTCTCGTAATTCGACTTTCACAATATGATGTAGGTATATTTAGCGCGTATGTAGCGACTATTCATGCGTGTGATATAACGAGTATCATCTGGGAATATGATTTCGGAACATGATTTAGGAAAAGGTTTGGTAATACGATTTAATGAGTATGATTTGAGACAATCATTTAGGACTAGTTTTTGAACAAATGATTTAGCGAATATGATTTAGAAGTACAATTTACCAAATATTCCTAAAGAATATCATTTAGTGAATACGATTACGTGATTCAACAATATGCTTCTTTGAACGCGGCTTAGCGATTTGACTTCGGAATATGCTTTGGCCAATACGATTTGAGCTCCAGGGGTCAGTCCCCACCAGGGCGAAATCTGAAAAATGCAGGTTTCATTTCTTCAAAATAAACTCATTAGAAATCGTGCAATTTTGGACCAAGCCTGGGGCACCCCCACATTTGGGCCCTACCAGGGCGTGCCCACCAGGGCGGCTCGTTTTTTCCACCCGAGCGAGCGAATACAACCCTAAACCCTAAACCCTAAACCCTAAACCCTAAACCCCAAACCCCAAACCCCAGAATGGGTCTCTCAATGCCCCAGCGGCCGCGGGATCCTCGGAGCCCGCCAGGTCCACGGTGGAGATGGGCGCAATCTTACCTTCGGGGGCTTTTAGGGTTTGGGGTTTCGGGTTTAGGGTTTAGGGCTTAGGGTTTAGGGCTTCGCGGGGCCGGGGGGGGGGGGGGGGGATGAAGGCTTCAAGGGTGCCCAAGCTTTTGAGGGCTGGTTCTCTATCGGGCTCCGTGGGCCTAGGGCTTGGGGTTCTGTTGGATTCCGTAGTCGCGGGCTCTGTCGGGTTTTGCCTCGCGTGTATGCCTCGCGTGTGTAACTCCTTTCTGGGTTCAGGGGATGTGGGGTGGGTTTAGTTAGGGTTTAAGTCTTGAGTGGGTGTATACGGAGTGGTCTTTGCTACGTCAGGCTCCGATCCCACCTGCACGCTCTCCTGAACTACCGTCGCAGTTGGGGGGGGGGGGGTGGGGAGGGGGGGGCAGGGAGGGCTCCAGGCTCAGCCAAGCCACCCCCTTTCCAACATAGAAACACATCTTACTGCAGGGAACCCCCGTCCCAAAGTACTAAACCACAAAAACCCTGTTTTGGGAAATCCCCCCAAGTAGAGACAAAGAAAGGGGACCAGGTTGCTTGAGGGTTGAGGGTTTAAAACCCTAGGGTTTAGGGTTAGGGTTGAGGGCTTCGGGTTTCGAATTTAGGGTTGAGGGTTTAGGGCTTAGGGTTAAGGTCAACCTAGAAGTGGTGGCGAAGGCTAGCCTCTGAACTCTCCCCACCCTGCAACTTCCTCAAGCTTTAAGGCCCTTTGGCCCTCGGGCCAACACAGTGAGGGTGCTTGTTTAGGGTTTAGGGTTTAGGGTTTAGGGTTTAGGGTTTAGGGTTTAGGGTTTAGGGTTTGAGGGTTGAGGGTTGAGGGTTGAGGGTTGAGGGTTGAGGGTTGAGGGTTGAGGGTTGAGGGTTGAGGGTTGAGGGTTGAGGGCCCTAAACCCTAAACCCTAAACCCTAAACCCTAAACCCTAAACCCTAAACCCTAAACCCTCAACCCTCAACCCTCAACCCTCAACCCTCAACCCTCAACCCTCAACCCGTATTTGGGACATAACCCAGCAAGAGCACCTGACTTGTAGTGGATGTTGGTCAGCACAAAGAGGGTCCCGCGAGAGGATTTGGGATTGTTCACGGTGCCACCTCGGTCTGCATCGGAGCTTCACCCTCTGAGAGCTTTCCCTTTGCTGTCACAGATTACACACGAAGACCCTCCAGATGTTCAGCGCTTTCCAGCGTTTCAAGCAACAGTCCACAACCCTCCCCAATCTGGTTCTATACCAGGCCTTTCCGGCCACAGCACCACATTCGACAGCCGAAAACCCAGTTTCGGAGTGTTGTGGATGGGGCAAGGGCCTACGGCCGACATGCTGCAACCACACGTGGCCCATGTGAATTGAAACCCCACTACGCAAGCATGCTGAGCGAACCTACATAGCGAGTCAGCATAGACGCTGCGTAGATGCCAAGCAGCAAAAAAAAGTGGGAGCCCCAACCTCAAGCCATGAAACCTTAAAGGTTAGAAGAGTGGGTATTTTGGGCGTTCAAGCAGCATGCGGGATTAGGTATCTGGAGACGACCACTTGTAGAGGGTGGGGCTCTCTGTCCTCACTGGGCTCAAAGCACCTGCTTTCTTCAAACCTTGCCCATCCTTGCCCCCTCCTGCCTCACTAGTTTGCTAGGCTCACAAGCCTGCATTTTTAAAGGAGGTCTGGGGCGCGGACGGATGTGCGCAATCGGCACGCCCCCTGCCTTGAACTGATCCTCCTCCATGCGGATGTCCTGAGGGCTTAACCCGATGTCCGGAAGCCACATATGATACAACAAAGAAGCTTACATCACGTGATACCCATGTCATAAGACGTGATATGATAAACCCTAAACCCTAAACCCTAAACCCTAAACCCTAAACCCTAAACCCTGAGAATGATCTTGAATGCAGATGTAACGGAACCTGTTGCCTCTCAACTTTCTGGAACAGGCTCCTCGGGTTCGGCCCTCCAGGGTTCCGATTTGAAGGTTCAGGGGGTACTTCTGCACCAAGTCTAACTGCACTTAGAACCCAAATCATCACCAAAATTCGGGCATTTCAAGAGGCTTGTAAAGTGGGTTGTAAGTGCAGTCATAAGTGGCAAATTCCTAAGTTTCCTGAACCTTCAAGCAAGACCCGCTCCTCGATGACGGTCAGGAGCTCCTTCACCTGCCCATGGCCGTGCCCTGGGGGGCCTCTGTCCCGAACCCTGTAAGGCCCTCAACCTTGTGGGGTTTAGGGTTTAGGGTTTAGGGTTTAGGGTTTAGGGTTTTGGGTTTTGGGGTTTAGGGTTTAGGGTTTAGGGCTTAGGGCTTCGGGCTTAGGGCTTGAGGCTTAGGGGTCAACCCTAAAGGCCGCCGTTTACCCGCCTGCTCGTGCCAGGCGACCGTGCCCGCCATGGAAGCGGGGCTTTCGGCCTCAGAGGGCTGAACGACTGGAAGGGGTTCAGGGTTTAGGGTTTAGGGTTTAGGGTTTAGGGTTTAGGGTCTAGGGTCTAGGGTCTAGGGTCTAGGGTTTCGGGCTAAGGGTTTCGGATTTGGGGTTTAGGGTTTCGGGCTAAGGGTTTAGGATTTAGGGTTTAGGGTTTCGGGCTAAGGGTGTAGGGTTCAAGGCTCCTGGGCGGGAGAGGGGCGTGTAAGCAAAAGTGTGTGAATCTGGTCTCATGGTCTCATGTACTATCCAGATGATATGCAACCTCTTCAACGGCTGCGGCTACAACGTCCCCTACAGTGAAATGCGGCCCTCAACCCTAAACCCAAAATCCTATGCTTCCCTAAGCCCGAAGAGATCCACCGCCTCAAAGCCCCGCCCTCCCGCCCCGCGCATCATCCACCAAAGCTACCATCGAAACTTGGGATGTTGACCCTTACACTAACAGTCCTTAATGGGGATTATAATAGGGGGTTATAATAGGGGTACTAGAATCCCTATTAAGGACAGTTAGTATAAGGGGGAACGTCCCAACCCAGGCCTACCACCTGCTGGACCCAAAAAACTTCTCCCAGCCTTGACACTGTAGGTGTACGCGTCGTCGTCCAGGGCATCCTTTCCATGGGATGCTTTGAGAAGGCCCTGTAAAGCCCCCAAAAGCCCCTAAACGCCCCCTAAAAGCGCCCCTAAAAGACCGCTAAGAGCACCCTAAGCACCCCGAAGCCTTCTAAGCCCCGTAAGCCCCCTACATCGCTTCTGCCCAACAAGCCCCACTAAGCATTCTAAGCCCCCTAAGCCCGTAGGGCGCCGCTTAGAAATTTGCCCTCAACTATACATCTACATCTACATCTACATCTACATCTACATCTACATCTACATCTACATATACATATACATATACATATACATATACATATACATATACATATACATATACATATACATATACATATACATACATATATACACACATATCAACAAGCGGCTACCAAAAACCAGCGCGTGGCGCAGAAGGAAGCGGGAAGGGCCGGCCTGGAGCTTCTGCATGTCCAGCCTGCCGTGGCCTTTCAACTCAAGGGGGGAATTGCCTAGGAGGGCCCCCCGAAAACCCTGAGAAAGATATTCCTGGAATATGAATCTTCTTAAAGGGATATCCCTTAGGATGGCCCCTAAAACCCTCTGAAAAATATTCCTGGAATACGATTCTCTTCAACCCAATAATTAAGGGAAAACATGCAATGTTCCAAGGTCCTACCTAGCCCCAAGGGTGTTGGCTGCTGTTTCCACCCTTCCGTTCCTCCGCTTAGCTTGCTGGAGCTGACTAGTGGCGAACAGTAGGCACTGTCAGCTCCGGCCGCTTTTGTGTACTGAAGCATGGGATGCTGTTCGGCGACGCAAGCTCCCGGCGATGGGGTTGAGTTGATTGCTGGGCCTATAAGGCTCCGCGCCTCACTCAGAGCCATAGCACTTGAGCCCCCAGTTTGGCTTATGGCTTTAAGGTCTAGGATTTTCCCTCGAACCCGTTGACACCCCTGGCCGACCCACAAGCCAATAAGCTCAATCCCAGAAACCAAGAGGCTCAAGCAGGGTCCCCTGATAAGCAACTTGCACAACCCCGCAATCATTCACCGCACTCCCCGTAGACCCCCTGGAGCCCCTTCTCGCCCCCCCCGATACGCCGGAACACTTTGTAGGTGTTCGCCACTCCCCCGATACGCAAAACCTGGAGTCAGGAGGTGCGTGGCGTGAACACCAAGCAAAGGTTCAACAGCAACGACAGTTGCATACAGTTGCGAGGATGGCGCCCCCCACGTGCCTCATCCTCGTAACTGTCAGCACTTAAGAGACTCGCAGAACAAACGAAGGCCCCAAAGTGACGACAGCTACGAGATCGGCGCAACCCACATGCCTCATTGTTGCAACTGTCTGCGTCTTTTGAGATGCGAAGAACAAACGAAGCTTGAAAAATGACGACAGTCACGAGGATGGCGCCACCCACATGCCTCGTCCTCGTGACTGCCTGCTCTCGTCAAGCAACCATAGTCCAGAAATGACGTTACAATCACGAGGATGACGCACCTCGAGGCCCGAGAGGCCTCGTCCTCAGTCCTCGTAACCGTCTGCACTGTTGAGAAGCCATGCCAAAACGCTGGGTTCCGCAACTACAGCCTGATTCGTGCCACCTCGGTTGTTTTCGAACGCTTTAGAACACTTTAGAACACTGTTCGGACGCTTTGCGAACACAAATCGCACGATGCCCGGAAACTCCCCAACCCCTGGAACCCCATACGCATTCGGGAGAAAAGAAGTCTCCACGGCTGCGGGTATCTTGGACCACAACATGCCTTCGCGACAATGACTCCCCCCCCCGCCCCTATCCGCCCGGGTGTGCTGGGGCGCCATTCCCGCATGGAACCTACAAGTACTTCGGCGCGGGGTGGCGCGACACGCCACATTCCTGTGCTTCCTAAACTTCCTAAACTTCCTGAACTTCCTGAACTTTCCAAACCCTAGACTGTTCGTACTCAACCCCCCGCAGCCCTAAACTTTCCATACCCCCCAAGGCAAGAAATAGTAGGACTCCCTTGCAATAAGGACCCCAGTAAGGTACCCCGAATTTCGGAAACCCCCCAATGATGTCTGAGGCGCGGTGTTCATGCTCCTCCTCTTCCTCCTCATCCTCATACCTCGGTTCCAGGGCTTCGGGTTTTTGGAGGGTCGTCTTCAAAACCTCGGTTTAGGGCTGTGGGTTTTCGTAGGGTTTTAGCTTTCAGGAGGGTTTGGGGTGCGCATGTGGTTGATCTTCGGGTTTGGGGGGATGTCACAGCCCGAGGGTTTGGGGATTCTACGGGGATTGTAAGGGATCTTTACTAGATTTACTAGTGATTGTGCAGGCTCCTGCATTAAGGTGCACGGGGACCACCATTCCAAGCTGCCACTCCTCTTCTTCATCCACTTCACCATGGTCCTCCATGAAGGCTTCGGCAGTTCCCAGGTATTCTGCGACCTGTCAAGAGCTCAAGGCTGTACTTGGAGGTTCATGGGTACTATAACTCTACCTACAACCTACTGAGGGGACTTCGGGGGCGTGCAAGTACAGTCATCATTGGGGCTACAAGCAAGTACCCTGAAACCTCCAAGTAGGGCTTGAGCAGCGCAGTGAGGGTTCCTTGGGGCGCCTTCTCCTTCAGCTTGTAGCCCCAGACGCCGGATCCCGTGTTCCTCTTCATGTGCCCCGTCTGCGTGCTGATTCGGCCGTAGACCTGGCAGAAGGAGCGAGAGCCGGTGGGAACATGCGAAGAGGTGCACTCGGAACCTTGAGCCCTCAGCATCCCGCAGCACAACCCCCAACGGCAACAGGTTCGAAGAGGAGCCGTCGTCAATGCCCCCAGCTCCTCCTCCCCCTCCCCCCCCCCCACCACCCCTCCCCCCCCCCCCCCCCCCCCCCCCCCCCCCCCCCCCCCCCCCCCCCCCCCCCCCCCCCCCCCCCCCCCCGCGGCCTCGAAGATGCGCACTTGCACATCCTCGGCCGGCTTCTATAAACCAAGCTCGTAACTCCCTAGATCTGGTTCAGAGCGGGCTGGACAAGTTCTAGTAAGCGGGCACCCCCCCCCCACTGTGCGTCCCAAGGATCCTCGATCTTGTTCGCATTCTCCTGCGCCAAGTTGCGAGTCTCGACTTTCGGAACGTCCAAAGGTGCAAAGGAAGGAGCGGCTTTCGGATTTGATGAGGCTCAGGAACGTTGAGGGCCCTAAACCCTAAGCCCTAAACCCAAAACCCTAAACCCTAAACCCTAAACCCATCTAAACCCTAAACCCTAAACCCTAAACTCAGTGAGCAAGGCGTCCTTGAGGTAGAGCGACAGGACGCCATCGATGCCTCGGCCCCCGCCGACTGGGGCAGTCGCGTCACCGATCCTCAGCACTCCGCGATGTTGCCATTCTAGGATGAGGGGTCTGACTACCTGAAAATCTTAGAAGCATATATTTATATCTATATCTATATCTATATTTATATCTTTAGGTATATTTACATTCATATTTATACTGGTATTGATATTGATACTCATATAAGGGTATATATACCCATGTACATACCCATGTACATATAGTCTTAGTAATTTACATACATATATATATATATATATATTTATGTCGCCTGAGAAGCCCTCTTCTCTTTTCCGCAAGCCGTCGTCAAGCGGGGAACTGAAACGTAGCCACGGCAACGCTAAACCGCGGCTGCCGATGGCTTCTGACGAAACTGTGCCTCTGAAACCGTGCACGTCAACGAAACAGATCGGGAAAAACCTTTCTGCGCAACAGGAACCTGGACAGTGAGAGCTTGGAATCATGATCAAAAACTTAACCACCATCTCGGTTCCTTGTAGCTCACAGCTGCACTTCCTCAGCCATGTGGAACTGGGCCGTCTTGGCGTACTCCCTCATCTGCTGAGCGGCCTTCTCCAATCGTTCCTTCTTGCTCGGAGCTGCCTGACAATCATGGTAGTGAAGGGCACCCTGCAATGTACTCCTTGCCATAAGCGCGAAGAATGAGAGTAGTGAAGCATGGCAACACAACACAGTGGCCATTTCTTAGAACATGTGAAAATGAGCACACCGCCAACGCCTCGAGCTTGACTTTCTCCTGCTTGAGCTCTTCAATGACTTGAGGAAAGTAGGACGCCTCGCACGGAGCTCCACATCAAAATGCTTGGGTGGGGTTGCGTATGTCGGTGGTTGGGCACGATCATGCATTGCAAGTTGAATCAGCTTTATTGAACCGGCACACTTCAGGTCCCCATGTCCGACAGGCCTCAATTCTGCTCCTCGTGACAAAATCGATCTCCCCGGGCTTTGTGGCGGCCAAGGAGGCATCGATGCCCTGCATAAAGCTGGGCCGGACCACCGAGAACCTGAAGGCTTTGGGTGCAAGGTTTAAGCTCCAGGCTACAGGTCCTGGATCGTTCGGATAGGACCAAGCAATGTTAACAAGGCTTCCTATCAAAATAAAACTTAAAAAGCCAAAACCTCTGCTTGGGGGGTCGTAGGAACTCAGGCAGGTCGTTCACGGCCCAGCTGCTTGCGGGCACAGCGAGGCCCACCATCAGTCCAGCCAGAACTCCCATCACAACGGTGCCAGCATCACTTGGAGGCTCTGGGCGCACCACCTTGTCAGGGAGGCTGCGAGGGGTGGACACGCGCAGCGGCGGCGCCACGAAGGCAACGGTCGCAAAGGCAAGGGCCAGGGCACCGAGGAGCAGACCAGAGCGAGTCATGAGCGCGAGGTTCTGCTAGTTCCGCAGGTCTCAAAGCTACTGCAACTCAGCCAGAAAAGCTGTCGGGCGAAAGGTAAGCCTGACCTGCTTGCTGCGCCACGTCATGAGCGCCGTGCCCGCGACTGTTGTTCTGGCAGCTCGCAGTTGCTAGTGCCACTACTGCCCTGGCTGCTACTGCCCCCGCCGACTGGGGCAGTCGTATCGCGATGTTGCCATTCTAGGATGAAGGGTCTGAGTTGGGCTCACACCTAAAGTCTTAGAAGCTTATATATGTATGTATGTATATAAATATATATATGGATATGGGTATATAAATATATACCCATTTACATATAGTCTTAGTCTTAGTAATTTACATACATATATAAATACACATATATATATATATATATATGCCTCGTCTCTTTTCCGCAAGCCGTCGTCAAGCGGGGAACTGAAACGTAGCCACGGCAACGCTAAACCGCGGCTGCCGATGGCTTCTGACGAAACTGTGCCTCTGAAACCGTGCACGTCAACGAAACAGATCGGGAAAAACCTTTCCGCGCAACACAGGAACCTAGACAGTGAGAGCTTGGAATCATGATCAAAAACAGAACCACCATCTCGGTTCCTTGTGGCTCACAGCTGCACTTCCTCAGCCATGTGGAACTGGGCCGTCTTGGCGTACTCCCTCATCTGCTGAGCGGCCTTCTCCAATCGTTCCTTCTTGCTCGGAGCTGCCTGACAATCATGGTAGTGCTAGCCATAATCGCCCCAGAATGAGAGTAGTGAAGCATGGTAACACAACACAGTGGCCATTTTTTTAGAACATGTGAGAATGAGCACACCGCCAACGCCTCGAGCTTGACTTTCTCCTGCTTGAGCTCTTCAATGACTTGGGGAAAGTAGGACGCCTCGCACGGAGCCGTGATTGGGGACGATCATGCATTGCAAGATGTTGCAAGTTGAATCAGCTTTACTGAACCGGCACATCACGTTCAAGCACTTCCAGCAATCAGCTAGTGCCTGCACACTTCAGGTCCCCATGTCCGACAGGCCTCAATTCTGCTCCTCGTGACAAAATCGATCTCGCCGGGCTTTGTGGCGGCCAAGGAGGCATCGATGCCCTGCATGAAGCTGGGCCGGACCACCGAGAACCTGAAGGCTTTGGGTGCAAGGTTTAAGCTCCAGGCTACAGGTCCTGAATCGTTCGGATAGGACCAAGCAATGTTAACAAGGCTTCCTATCAAAATAAAACTCAAAACGCCAAAACCTCTGCTTGCGGGGTCGTAGGAACTCAGGCAGGTCGTTCACAGCCCAGCTGCTTGCGGGCACAGCGAGGCCCACCATCAGTCCAGCAAGAACTCCCATCACAACGGTGCCAGCATCACTTGGAGGCTCTGGGCGCACCAACTTGTCAGGGAGGCTGCGAGGGGTGGACACGCGCGGCGGCGCCACGAAGGCAACGGTCACAAAGGCAAGGGCCAGGGCACCGAGGAGCAGACCAGAGCGAGTCATGAGCGCGAGGTTCTGCTAGTTCCGCAGGTCTCAAAGCTACTGCAACTCAGCCAGAAAAGCTGCCGGGCGAAAGGCCTGACCTGCTTGCTGCGCCACGTCATGAGCGACGTGCCCGCGACTGTTGTTCTGGCAGCTCGCAGTTGCTAGTACCACTACTGCCCTGGCTGCTACGGCACCTTCTCTTTTCCGGAAGCCTTCGTCATCAAGCATGGAGCTGTCTGAAACAGAGCCATGGGACCGCTGTAATGGCCGTGTCTGTCAAGCTATGCCCAGTACCTCCCATGCCCTTCTGGCAGCCACAAAAGCAAAGGCTGCAGAAATTAACAAGCTACTGTACAATGGGGGCATGAATCTCTGGGCGAGGACTGAAGACGCCAGCCGCGGCTTTCGATGGCTTCTGACTAAACTGTGCCTCTGAAACCATGCACGTCAACGAAACAGGTCGGGGATGCAGATTCTGTGCGATGCAGGAACCTGAAGAGTTCGAGCCATTGTTTGAGTTGAACTTTATGTATAGCTCAAAGACAGGGGCAGTGAAGGACATAACGATTTTCAGGTTCCTGTCTTGCCTCATGACATGCTCAAAGCTCCACTTCCTCAGCCATGTGGAACTGGGCCGTCTTGGCGTACTCCCTCATCTGCTGAGTCGCCTTCTCAAGGCGTTCCTGTTTGCTCGGAGCTGCCTGGCAATGATGGTACTGGTAGCCATGATCACCACAGCAAGAGAAGGGCAGCCTTCAAAAATGCATTCCCTGCCATAGCAGCCGTAGCGCCAAGAACGAGTGGGGTGAAAAATGGCAAAACAACACAACGGCCAACATTCTCAAGAACTGCAAAAATGAGCACATCCCCCAGCACGCCGCCACGCCTCGAGCTTGACTCTCTCCTGCTTGAGCTCTTCAATGACTTGAGGAAAGTAGGACGCCTCGCACGGAGCTCCACATCAAAATGCTTGGGTGGGTGCGTAGGTCGGTGATTGGGCACGATCAGAGTTGAATCAACTTTATTGAACCGGCACATCACGTTCAAGCACTTCCAGCAATCGGCTAGTGCCTGCACACTTCAGGTCCCCATGTCACATGTCCGACAGGCCTCAATTCTGCTCCTCGTGACAAAATCGATCTCCCCGGGCTTTGTGGCGGCCAAGGAGGCATCGATGCCCTGCATGAAGCTGGGCCGGACCACCGAGAACCTGAAGGCTTTGGGTGCAAGGTTTAAGCTCCAGGCTACAGGTCCTGGATCGTTCGGATAGGACCAAGCAATGTTAACAAGGCTTCCTATCAAAATAAAACTTAAAAAGCCAAAACCTCTGCTTGGGGGGTCGTAGGAACTCAGGCAGGTCGTTCACGGCCCAGCTGCTTGCGGGCACAGCGAGGCCCACCATCAGTCCAGCCAGAACTCCCATCACAACGGTGCCAACATCACTTGGAGGCTCTGGGCGCACCACCTTGTCAGGGAGGCTGCGAGGGGTGGACACGCGCAGCGGCGGCGCCACGAAGGCAACGGTCGCAAAGGCAAGGGCCAAGGCACCGAGGAGCAGACCAGAGCGAGTCATGAGCGCGAGGTTCTGCTAGTTCCGCAGGTCTCAAAGCTACTGCAACTCAGCCAGAAAAGCTGTCGGGCGAAAGGCAAGCCTGACCTGCTTGCTGCGCCACGTCATGAGCGACGTGCCCGCGACTGTTGTTCTGGCAGCTCGCGTTTGCTAGTACCATTATTGCCCTGGCTGCTACGGCACCTTCTCTTTTCCGGAAGCCTTCGTCATCAAGCATGGAGCTGTCTGAAACAGAGCCATGGGACCGCTGTAATGGCCGTGTCTGTCAAGCTATGCCCAGTACCTCCCATGCCCTTCTGGCAGCCACAAAAGCAAAGGCTGCAGAAATTAACAAGCTGGGACTGTACAATGGGGGCATGAATCTCTGGGCGAGGACTGAAGACGCCAGCCGCGGCTTTCGATGGCTTCTGACTAAACTGTGCCTCTGAAACCATGCACGTCAACGAAACAGGTCGGGGATGCAGATTCTGTGCGATGCAGGAACCTGAAGAGTTCGAGCCATTGTTTGAGTTGAACTTTATGTATAGCTCAAAGACAGGGGCAGTGAAGGACATAACGATTTTCAGGTTCCTGTCTTGCCTCATGACATGCTCAAAGCTCCACTTCCTCAGCCATGTGGAACTGGGCCGTCTTGGCGTACTCCCTCATCTGCTGAGTCGCCTTCTCAAGGCGTTCCTGTTTGCTCGGAGCTGCCTGGCAATGATGGTACTGGTAGCCATGATCACCACAGCAAGAGAAGGGCAGCCTTCAAAAATGCATTCCCTGCCATAGCAGCCGTAGCGCCAAGAACGAGTGGGGTGAAAAATGGCAAAACAACACAACGGCCAACATTCTCAAGAACTGCAAAAATGAGCACATCCCCCAGCACGCCGCCACGCCTCGAGCTTGACTCTCTCCTGCTTGAGCTCTTCAATGACTTGAGGAAAGTAGGACGCCTCGCACGGAGCTCCACATCAAAATGCTTGGGTGGGTGCGTAGGTCGGTGATTGGGCACGATCAGAGTTGAATCAACTTTATTGAACCGGCACATCACGTTCAAGCACTTCCAGCAATCGGCTAGTGCCTGCACACTTCAGGTCCCCATGTCACATGTCCGACAGGCCTCAATTCTGCTCCTCGTGACAAAATCGATCTCCCCGGGCTTTGTGGCGGCCAAGGAGGCATCGATGCCCTGCATGAAGCTGGGCCGGACCACCGAGAACCTGAAGGCTTTGGGTGCAAGGTTTAAGCTCCAGGCTACAGGTCCTGGATCGTTCGGATAGGACCAAGCAATGTTAACAAGGCTTCCTATCAAAATAAAACTTAAAAAGCCAAAACCTCTGCTTGGGGGGTCGTAGGAACTCAGGCAGGTCGTTCACGGCCCAGCTGCTTGCGGGCACAGCGAGGCCCACCATCAGTCCAGCCAGAACTCCCATCACAACGGTGCCAACATCACTTGGAGGCTCTGGGCGCACCACCTTGTCAGGGAGGCTGCGAGGGGTGGACACGCGCAGCGGCGGCGCCACGAAGGCAACGGTCACAAAGGCAAGGGCCAGGGCACCGAGGACCAGACCAGAGCGAGTCATGAGCGCGAGGTTCTGCTAGTTCCGCAGGTCTCAAAGCTACTGCAACTCAGCCAGAAAAGCTGTCGGGCGAAAGGGCTGACCTGCTTGCGACCAGTCCCTCTTCCCTCTCGGACATGCCCACACCACTTTGCAGAACATGAGAGAGCATGATTAGAACATGATTTAGATAGAACATGATAGAGCATGAAAGAACAGCAGAGAACATGATGAACCCATGATCCATGGCACAGCCCCCTAAGCCCTGGATCCCCGGCCCCCCTAAACCGCCGCCCAGGCGCAGCGTCGTCGTCTTGCCGGCGCCGGAGTAGCCGTAGCTGATCATCATGAGGCCCTCCCCAGCTTCAGCCTGAGGGGGGCGGGGGGCGGCTTTCCCCGAGTTTTAAAACCTCGGATCCTTCGAGGGCTTGGGGTTGCGATGTTCCTTAACCCTAAACCCTAAAACCCTAAAACCCTAAAACCCTAAAACCCTAAAACCCTAAAACCCTAAAACCCTAAAACCCTAAAACCCTAAAACCCTAAAACCCTAAAACCCTAAAACCCTAAAACCCTAAAACCCTAAAACCCTAAAACCATAAAACCCTAAAACCCTAAAACCCTAAAACCCTAAAACCCTAAAACCCTAAAACCCTAAAACCCTAAAACCCTAAAACCCAAAACCCTAAAACCCTAAAACCCAAAACCCTCAACCCTTAACCCTTAATGGGGATTGCAGTACCCCGTATTCTAATCCCTATGACTGCTAGCATAAGGGGGAACATCCCAAGGCCCAGGGCCCAGAGGCTTCGGACCCAGAATGGCTCTTTTGGGTTTAGGGTTTAGGGTTTAGGGTTTAGGGTTTAGGGCTTAGGTTAGGATTTAGGGTTTAGGGTTTTTAGGGTTTAGGGTTTAGGGTTGATTGAAATAATTTAGGGTTCAGGTCCGGGGAAAGTTTCGAGGAGTTTCTGCTCTAATAACTTCAAGTTACAGGGGCTTGAGGGTCTAGGGTTTAGGGTTTAGGGTCTAGGGTCTAGGGTCTAGGGTTTAGGGTTTAGGGTTTAGGGTTTAGGGTTTAGGGTTTAGGGTTTAGGGTTTAGGGTTTAGGGTTTGGGGTTTAGGGTCGAGGGTTTGGGGTTTAGGGTTTAGGGTTGAGGGACTACAAGGACAGGGTTGAGGCTCCTGTGTGCAGCAAGAGGCCTCGCGCAGGATCTCCGAGAGGGGCGGGTCCAACTGTCGGTCCTTGTGGCAAAGTCCCTAAACCCTAAACCCTAAACGTCCCTCGGCCCGAAACCCGGAATCCTCAACTTTCAGCGCCTTCGGGGAGAGTCAGCCGCTCTCTATCCCTAAACCCTGCACTTTAGCCCCTAAAGCCATCTAAGGCCCAAAGCCCGTTCTTTTTTTTTTGCCGGGGGGGGGGGGGGGGGGGGGGGGGGGGGGGGGCACCCTACATGTTAAGGCAACTACTGGGCACTCATGCCCTCAACCCTAAACCCTTCCTGGTTTGTGGTTTGGGGTTTGGGGTCCCCCACCCCCCCCAGGACATTCGGGGCACGTGAAGGGGCCAAAAAGCCGCCCGAAAGACCTGAACCCCGGAATCACTGCACAGGCCTCAGAAGACGCAGAGGGTGATCCTTCAAGCTCTGAAAAGCCCAGGAAAACGACCCTCAACCCCACCCTAAACCACCCTAGACCCTAAGCCACCCTAAACTTCTGGAGGAACCTTATGAACCTCCCAAGAACCCCTAGAACCCCTAGAACCCCCAGAACCCCCCCGAAGCCCCCCGGAAGCCCCCCCGGAAGCCACAGTAAACCCCTGGCTTCCCCAGAGCCTGCGGAAGAGGCCAGTCCATGGTCTTGGGGTCCCAGCCTCGAACGTAGACTTCGGGGTTGGAAGGGCTTAGGACGGCTAAGGGTGAGGTTGAAGCTTAAGGTTTAAGGGTTTAGGGTTGAGGTTGAGGGCTCAGGGTGAACGGCTTCAAGGGTGCGCAAGGGTTTGGGGGGGGTCTTCAGTTTTCAGGGTTTTAGGGCTTTAGGGCTTGTTGTTGAGGCTTCTTTAAGGGCTTAGGGCTTTAGGGCTTGCTTTTAAGGTATCTAGGGCTTGCCAGGGCTTTTGTTTTTTAGCGCTTCTTTAGGCTTGCTTGAGGGAGCCGACGTCCTCCTGACGGCTGGCGCTTTATGGGGGGTTGAACTCCGAACTTCGAGGGTTTAGAGGCTTCAGGGCTTAGGGGTTTTGGGGGCTCAAGGCTTTGGACTTTTAGGGTTTAGGGGTTTAGGGTTTAGGGTTTAGGGTTTAGGGTTTAGGGTTTAGGGTTTAGGGTTTAGGGTCTAGGGTTTAGGGTTTAGGGTTTGGGGCTCAAGGCTTTGGACTTTTAGGGTTGAGGGGCTCAGGGGGTTGGCGTTCAGTGACACATTTCGGTGCAGGGTTGTTTGGGGTTGGGTTCACTCGGCAGCGCCCCGGTAAACATGCTCTTGCCTGCGTTGGTGTTTTGGGAGGGACGGGGGGGTCCTCTCATTTTTTGCGATACAAGGTAGACAAAGCGAGAGGAGAGCCCTGGAAGGGTTCCCAGAATTCTCACCAGACCTCCGCCCCTAAACCCTGAACCCTAAACCCTAAACCTCGAATGTAAGGCTGTGGCTGGTCTGCTTCAGCTTCGTCGACTTCCTCAGCCACTCCCGGGACCGCGAGTAGGAGAGGGGCGGCGTCTTTCCGTAGATGTACTCCTTTGCCGGGGCGGGAGCCCTAAACCCAAAAGCCCTAAACCCCAAGCCCTAAACCCTAAGCCCTCAACCCTAAGCCCTAAACCCTAAGCCCTAAACCCTAAGCCCTAAACCCGATTCCCTAAGGCCCTAAGCCCAAAGCCCTAAACCACGCTGCCCTGTCCCAAGGAGCCTGTACAGCCAAGCCTA
Source organism: Symbiodinium natans (assembly GCA_905221605.1). Taxonomy (NCBI): domain Eukaryota; class Dinophyceae; order Suessiales; family Symbiodiniaceae; genus Symbiodinium; species Symbiodinium natans. The sequence continues at coordinate 31,643 of CAJNDS010000275.1, forward strand.
AGACTGGGCTCGTGTTCACTGCAACATTGACTGGAGAACCCCTGAGCAGAGAACCCAGGAAATCGAGCCACAGGGGGCCACTCCAGAGGGGGCTTCCGTGACGCGGCCTCAGACATGAAGTCCCTGAGCCCCAAGGGAACTCAACTCCTTGCCTTTAAGGAGTTTAGGGTTTGGTTTTAGGGTTTGGGGTTTAGGGTTTAGGGGTTCAGGGTTTAGGGTTCAGGGTTTAGGTTTAGGGTTTAGCGGTTAGGGGTTTAGGGTTTAGGGTCTAGGGTCTAGGGTTGAGGGTTGAGGGTTTAGGGCCCGGCCTCCCCAGTCCCTAAGCCTTCATAAGCCGAATAGGCCCCTTTGCACCCTCGTCCCTGACACACACCCCCAAGGAAACTCAGAAAGACCATGATAACCCTAAACCCTAAACCCTAAACCCTAAACCTAAACCCTAAACCCTAAACCCTAAACCCTAAACCCTAAACCCTAAACCCTAAACCCTGAACCCTGAACCCTGAACCCTAAACCCTAAACCCTAAACCCTAAACCCTAAACCCAACCCTGATCGCGCAACGTACATTAGGCCCCTGAAGAGGCAGAGGTTCCGCCATGGCCCGGTTCAGCTGCCCCTTGAAGGCAGTGGCCTCTTCGGGTTAGGGGCTTTCGAAGGGGTTTAGGGTTTAGGGTTTAGGGTTTAGGGCTTAGAGTTTAGGGTTTAGGGTTTAGGGTTTAGGGTTTAGGGTTTAGGGTTCAGCAGCTCCGGGTCGAGCAATCTCCAGTAGAGCCGCTGTTTGGGCTCTCGAAAAAAACCCACCCACCCAGAGAATCCCAAAACATTCAGAAATATAAAGTTTACATTTTTCATCAGCAAGCCCTGTCCTCCAACCTCACTTTGTCATGGGCCATCCTACCCACCCGCCAGAAAAAGGCGGGGGAGGGGGGGAGGGGGGTGGAGAGGGGGGAAAGGGGGGGGAAGGGATGGGGGGGGAGGAAGGGGGGGTGGGGGGGGGGGGGGGGGGGGGGGGGGGGGGGGGGGGGCGTGGGGGGCGGGGGGGGGGGGGTGGGGGGGGGGGGGGTCGGGGAAATGACCCTTAGCCGAAGGAAATTACCTTAGCCACGAAGAAAATTTAGCCCTTAGCACGAAGAAAGACCCTAGCCACGAAGAAAGGACCAGCGAAGAAATGACCCTTAGCCCCGAAGAAATGACCCTTAGCCACGAGAAATGACCCTTAGCCACGAAGAAATGACCCTTAGCCACGAAGAAATGACCCTTAGCCACGAAGAAATGACCCTTAGCCACGAAGAAATGACCCTGAGCCACGAAGGAAATGACCCTTAGCCACGAAGGAAATGACCCTTAGCCACGAAGAAATGACCCTTAGCACTCAGGAAATGGCCCTTAGCGACCAGGAAATGGCCCTTAGCGACCAAGAAATGGCCCTTAGCGAAGAAATGGCCCTTAGCCACGAAGAAATGACCCTTAGCCACGAAGAAATGACCCTTAGCCACGAAGAAATGACCCTTAGCCACGAAGAAATGACCCTTAGCCACGAAGGTGTATAGGGTTTAAATATATATGGTAAGAGAGGTTTAGGGTTTAGGGTTTAGGGCTTCGGGTTTAGGGTTTGAGGTTTAGGGCTTTCTTCGGGATTTAAGCGGGTAGGAATGGGGAGGTCTATTTCCGTATTGCGCTTCATGTATCTGACCGGCGCATCCCTGTACAGGATGGGGTGGGCACGACCGCCTCTGGCCAGTGACTCTTTTAACGCAGTACCCTAAACCCAGAAGCTAAAAAACCCTAAAACCCGTAAAACCCTAAAGCCCTAACCCCGAAAGCCCAAAGGCACTGAGAGCCTCACACACTAGATGAAATCATTCCAGGGCAAGCGAGACAGGACAACCCCTAAACCCTAAACCCTAAACCCCCTGGCAGCCTGGGGTTCAGCACACTCCTCGTCGTCCTCCGCCTCCTCGTCCAAAAAGGAGTCCTGGGGATATGCGTGGCTCCCAGCGTCTCCCAATGTACGAGTACGAGAAAACAGCGGCCGTTGTGACGAAGATCTGTGAATGCAACTGGTTCGCAGACAAGAACGGCTGAGTGTGACCAGCCCACTAAGACACCACTTGGTTTACAATGTCGAAGATACATGAAATTAGGACTCGTGTGCTCATTCGCTTGCAGGTGTAGAGAACAGAACGCGGGAGTGAAACGCATGAAGAAGAAAACTCTGGTCCCGATGGCCATGCGGTGGAAATCGGGACCCCGCCCCCATCCTCTTGGACGGCTTCGCTTTGCGCGTCCGTTGCCTTTGGGGGGTCAGGTGTTGCAGATGGCGCTCTCACCTGTGCGCCCGTGGAAGCTGCACAACTGACATGGCTTTGGGCCCCGAAGTGCTCTGCTCTTTCCAGAAGTGCCCCTTTGCGGCCCGTTTAGGCGGACAACTGGTTTCGGTAGATCCCCAAGCTACGGCCTAGATTCCGCTTGCCCCCTCACCTTTGGGTTGAGGAATACCGAAGAGTCGAGTTCAGCTAGGCGCCCACAGAGTCCGGCCCTTTCGCAAGCTACATCGGACTGCGGTGTTTAGGGTTTAGGGTTTAGGGTTTCGGGTTTCGGGCTTAGGGTTTCGGGTTTCGGGTTTCGGGTTCAGTCCAGCTGCGGCTTGGAGTTAGCGCTTGGAGTTGGCTTGGAGTGCTGTTCATGTCTTCCGGGGGCGTTGCTGGATTCTTGCCTTGCTCCCTCAACCCTCCAAGCACGACAACCTGAGATCCCAAACCCTAAAGCCCCAAGTGGGATAAGACTTAGGGGGGCCGAAGTTTCGGGAGCTACCTCCGGCTCCAAGAGACAAGGAGAGTCCCAAAAAAAAACCAACAAAGCGAGAGGAAATGTACCAAGAATCCGCCCTTTTGGGGGGTTTGACGAAAATAGGGGGACCCCAAAAATGGACCCCCCAAATCGTCGGATTCCCTTACAACAAGGACCCCAGTAAGGTGCCCCCGAATTTCGGAAACCATCGTGTGAGGCCCCCGAAGCCCTACAACCCCCTAAACCCTGAACCCTAAACCCTAAACCCTAAACCCGAAAGGAATCCACCCTTTGAAACCCCCTCCTCCCCCCTGCGCGTTGGGTCCTCGCTCTCCTGGCCTTCCTCGAGCAAGGAGCCGCGACTTCGGCGTCCCTTGCCTGCCGGGCTCCGTAAGTGCTGAGCCATTTTTGTTTATCTTTTTTTTTTGGTTTAAGGGTGTTTTTAGGGGTTTTTAGGGGGCTTTAAGGCTTTAGGGCTTGAGGGCTTGAGGGCTTTAGGGCTTCAGGGCTTGAGGGCTTCAGGGCTTCAGGGCTTCAGGGCTTCAGGGCTTAAGGGCTTGAGGGCTTGAGGGCTTTAGGGCTTCAGGGCTTGAGGGCTTTAGGGCTTCAGGGCTTCAGGGCTTCAGGGCTTCAGGGCTTCAGGGCTTGAGGGCTTTAGGGCTTTAGGGCTTCAGGGCTTCAGGGCTTTAGGGCTTCAGGGCTTCAGGGCTTCAGGGCTTTAGGGCTTCAGGGCTTGAGGGCTTTAGGGCTTTAGGGCTTGAGGGCTTTAGGGCTTTAGGGCTTCAGGGCCATTCAGGAGTTGGGGTACAGGAATTGGGGTTTTCGTGCTCCGCGTTCAGGGCCTCGGCGGTTCAGGGGTTCAGGCTTGGCGTAGTTCTGTGCCTTGAAAAAGCTAGGGGTGTGATGCTCGGTTCGTGGTGGGTCTCAGCCCAAAACCCAGAACCCCACTTCTCCATGAACCTGCAATGCCCCTAAAAGCCACCTCTAACAGCCTAAACCCTAAGCCCTCAACCGGAAACCCTAAACCCTAAACCCTAAGCCCTAAACCGGAAACCCTAAACCCGAATCCCACCCCAAACCCTAAACCCCAACCCTAAACCCTAAAATCCTGAAACCCACTTCCCAGCACCGGCCTGTTCGCCGCTTCTTCGGCGATGGGGCCTGGGTGGTCGTGGCCTGGGCCTCTTCCTCCTCGGCGGCTGCCTTCAGGGATACTCAGATTGCAGCACCCTAAACCCTAAACCCCAAACCTAAACCCTAAACCCGAAACCCTGCATCTGCCATCCAGCAACGACATGTTCATGGGCAAGTCCTAGAAACCCCCAATATGTTGTAAAATAACTATCATGGGGGCTATCCAATATTAGGGGGTAGGGGGGGGGGGGTTTATTGGGGGGAGCGGGTTACTGGGCCCCCCCTTGGGCTCCCCCAAGAAGGCATATTGTTCGGTCTCTTCAGACTCCCTCATCTGTAGGGCCTTGGTTTCAGGGCTTTAGGGCTTCACCATTTTGAGGGCGATGAGGGGGATCGAAAATCCGTTGGAGATTCGTTTACGGATTCTACTTTAAGGGGGACCCCATCTATTGGAAGCTCTCCTCTGCATCTTCAACAAGGAATGTTCCTTATGTTCAATTCCAAAAGCCACCCCCCAAACCCTGAACCCGAAACCCGAAACCCTAAACCCTAAACCCTAAACCCCAAACCTTCCTCCACGACAAAAAAAAAAAGCTTTCAGCGTGGGACGGCCTCCAAGTCCCTCTCGAGGATGGCTTGGCAGGATTGCTTCTCCTGCAGGGGGTTCATGAGGCTTCGGTTTAGGGTTTAGGGTTTAGGGTTTAGGGTTTAGGGTTTAGGGTTTAGGGTTTAGGGTTTAGGGTTTAGGGTGTAAGGCTGAGGGTTTAGGGTTTAGGATTTAGGGGTTAGGGTTTAGGGTTTAGGGTTTAGGGCTTAGGGGGTTGTAGGGCTTCGGGGCCTCATATGATGGTTTCCGAAATTCGGTGGTGCCTTCTTGGGGGCCCTTGTTTGAGGGAATCCTACAATTTGGGGGTCTATATTAGGGGGGGTCCCTTGTTTTCGTAAGCCCCACATACTGTTGTGATAGTGCTTAGGGCTTATACGGGCTTCCAGGGCTTCGGCTTCCCGAGCTAAACGACCAGGGCCTTGATCGAGTGGTAGCCGAAGAGATCTTCGGCTGTGTGGCTGTACACGCCATAGAAGGGCCCGTACCTTGGCCACCCCTCCAAAGCCACCGCACAAGGCACTGCTGAGGAGAGGGCTGGGAGGTTCCCCCTTCAACTAGAAACCACCCAAACTCCCCAAACTCCCCCCTAAACCCCCCCCCCCCCAAAACCCCCCCCCAAAACCCCAACCCCCTCCCCAACACCCCCCCCCCCCCCCCAACAAAACCTCCAACCCCCTTGACAGTGGCAGAGCGGCAACCTGCAAGAGCGGTCGCTCAGGCCCTGGGCTGAGCACATGGAGTTGAGGAAGTCCTGGCGAAGGGGGGTTTAGGGTACGGGGGGACAACCAAGGAAGGAAATCAACTCCCCTAATCGCCCTGAACTTATATTTCCCAGATCGAACCAAGAAACAACCAAGAACACGGATAAGAGCAACAAGGAAGGGGCACCCTTACACAAGTAGAGGGGCACTAACCCAACCCTCACTCCCAAACACGGACTTTTTTCTTTGGACGGACTGGCCATCCTTGAGCCAAACATGGTTTACGGGTTCATTAACCCTTTCAACTTCCAACACTAACTCCTTTCTACAATACCAATTGCAGCTCCGCACTCCCCCTGTCCTAGGATTTCCTAGGACACATTGGAGATGCAGGTCTTTTGGCCAAAAACTGCCACTAAGGCAGCAGCCAGCTGCTTGAAATGCAAGTTGTGGTTTAACGTCTTCCAGGACGGAATTATAGCACATTGGCTAACCTACTACCCATAGAGAATCTCTTTTCACCATGATCCTCTCATCACTGAAGACTCCTTGGCCTTCTTCACCACAAACCGTGGTCTTCGCTACGCGAAAAGCTACTGACTTCTACTATCAGGGATTTCCATACCCTTAATAGTAACCACCACATTGTCAGCACATTGGCTGTTCCAGCACACCCGTCTCCAGAAAGAGAAAAACTATCCCTTCATCCATACCATCCAATCACTTCTTTTTCCGATTGTTGGCAATCTTGAGGTGAAGTTGCAGCAGAATATACTCCAGGTCCGAAACTGTAAGAACAGGATCCTGTACGCCCCTTTGAATTGAGGATACCAATCCTTCTCTCTTTGCGTCCTCAATCGCCTGGCAAGATTGACCCAGCTCTTCATTCGCAGTGGCAGACCCTGGTGCATCCGCATCAGATGGACGATCCTTTTCCTCAGGATCTTGCACCATTACCACCTCTTCTTTTTGGGACTCTGACTTTTCTCCCTCTTCTTTGTCTTTCCACCGACATTTGACTTTGTGCGCGTCTTCGAGGATTTTTCCACTGCAGAAGCCACCACATTGGATGTTGATCCACCCTTCTCAATGATCGTCGGCATCTTCTTCGGCTTTGGAACCATGAGAGTGTAAGGATCTTCGATAGCTGCAGCTTTCCTCTTCTTTTTTACCTTTTTCTTCTCTTCTTCAACGGCAACCTCCGTCTCCGAAGTCTCAACCACTCCTTTTTCGGCAGGAATATCCTTGCTGGACTCCCTTTCTAGGGATCTCTTTTTACCTCTTTTGGGATCCTTTTCCTCTCCCAAATTGGCTCGCTCATACCATATCCTCAGGTCATTGACCCATTCTTCCACCTCCGCGAGCGAAACCTCATACGACTTCACTACTTCGAGAAGTTCCAGCACGGACAACATTTCAGTGGTCCACGAAACCCATACTTGATCCATTTGGTCAGCATCTCCAGTGAACTTCAGGAGTTTGAACAATGGGTCCGCCTCTGCTCGAGCCAAATCTGGCTTGCCACCGGAGAGCAATGAAATCGCCTCCATCAACAGTTCCGTCATCTTGGTCTCTTCGTCATAAACCATAAAATCCTCCTCATCATCATCGAACTGTTCAGGAGAGTTCTCCTTTTCTCCACCATTTGCACCAGACTTTCTCCTTGGACCATCCCTTGGGGGCGTCCTTGGAGACCTTGGCCTCTGTTATTCCAACGGAACACCATGCTCGAAGACACACCTGTCACCAAATCGACACTTCCCAGACCGAGCAAACTGGACGCACCTCACACCAGTTGCATCATGCGAGAACCCCCAATCCTTTCCAGCGAAACATTCTCTCCCTGCCACATAGTATTTGCACCAATATGAATGTAGCACCACATCATCTTCGGAATGGATGAATTTGCAGTCGTCACCGAATTTGCAGCGATCTTTCCCCCTGCCGAACCAATAGCAGAAACCCTTCTTCCTCTTCTCCAAGCGCTCTGCCTCATACCGGTCCATAGGGCGATTGTGCTCTACATGAACATTGCCATGTACCTGGGGACTGCTCCCTTCACCCGACGTGCTATCAGTATTTGGTGCTTGGAGTACAGCTGGAAAACCTGGCCTTGGTCCTACCACCTTCATGATCGGTTTTCCGCCAACTCCTTAGCCATGCTGAGACGATCCAAAAACATTGAACATCTTCATGAAGGCCTTTCTAGTGCCAATCTTCTGCACCCTTTTGATTGGACGTTTCATTGCTCCAACCTTGCATCCAGATGCGTTCAAACGACACAACCTCCTATAACCAACTCTATGTCCCTTCTTCCAAAGAGCCATAAGAATTTTAGAGGCAGTAACATTCTCCACCTCTACCTTTTCCAATGGTCCCTCACTTCCCGGAACAAACCCATCCATATCTGAAGACCTTTCCATCTTTTTTGACACCACTTCGTCGAGGTAGTCTTCCGAGATCCAGGGTAAGTTCCCCTTAGAGGAAGGATTGTCATCATTGTTTGGTCCTTCACCAGGATACCCTTTTGTGCTGTCAAAGATCTTACCAGTAGTGCGGTCCTGCATAGAGAAATTCGAAGCCACGCGGGAGTACACTGACCACAAGAAAATCCTTGTGTCCGCCAGTCTTGATGACCCACTGGATGTCTCCTCTTCCGGAGAAACCTCTGGCGCTTTGCCATCCCCTCCAGTGTCACCACTTGTCTCACCTCCAGCATCTTCAATGGGAATAAGGGATTCATTGTTCCCTTGATCAAGCACCGCACCCTCTGGTCCAAGAACTTCCAGCACCGCTGTCGAAGGATCCACCTCTTCATCAGCATCGTCGTCCATCCTTCTCCAGAGAGCCTCCAATTGGTCCGCACAAGTCGCCGCTTGAAGGAACTCCATCAACCGAGCCCTCCCGCGCTGCCAGAGAAATTCCGAAACCATCACCGACCCTTGGGCTCCCAGATTCAGGAATGGGTGAACCATTTTGGCTACCCTCGCCATAAGTTCAATATGAACTTCCATGCCTGGACTGCGGCTCCAATCGTAGGCAATTGCCTCCATAGCAGTTCCAAACTTGTCAGTATTCTTGAATTCCCCTTCCAGACCAGGAGACAACAAGGCACCCATCACTGAAAGAGGATAATTCCCCACCGCCGGCAAGCACGGGTTGTCATGGAACGAATGATGCAGGTCAGTATAATGTCCTTGATCTCTCCTTTGAAAAAGGAGTGCTCCAGTCCCTAGCTGGGCATTCATTTCATCCACTTGAACCATTTCAGCACATATCCTCTGTGCCATATACGCCATTGCTGGCCAGACGGAACGATCGGTAAGACCGCGACGCATAACCCAATCAGTTGTTGGCGACTGAATCAGCGTCCTTGGATCATACACCAGAACAACCATCGCACCGTCACCCATTGACTGATCAGCATCGTCCTCCAGTGCCAGGTTCTCATCCTGTTCGCTTGCACCCTCGGATGACATGCTAATAACCAAATTTCGATCCATCTTATTGGACCCTTTTTGGCAGTCCCACCGGCAACTTGCCAACTGCAACCTTCCAATAAATCCGAGTCAGAAGGCCTTTAACCAGCAATTGCTGAAGGTCACTCCTCACCGGACCACCATCCAACATCTTCGCATCATCACCACGGAGGTCATTGCTCCCACCTTCTCCTTCTTTTTGGTCAGTCTCCTCGCCAGAAATCTGTACTGCTCCTTCCGGCGCCGTCTCCTGTCCAGCCACTTCTTGCCCAGGAAGAACTTGAGCGCTTTCAGAGACATTCACCTGTCCAGCAACACCTTGCCCAGGTAAAACCTCATCCGTGGAGCCCACCGCCAGCAAACCAACCATAACTGAACCATCCCTTGCTCTTTTTTGAGACCGTTCAGCTCGACGAGAAGGTTGTGGTAGCGAAAAAACTTGTGAAGTCACTTCTTGGCGGGTCTCCCCCCGCGACGCTTTGTCGCGCCCTTCGCCAAGGTGAACCGATTTTTTCGGCCCGTCATTGGAGCCTGAAGAACCACTTCGCGGAACATTGCCACGATTCGCAGTTCTCTGTGAATCCCTTTCTTGCAAAAAGATTTCCTTCAGGCGTTGTACGGCATTGGTCTCCTCTTCGCTTGAATCGCTTGAGGAAGCGGCATACGAGACCAAAGCCTCCGCCTGTTCATCATCATCCACCACATCTGCCCACGCTCTGCTGAACCGATACGACAACCCACCACGAGGCTTCAGTTCCAGTGGCTTCGGCTTTTCCACCACTTCCGCCGGTTGCACTCGTCGTTGTGACCGAGAGCGTGGCACCTGTCGCACCTGTTTTTTGTCCAGCAAGGGCCTTCCCCTTCTCACAGGGTTTGATCTTGACCGATACTTTTTTGTTGTTGGATTCACCGGCGGCATTCCAACTCCCACCAACCGCAGCTTCTGTACACACAACGGAGACCTCTGCGCAAGCGTCCAACCATCACGGTACCTGACCTTATCAAAAGCTCCCGATAGGAGCCTCTCGGCATAGTTTTTGCACCGGAGTCTTCAGCTTCACGCACCTGAGTGAGGGTTCGCACCGCCGCTCTTCCAGTCCCTTTGTTCCCAGAAGATTGTTGTACCCGTACAGATGCATCAGAAGGAACTGCCTTTTCCGGTCCTCCCGGCCGATATCGGACATCACAACCAATTGCAGAATTTTGCATGCGGTCACTTTGTTGATCCCTTTGTCAACCAAATCTTCCACAAAGATGAACTCTTGCAAGTCCGACACATTGGTCACACCAAGCGTAATCATCACCTCACTTACATGAGGGGTATACACCCACAGGTGTGCTTTGCGAGCCATCCAATTTTCAATTGGCTCCTCCGGATTTTGAAGCTGAGTACCAGTGGATGCAGCCACTGAATTCTTTTGTTCATCAGCTTCTGCTTCATCCAGAGTACCTTTTTCACCATCTTTTTGTGACACATTGGTCATTTGCAGTGCTTTCGGTGCCGAGGATGAGGAAGATTCAGCTCCCCCACTTGCAGGCGGCTGAAACGTGCTTCTATCCGTAATCTCCCATCCTCTCTCTTTTTCAAACCGGACCTGATTGGCCACCTGTACCAAGTGTTTCAGGAGCGACAGCCGCTCCTCTGACATCTCGTCATGGGAGTACTTGCAGAAATTTAACCCCTTTCCGGCAACGTCCTCGGAGGTAATAATCGAAACAGCAATTGTGGAACCCTGCGTCCCTTAGTGACTTCCTGGAAGCATTGTCCCAAGATTTGCCGGGCTCCCAAGTCCCTTCCAATGCTATGTCATCGTTGTGAAGGTACCTGCATGCAGTCCCATATTTACAACCACCTTGATTGTAATACAGACACAGCCGACCTTTTGGCTCACCCGACGTAGGCTCACCCTTTGATGCACCTTTGCCAAAATTGTACTTGGCCCGGAAGGCTAAATCCTCCCGCTCCTGCTGTGCCTCATCCACTGTACCTTCCTCTGTGGGAGGGTCACCGATGTTCCCATCCTCATCATCAGCTTCTTGGCTATTCTTTGGATCAGTTGACCCTCCTCCTGGCCAACCTTCACCATAACGACGATGCTCATAGGAACACTCATCACCATTGCGACACCTTCCCCGATTGAAGAACTTGCACAGCTTGCTGTAACCAGGTGACAACACAGTCTTTGGTGTCATGTAAGCCTTTTTGTACTGGTCAGGGTCCATGTAGGCTTCCATTGGCTTGTTCTCCCTTTTGCTCATGGATTGCACTGCACCATCAAGCTCCTGCAAAAATAGCTTGGTGTCCAACCAAAGCGCGTTCCAAAACTCATCTTCCCCTTGATTCAGCACCGTTGCCACCGCTTCACCCACAACTGGTCGAGAAAATCTCCTTTTTTTGCATGCCAGTTCGAAAAGCGCGTTGTGGTACTGTTTTCGGGAAAAAGTGGTTAACTTCCCCAAGCCTGTGCTTTCTGTACCATCAGGCTTCCAACCACCATTTTGCAAGATGCCATACGCGCGCCGAGCTTCCGCATTGAGGAATGCCTGATCTGCAACACACTCCTGTAAATCTTCCATCGGGCGACCCAACAGCATCCCTGTAATTTTGCCAACATAGGCTTCCTCTTCGTTTCCATTCTCCAGAAGAGCTTTGTAGATCTTTTCTCCATAAAGTTGTCTTTCTTCTCGTTCTTCAGAGGATAACTCCTGTACCACAAGCTCCTCATCGGATTGCTCTTCCTCCTGTTTCCAGTCCCATTGACCGTTGGAATCTCGGTACCACTGACCAACATACCATGAATTCGTCCACCACGTACTCCAGCCGCTGGGTTTCCACTTCCGCAGCGTTGAGGAAGAGTCCTCCACGTCCTCTTCCAAAACCAGAAAGGTGTCCAAGATTATGGTACCATCATCTTCCACTAGTTTCACTGTTCCATTGACAGTATCACCAAATCTGAAATGACACGTATTGTTCCCTTCTGCAGGAATCAATACATTCAAATCACCAAGGTCCAAAAAGGCTCCATACCCATTGATGCAGCGCACTAGACCCATGATCTCATCTCCCTCTTGATAGCAATGTGTCCCAGGTGATTCCAAGGCTCCCGCTCGGGGCACTTTCTTTGCGTGCTCTTCAGAAACCACCTCTGTATCATCGGCTCCTGGCGCATCCTTTGTTTTCACCTTTGAGTCACACTGCTCGTCCTGCTCCATGAGTCCCACAAGCTCATCTTTTTTGTGCTCCTGGACTTCAGGACCTCTCTTTTTCTCCGCCAAAGGCTTTGCCTCATCTGCTGTAATTCGCTCGGTGTCGACTTCCGGCGAACTTCCAGACGGCAACACTTCTCCCTTCATGGGAGTGGACCCATCATTGGAGTCCTTTGTCACACCTTCTGCAGCAGGCAAATCTTCCTCCACTGCAGGGCAATTGAGTCGATCATCCACGGCAGGCACGCTTTCTTCCACCGCAGGCTCCTTTGGTTCCATGGCTTCCAAAGGAGAATTTCCACCATCATTGACCACAGCTGCCTCATTGGCTCCGGTGTAGCCCTTGTCATTTCGTTCCTCGCAGCTAACTTCAGGTTGCACCAGTGCGTCCACCTGTGAACCTCCATCATCAGCTGCTGCGGAGACCTGCGCCCCATTGTTGCAGTCGCCCGTGGAACGTAACGCCATATGCACCTCAACCCGTGCTTCCTTCGCACTCCAGGTAATATCTGGCGCATCGACCCGCGCATCATTGGCGCTCCAGGCCTCATTTTTCAGATCTTCTGTGTCTCCAGCTATTCCAGAAGCTTCTTTTTCCCTTTGAATGGCAGGAACCTTGGCACCAAACGAAGAGACCTCCTCAGTCGCAACACACGACCTTTTCCCTCCGTCTTCCAAATCTCCAGGACCACATTCCCGAACGACAGGTACCACATCCACCACTCGATCTTCTGCAGCCGACACAGTTCCGATCTCCACATTGGGAATCTTTTCTTCTGGACCTACCGATTCCACCGCTGCCACACCCTCAGAAAGTGCTCCCATTCCTTCCCGATCCAGATGTTGAGCTCCAGCGATGTCTGTTCGGTTTCCAGGAATCTCCTCCTCATCAGGAGAACCCGAGGTCGGGGCGTCACCACCAGCCCTAGGACCGCTATCCCTGATAGTAGAGGAAAAATCTTTTTCACCTAAACTATTTACACTACCCTGGAATGCCCTCGTAGACTCAGTCTTCGGAGTAGAGGATGAAGAATCCAGTGCCGCCTCCATTTCCAGCTCATTGCCCGAAGGAGACCCAACCACCTCGTCACTCTTCATCTTTTCACCTACCACCGGCAATGTCCACTTGCTTTCCTGCGTATCCAGGCAGTAATAATATTGTCTCCCATCTTCATGGAGGTGCCATTCCCACGTTGTCCCATCGCACGCTTTGATCAGATGCTCGTCTTTCCGAAAACCATCCCTTTCAGAGACCTGTCGCATCTCGTCCTCTTCTTCGGACAACTGTCGCAACCTCTCAGCCTCCATCTGTAGGATCTCCTCCTCCCCCATGGCGTATCCAGCAGCAGGTGCAGCTTCAAAGCTGTCCGCACCCTTCTGTTCATGACCGCTTCCACCACCTTGGGAACTCGAAGATGGATCCCTTTTGATCTTGTTCAGAGGCCTCCTGGCCGCTTGCAGCACTTCTCCAATCAGATCGGTCTGAGACTCTTGGTCTACCATTCGACCCGAAGTCGAAGACGACGGCTGATACCCGTGTTTGTGCAACACTCGTAAAACGGTCACCTCCATTTCACGATCTATACCACCAGTCGCGTCCCAGTTCCTTTTCTCACCAGGCTTTGGCGATACAGAAACAGCACGTCCTTCAGCTTCAGCATTGCTAACCATATCCCCATTGGGATTCATACCCACATTGGGGCTTTCTGCAACCAAGGCCTCTTCCAGATGTTCTTCAGCGCCGGGAATCACCTCTTCCAACACCGATCTTTCACCCAGAGACTCAGCTGCACCATTTCCAGCTCCACCATCTTGTCCACCATCCGAGGCAAGTTGGAGCCATCGCTTCGGAGAAGGCATTGCTTCTTGATCCCCGCAGGGAACCTAATTTGGGCTCATAACCTACGGGGGGACAACCAAGGAAGGAAATCAACTCCCCTAATCGCCCTGAACTTATATTTCCCAGATCGAACCAAGAAACAACCAAGAACACGGATAAGAGCAACAAGGAAGGGGCACCCTTACACAAGTAGAGGGGCACTAACCCAACCCTCACTCCCAAACACGGACTTTTTTCTTTGGACGGACTGGCCATCCTTGAGCCAAACATGGTTTACGGGTTCATTAACCCTTTCAACTTCCAACACTAACTCCTTTCTACAATACCAATTGCAGCTCCGCATAGGGTTTAGGGTTTGGGGTTTAGGGTTTGGGGTTTAGGGTTTGGGGTTTAGGGTTTGGGGTTTAGGGTTTAGGGTTTAGGGTTTAGGGTTTAGGGTCTAAGGTTTAGAGGGTTTAGGGTTTAGAGGGTTTAGGGTCTAGAGGGGTTAGGGTTTAGGGTCTGGCTTCGTTTGTTGAAGCTTCTTGTGGGTTCTGCTTCAGGGCGTTCAGGGCATTTTTGAGGTGGAGGGCGTTTGGGGCTACCAGGCTTCTCTCGGGCTCTTGGGGTTTGGAGGAAAGGAAATCTAGGAGTGCTTCTAGAAAAATGTCCGGCTTCAAACTGCATCAGCAAAGCCACGTCGACGCCAGATCAAAGCCGGAACCCTCAACCCTAAACCGCCTGCTGGGTTTAGGGTTGAGGATCCAGGGTTTAGGGTTTAGGGTTTAGGGTTTAGGGCTTAGGGTTTAGGGTTTAGGGTTTAGGGTTTGGGGTTTAGGGTTTAGGGTTTAGGGTTTAGGGTTTAGGGTTTAGGATTTAGGGTTTAGGGTTTAGGGTTTAGGGTTTAGGGTTTAGGGTTTAGGGTTTAGGGTTTAGGGTTTAGGGCTTAGGGTTTAGGGTTTTGGGTTTTGGGTTTAGGGGCTACGGCTTGCGAAGCTGTTGCTTGTGCCGCGGGCTGCCAACGGGCAGACTCGCAACCCAGACTACCGGGGTAGATTCCTGAACCTGGGGTTCGTAGGGGCTGAGTGGTTTTAGAGGGCTTAGTCGGGCTTCGGGGTTGAAGGGTTTAAGGATGTAAGGGTTTAAGGGTTTAAGGATCTAAGGAATTTAAGGGATTAAGGATCTAAGGATTTAAGGGTGTGAGGATCTAAGGGTTTAAGAGATTCAGGATCAAGCAAGGGTTTAAGAGTTTCGGGGAGTTCGAGGTCTCAGCACTTCTTGCACGCCGCCTGCTGAAGCCGGGAAGTGACAGTCAGTCGAGCAGGCACAAGGCCACAAGGCATCTACCCAGTGTGGAAGTAGCTGGGTGGTCCAGAGCGCACAATCTTTTTGCGTCGCTATATTCAGTTTGCGGGAGGTTCAGGATGGCTTTCCACCTCCTATGCCACCACACCCATGCCATTTTGCTCGGCACTTCGGGTCACCTTCAGCCTCCTCGCGCGACTCGCGCTTCTCTCTCCCGCCCGGACGCTTGCAAGCTCCCTGGTCTCGGCAGAGCTCATGCACAGGTCCAATTTGGGTGAGTTGATACCCCCTGAACCCCCTCCATTGAAAAGGGAACAAACAGGGGGGCAACCCTAAACCCCAAACCCCACACCCTAAACCCAAGCCCGAAACCCTAAACCCCAAACCCCAAACCCCAAACCCTAAACCCTAATCCCCAAACCCTAAACCCCTGTCCTTCACCTCCACCTGCTCGTCCGAGTTGCTCAGGCAGCCCTCGTTGACCTTCCGGCGCACGGGCGGCTCCACCTGCGGCAACTTTCGGAATATCGGGAATGTAGGGTTTAGGGTTTAGGGTTTAGGTTTTTTGGGGGTTTATGTATATGGTTTATAGGGTTTATAGGGTTTATAGGGTTTATAGGGTTTATAGGGTTTATAGGGTTTATAGGGTTTATAGGGTTTATAGGGTTTATAGGGTTATAGGGTTTATAGGGTTTATAGGGTTTATAGGGTTTATAGGGTTTATAGGGTTTATAGGGTTTATAGGGTTTATAGGGTTTATAGGGTTTATAGGGTTTAGGGTTTAGGGTTTCAGCTTGGGATCCCCTTCTTCAGAATCCTCCCTTCAGAGGCGAGAGGGCGCAAGGGAGTTTTGAGGGGTTCTTGGGGGACTTTTTGCTAGGATGGCCCTTAAACTTCAACTTAAAGCGCTCTGAAAAATCTTCCTGAATATGATCCTCTTGAACCCAATAAGGGAAAACATGAAATATCCCCAGGGCCTACCGAGTTTTGAAAAAGTGGCAGTCCAAATGACCTCCAACACCGTGAGAGCAGAGGCAGGGTTCAAACATGTTTCAGGTTGAAAGGGGGGAGGAGGTTGAGCTACCTGGGCCGCCCCATGCGGGGGCGGCGCCTAAGCCCTTCGACCTCGATGGCGCAAGCCAGGTCGCTCGCCCGCCTCGGGCCCCTTACCGGAGCACGGGACCAGCACAACAAAGCAAAAAAAACCCTATTTGGAGGCCTTTGGAGAGCTTGCAGTGGCCTTTGAGGGGGGGGGGGGGGGTTGGGGAGGTCCCTGCGCCTCCACGCGACTCTCTCCGCAGCCGAAGTAGCGAACCATGCGGTTCCTGCTTTAAGGAAGTCCTGGGTTTAGGGTTTGGGGTTTTTTTCGGGTTTAGGGTTCAGGGTTCAGGGTTTAGGGTTTAGGGTTTAAGGTTTAGGGTTTAGGGTCACAATAAGGAATGGCAAACGGCTCTTGCCCTGACCTTTCGTAGACTGCAACACATGCGCGGCTATCTACATTCCGGGTGCCCTGTATATGCGGCTCAGGCCCTTAGCCCTAAGCCCTAAGCCCTCAGCCCTCAGCCCTAAACCCTAAAGCCTAAACCCTAAACCCTAAACCCTAAACCCTAAACCCTAAGCCCTCAACCCTAAACCCTAAACCCCAACCCTTTTGGCGAGGCTTGCTTACAGGGCCCGAAGCTCCTTGCGGACTCCAAGAACCTTCCACAACGCTCCGGTGGCCACCCTAAACCCTAAACCCTAAACCCTAACCCTAAACCCTAAACCCTAAACCCCAAACCCCTAAACCCTAAACCCTAAACCCTAAACCCTAAACCCTAAACCCTAAACCCTAAAACGCAAAAGAAGAAAACCCGAGAGTCGGGCAGGAATCCTAAACTTGAACCCTTAGGCCTGTAACCCCTCCATCAGACTTCTCTAAAAGGAATACCGGCCTGATACCCCATTTCTAGCTGCAATATTGATGTTCGCCTCAAAACAAATTCCCATTCTGACGACATAGGCCCGTGCGACATGAACAATCATCCTCATGCCCAAAAACCCCCCCCCCCCCTCACAACCCTGAAACCCTGCATCCCCCCTTCTTGGGAGCCTGTCTTGACCTGAGTACCTCCGATCCGCTTCGTCGGAGCGGGCGCAAGCCCTGCAAGGCGCGGTTGAAGAATTTAGGGTTCAGGGTCAGTTTAGGGGGTTAGGCGGCGAGGATTCGAGAACTTAGGAGAGTCGCTCCAAGCTCAGGACATAGGGTTTTGGGGGTTTAGCTGCTTAGGGCTCGGGGGTTTGGGGGCCTTGGGTTTAGGGCGGGCTTTAGGGTGGAGAGACTGCGAAGAGTTGAGTGCTGGAGTTCAGGTCCTTGCGAAGGATGAGCCCCACCACGGCTTCTATGGCTTGCCATTGCTGTTCGTTCCATTTCCTGTATTTTCTCTGTTTTCCATAAGCCTTCGTCATCAAGCATGGAGCTGTCTGAAACAGAGCCATGGGACCGCTGTAATGGCCGTGTCTGTCAAGCTATGCCCAGTGCCTCCCATGCCCCTTCTGGCAGCCACAAAGCAAAGGCTGCAGAAATTAACAAGCTGGGACTGTACAATGGGGGCATGAATCTCTGGGCGAGGACTGAAGACGCCAACCGCGGCTTTCGATGGCTTCTGACTAAACTGTGCCTCTGAAACCATGCACGTCAACGAAATCGGGGATGCAGATTCTGTGCGATGCAGGAACCTGAAGAGTTCGAGCTTAGTGGATGCTAGGTACCGTTATAAACGACAAGGGGGCGGTGAAGGACTATTCAGGCTCCTGTCTTGCAACACCCATGTCATGCTCAGAGCTTCACCACTTCCTCAGCCATGTGGAACTGGGCCGTCTTTGCGTACTCCTTCATCTGCTGAGCAGCCTTCGCAAGGCGTTCCTCCTTGCTCGGAGCAGCCTGCCCATTGCAGCACTCGTAGCGGTAGCAACTGCAACCAGAACGTATTGTGGCAGCAGCACGAATGATAGTGGGAGACCAAGCTCTTTAAGAAACAATGGTAATTGTGTGTGTGTGTCAGAAGATATGAACAAGATACGAAAATGAACAGCAATCCTTTCAAGCGCCCGCCTCGAGCTTCACTCTCGTTTGCTTGAGCTCTTCAAGGACTTGAGGAAAGTAGGACGCCTCGCACAAAGGAGCTCCACATGAAAGTACTTGCGTAGGTGTGTAGGTGGATGATTGGGGATGGGCTCCATCTGACGTGCACGTTCAAGCATCCGTGCCATGCACACCGTAAGTGTAAGAGCAAGTTCCCACACTCCAAGAATTCAGCTTGTGGGCTGCTCCCCGAACACGGTTCCCGGATCGGAAAGCCTGAATTATACTAGCACCCGTATCAGAATACAAACCCATATGCGGCGGTCCAGTTTCTACATAACATGATCCCTATCCGACCCAGTAAACAACTTCTTGAATCGTCTGCAAACTTCAGGTTTCCGTTTTCCGACCGGCCTCAATTCTGCTCCTCGTGACGAAATCGATCTCCCCGGGCTTTGTGGCGGCCAAGGAGGCGTCGATGCCCTGCATGAAGCTGGGCCGGACCACCGAGAACCTGAAGGTTTTGGGTGCAAGGTTTAAGCTCCAGGCTACAGGTCCAAGCAATGTCAACAAGGCTTCCTATCAAAATGATTTGCTAGGCGGGTCGTAGGAACTCAGGCAGGTCGTTCACGGCCCAGCTGCTTGCGGGCACAGCGAGGCCCACCATCAGTCCAGCCAGAACTCCCATCACAACGGTGCCAAGATCACTTGGAGGCTCTGGGCGCACCACCTTGTCAGGGAGGCTGCGAGGGGTGGACACGCGCAGCGGCGGCGCCACGAAGGCAACGGTCACAAAGGCAAGGGCCAGGGCACCGAGGACCAGACCAGAGCGAGTCATGAGCGCGAGGTTCTGCTAGTTCCGCAGGTCTCAAAGCTACTGCAACTCAGCCAGAAAAGCTGCCGGGCGAAACAATCTTCTCCCTAAAACATGCACTCCCAAACGAAAGTGCACAGTATGTGGCTTTGATCGTAACTTTACTCGACCCTCCAATCAGAGACCCTAAACCCGACATCCCAAAGTCCTCTCGCAGGCAAGTGGCATTACCGCAGATGGGAACTCGTCCTCCTTGTAGGGAATGGCACCTTTGCACACCTTCCACTGGTCCTGCGCCGAGAGAATGTGCCATCCCTGACCACTTGCACGCAGGACCCGAGGGTTTGCGAATACCCCTCCAGCCATCCCCAAACCTAAGGCAGAGAAGCCTACGAACTGATGCCTTTGGGGGGCCCAAGTGGAAAACATGAGCAAATGCTCAAGCTCCTTACTGAACACCCCGAAGGAGCGCCCCCTTTTTTCACGGGGAAAACCAAACAAAGGGGTCTCCAAGAGACATGAAGCTGCAAAAGCCCTAGACCCCCCTGGGCGGCCCCCCACGTCCTGGTGTTGCCTGGTCATGAAGGCCCTCGGATCCCACTCCGATGGAATCTCGATCTGAGATGGAGCGGCAAGGTCGAGAATTCTGCTTCTGAGGCTTATAGGGCTTAGGGCTTAGGGCTTAGGGCTTAGGGCTTAGGGCTTAGGGCTTAGGGCTTAGGGCTTAGGGCTTAGGGCTTGAACAATACCCCTGCAGCACCCAGCGGCACTGCGCACGGACACCGAAAGAGCAGCTGAAGATAACTGGGTTCCAGGCACCCTTGGACGCGGAATTGGCGCCACTGCAAGCCCGAGACCTCCCTGCACCCATGACACACCGAACCCTAGCCCTAAACCCTAAACCCTAAACCCTAAACCCTAAACCCTAAACTGCCCCAACTCCTCAAGAAATCTTCCGAGGACGCGCAGAGCATCGTCAAAGGGCCGAGGGGCCCGGCACTGCGTGGTGACTTTCACGACGACGCGCACCGCACCGTAGGCATCCTTCCGGGCGACCGCTTGGAGTTTCAGGAACCCTCTGAACCCTCCCCCTCCCCAACAAAACACCTGAAACACACACAGTCCATCACATCCAACCACAACGGGACTTAGGTACCTCACCTGACCCACTAGCCCCATCTGAATCTTCAAAAACACATAATACACATACATGTACACTCTTCCCAAGTCCCCTACGAAACAGGCCACGAAGAATGCGACTGAGAGGCTCTCCAACCCCAAAAAAATGGGGGGGGGGGGGGGGGGTGGCGTTGGGGTGATCCCCCCCTTATACTAAGCGTCCTTAATAGGGATTACAATAGCGGGTACTATTATCCCGTTGCTAAAGGACTGTTCCCCAAACCCTCAACCCTCAACCCTAAACCCTAAACCCCAAACCCTAATGATGGGTACAAGGGGGAGCATCCCAACAAGGGGGGGGGGGGCCCTCTCAAAGCAGAAGCAGGGCCTGCCACATGTGCCAGAGGTGCTTCGGATCTCCGATCATGCCGCCTCCATCCTCGACCTTTGGGGGGGTTTAGGGTTTAGGGTTTAGGGTTGAGGGTTGAGGGTTGGGGGTTGAGGGTTGAGGGTTGAGGGTTGAGGGTTGAGGGTTGAGGGGTGAGGGTTGAGGGTTGAGGGTTGAGGGTTGAGGGTTGAGGGTTGAGGGTTGAGGGGAGGGGTGAGGGGTGAGGGTTGAGGGTTGGGGTTGGGGGGGGTTGAGGGTTGAGGGTTGAGGGTTGGGGGTTGGGGGGGGTTGAGGGTTGAGGGTTGAGGCTTCCAGAAAGGCGGCCTCCTGCAGGCCCGTACAGCGGCCCAAGACACCAGCACTAGACACGTTTTTGAGGGCATCTTGATTGGGGTCTGGCCACTTTACAACGATCCCAGCAAGGCCTGGTTGCATCACCACCTCAGACGAAGCTGCCTGAAGCCTACACCCAAGAGCAAGCTAGGAATAACAAGGGCGCCCCTTTCTGGCTTCAAGAGCTTCATGAGGGAACTTAAACCCTAACAAAAAAAAAAGGAGGGAATGAGGGACTGCTTTGGGTCCTTAGTGGCTTTAGGGTTTGAGGCTTCAGGGTTGCCGAGTCGCGCCCTTGACCTTGGCAATGAAGTTCCGCATCCCGTAGCACAGGTCATCTCAGGCAATTGTCGAGGGCTGAGGGTGGAGGGTTGAGGGTTTAGGGTTCAGGGTTTAGGATTTCAGGTTTGCGGTTTAGGGTTTAGGGTGTAGGGTTCAGGGTTTAGGGTTCACAGGGTTTAGGCCTTGTGCGAGGCTGCGGTGGCGCAGCCAGCTCCCTACGTATTCGAAACCGAAGGCCGTTAGGCTGGGGTCCCACCCTGAACCAAACTGCCACCGGACGACAGATATAGCTTGAGATGTTCCCCCGTATACTAAGAGTCCTTCATAGGGACGATAAGCGGGGGTACAATAATCCCGCTAAGGACTGCTAGTATAAGGGGGAACATCCCAAAAATATAGCACACACCCTGAGCTTTCCTAGATCCCGCCAATCAAGGCATATTGTGGGACTGGGCAACCCGAAACCCTGAAAAGCACCAAAAACCCAAAAACATCCCAAAATTCCCAAACCCCTCAAAAACCCCCCCAAAACCCCCGCAAACCCCCAAAACCCCCGACCAAGGCTGAAATGTTGGCCCCAAAACATCCCAAAACCCACCCCCCCCTCTAAACCCCCTCCCCCCCCCCCAAAAAAAAGCAAAGAACCAAGGCTAAGAATGATTGGCTTGCAAAGGGGCTCTCGATCATCTCCAGGGCTTGCTGCTGCTTGGGACTTCGGGATCGGTACCTGGAGGTTTGAGGCCCCAGCGGGAGGTGGGGGGGTGGGGTTCGGGGGCTTTAGGGTTTAGGGTTTGGGGTTTGGGGTTTGGGGTTTAGGGTTTAGGGTTTAGGGTTTAGGGTTTAGGGTTTAGGGTTTAGGGTTTAGGGTTTAGGGCGAGGTGTTGGGGGGGGGGGGGGGGGGGGGGTGGTCATTAAGGGCTTTCGGGTTTAGGGGTTTAGGGGTTTAGGGGCTTCAGGGTTTAGGGGTTTAAGGGCTTAGGGCTCAGGGGTTTAGGGGTTTAAGGGTTTGAGGGTTTTAGGGTTTGAGGGTTTTGGGGCTTTAAGGGTTTAAGGGTTCAAGGTTCTCGTGTCTGGGGAGGCTTGAAGGTTTGGAGGTTGCCTGGGCGAAAGAAAGGGGAGCCTACATGTTGGTTTAGGGTTTAGGGTTTAGGGTTTCGGGTTTAGGGTTTAGGGTTTAGGGTCCAAGTTAGGGCTTACGGTTTAGGATTTAAGGTTTAGGGTTTAAAGGGTTATGGTAGCCAACACCCAAAGGTTAGGCAACTACGAATGGGGGTCGAGGCATCGTGTGAGTTTGATGTTTGGCTGTTGACGCTTGACCAGGTTTTGCTGGGCCTGGCCATCACTAGTACGGCCTGTCAGTACTAGTAGACGGCAGGCTCTTTCAAGACATGATTGCTCTCTCTCTCTCTCTCTCTCTTCTTCTTCTTCTACCCAGCGAAGAGGCCCCCCAAGGAGGACCCCGGCCGCGCTGGCCCGCTGCTCTCTCTCTCTCTCTCTCTCTCTCTCTCTCTCTCTCTCTCTCTCTCTTTCTCTCTCTCTACAAACAGCTCAGGACACTCTGCACGGAGTCCTCAAGACATTATTCCGATTTTGGGATTGTTTATGTTTCTTCTGTTGGCACTATTCTTCTTATTGTTGTGAGTATTGCTCTTCTGGTTGTTCGTGGTACTGCTGCTATTATTGGTATTGTTGCTGTCGCCCCTCTTCTTACTCTTGATCTCTTCTTGCTCTTGTTGCTCTTGCTCTTGCCACGATTGTTTTGTGAACGTTCTGTGTTGCCGTCTCTTCTTCACTTCTGCCGAGCCGCTTCATGCGCCCCAAGCCAAGCTGCTGGAAATCCTCGTACCTGCCCACTGTTCCTAGGAGCCACCTGAATGGCCTAGGGCCTACTTCTTCCGCCTAGAAATCAGAAAGCAGTACAGCCCAAGATCACAACTCCACCAGCTTGCACCCACATCCCTCCCCCTTCATTGAGCTACTCCGCCGGAACTCGAAAGCCCCTCAAGCCCCAAACCCTGGGGTCAGAACCTGGACCAAGGAAGGAAGAGCCGTAGTTGGGTTTAGGGTTTAGGGCTTCTCCCTGGTTCAAACGAGGGTAAGTACAGGAGTAGGTATGGCGACGACATTCAGCTACCCGGCATACCCTTTCTACTTAAGCCCCTCAAATGGATGAAGGTTCATTCCGGGCATCGCTGGCGCGGCCTTTTCCCGGAATTAAGGTTCTCTAGGTCTCGTGTTTGTATGGTCATATCTTGCCAGCGACGATCGTATTGTGTAGTACACGTGTATACGTGGCACCACGCAAACAAACTGCATTGTCGTGAAGAAGGCCGCCATTCTTAGCCGTTGTTGCCACTAAGTCGCTGCTTTTCGGCCATGATCAAAGTTTAATCACACTATACCGAAAAAACTCCTTTTGCTGCCACTTGGGACACCTTTGGGGGTTTACGAAACTAAGGGACCCCTCATATAAACCCCCCAACTAGCAGGATCCCCTGATGACAAGGTACGCCTACTAAGGTACCCCTGATCATGTAGCCCTAGTTTCGGCAACCCCCGACTGCCGGCCGAAATCAAGAAAACAGTCCCTTAAACCCTAAACCCTAAACCCTAAACCCTAAACCCTCTTGTCCGCGGAAAAGGGCACTCGGCTTTCAGCAGCTGGGCCGTCGTGAAGTCCACCTCACCGTGGGTGGTTTGCGATATTCACGAAAAGGGGGGGGGGGGGGGGGGGGGGACCTTATTGGGGGGTCCGTATTATGGTATCATTATAATTGTATTTTAGTATTAGAGTGTTACAGTATCAGAGTATTAGAGGATTATAGTATTATAGTACTATAGTATTATAGTACTTTCGTATGATAGTATTGTAGTATTATAGTATTATAGTTTTATAGTATTATGGTATTATAGTATTTTTGCATTATAGTATTCTAGTATTGTAGTATTGTAGTATTCTAGTATTATAGTATTATAGTATTATAGTATTATAGTATTATAGTATTATAGTATTATAGTATTATAGTATTATAGTATTATAGTATTATAGTATTATAGTATTATAGTATTATAGTATTATAGTATTATAGTATTATAGTATTATAGTATTATAGTATTCTTGTATGACGAGGGAATCCTGCTAGTTGGGGGAGGGGGGTATTTTAGCAGTCCCCTATTTTCATAGGCCCCCCCACACATTCTTGGATTTGACAAGGCCATTTGGGTCAAAGAAGCCAATCGAGCTCCTCTGTATTTGGGGGGGAGGGGGGGGGGTAAACGGTTTCGGAAACTCCCAAACTACGGCACCCTAAGTTTGCAGCCCACTCAGCCCCAAACCCTGAACCCGAAACCCCCTAAACCCTAAACCCTAAACCCGAAACCCTAAACCCTAAACCCGAAACCCTAAACCCATGTCTGAGTTTGGGCTCCTGCTGCCCGGTTTTTGGGCTCCTTGGGCCCCTTCGGCCTGGTCGGAGATGTTCTGCAAGTGCAGGCCAAAGGTCCTCGCTGAGCAGCTTATGGGGTTCGGGGGTTTAGGTAGGGTTTAGGGTTTAGGGTTTAGGGTTTAGGGTTTAGGGTTTAGGGTTTCGGGTTTAGGGTTTAGGGGTTTTGGGGTTGTTGGGGTACTTACTCTTTAAAAAGATCATGTTGTTCCTTATTGGGTTTAAGTATTCATGGAAATGTAAACTGATGTTCAACGATGACCCAGGCTTATGGGGTTTGGGGGCTTAGGGAGTTTGGGGTTTAGGGTTGAGGGTTTGGGGGGGTTTGGGGTTTGGGGCTTCAGGTTTAAGGGTTAAGGGTTTGGGTTCAGGGTTTAGGGCAGTGGGTGCAACCGCTAACTGATTTCGTTTTCTTGGCCCCACTTGCCCCATCCGCCCCCGGGGCAAGCCTCCCTTACAGTAACGACCCAGACTCCTGCAATTCACGAGGATGGCCCTTAAACCCCTCTGAACATAGTCCTGACAAGATCCTCTTATGCCCAAAAAGGGAAACTATGGGATGTCCCCCAAGGGCCCCCCGAGGTAGCAAGTTCCGTGGAGGTGAGACATCCCGAGGCTACTTCTGCCACCGCGATGTGGGGCAACTCAGCAGGAGCCCTGCGGGGGGGGGGGGAGGACTCTGCACCCCCTAAATATTTATGTAAGGCTTCGACTGACCTTGACATCCTCAACCCTTACACCCTGAGGGGTTTAAATCACCCCTAACATGGATTCTCCCAAAGCCCTAAAATCTGCACTGGCGGTCGTGGTGAAGGTCTTGTCACTGTTCAAGTGGCTCAGGGACGGCACGACATCCGCCACCTCAGACATCAGTAGCTCAGTAGTCGTCGTCGCAGCAACAACTTTCGTCGTCGTAGCCGTAGTCGCCATAGTACTGGTAGTAGAATTGGACTATTGCAAACTGACTCGACTCTTCCAATGAGTTAAATCATCGACGCTAGGCCCACCATCTCCCCTTTGATACCCCCAAAAGAGAACAGCACAAGCCAGGGCATCACCCAACCCCGGGCGCCCCACGTTGTGCCGGAACTTTGAGAGGATCGCGGCAAAGTCCTGGAACAACTCGGGAGATGAGGCTTCACATGATCGAGAGTTTCACACAGTCCGACGCAGCCACCGAAAACGTGCCGATTGCCATGCAAAGCTAGCTTCCCTGTGTTGAGCGTGGCGCCCCTCCGTCCATTCCGTTTCGCCTCTGTACGTGTAGCTCTGATATGATATATCTTCAGCTGCTAGTGGAAATCAAGCTTCTGGGTCCTGAACAAATTTGGTCGCAGCTGAAACCCAAAGGAATTGACGGAAGAGCACGTGAAAGACTTTGAACTCAAGGCGGCCATCAGTCACCCGCGCGCTTGGCGCCTGGAAGATTCTTGGAAGCCAGCTCCCGCGGAGTTTTTGAGGCCTTCGAGAACATGACGAGAGAGCCCCTTCATGTGGCAAATGACCCAAGGCGACGGAGCTCTGTTGCCTGCTCTAGGTTGCTCTACCCTCTCGACCCTCAACTTTTTGGCCTGCCCTAAACCCTAAACCGTAAACCCTAAACCCTAACCCTAAACCCCAAGAGCCCAAAGAAGGCAAAAGGCAGGGATGAAGCCAGCATCCAAAACCCCGACTCGCAGCAGTCCTCCCACAGAAGTCGCCGAGAAAGCACGGTCATCAGCATGACGTCCTCGTAGACCTCACCCCAACATACGGGTGCCATCATCCCTCCCTCGGACCTCTAGAGATTCCCGGGAAGCCGCCCCAACAGGCCAAGATACGGGAAGGAACTTTGAGGCTGTCCTGGGCGCGCCCATCTCTGGTTCAGGGCTTGCAGGCTTGCAGGGTTACGGCTTTGGGGGTTTTGGGGTGGGACCCTTTGCTCAGACTTGGCTCGCGAAACTGCACACTCAAAGCTCGGCAAGTCGCAAAGCTCGGCGGTTGAACGGATCTTGAAAACTTCGCGATCGCAACACCATGCCCCAACTCCTCAAGGGCCTCTCCGGCTTTAGTCGACTTTGAGGGGAGGCTGGGCGGACACCCTCCACAACCCGAGCGTCTCTTCCAGGAAGCACTTGTCGGTGATCCTGGGCGTGCCCCTAAACCCTAAACCCTAAACCCTAAACCCTAAACCCTAAACCCCCCACCCGAGGCTTTCGGGGCTTGGGTTTTTTTTTCAGGCTTCGGAGCTTTCGGGACGCTTTTACGGGTTCCTGCCCCCCGTGTTGCTTCCGGCAACTTGTTGTCAAGCATCCCCTAAACCCTCATCCCTAAACCCTAAACCCTAAACCGCCCTAAACGGCCCTAAACCCCAAACCCCCAACCCTAAACCCTGGACAAGCAAGTTGGGGGAGGTGACCCCCAAAGAATCCCAAAGACTCCACCTGCTTGGCTCATGCGCCTTTCTGCGTGGGCTCAGGGGGCGCATGCGCTGCGCTGGTACCTCAGCCCTTGGGTTTAGGGTTTAGGGTTTAGGGTTTAGGGTTTAGGGTTTAGGGTTTAGGGTTTGGGGTTTAGGGTTTAGGGTTTAGGGTTTAGGGAAAGTCCGCCGTCTACCATAGGGGCCTCGAGTATTTTGTGTTGGGCTTTCGACCCTGCACCCCCCCCCCCCCTCCACCACCACCAGCGCCGTGCCAGCATGGCAGATCCCCCTTACAGGGAGCCTAATAATTAGGATGGTGATTACACATATATATATATATATATATGTATATATATATATATATATATGCTACCTTATATGTATATATATATATGCTACCTTATATATATATATATATATATATATATATATACATATATACATATATATATATATATGCTACCTTATATATATATATATATTGCTTGATGTATTTGCTGGTTTATTCTGGTGGCCAGAAAGGAATACGATTGGTCCTATAGTAGGCCCTGCAGGCCCGAAGCCCGACATGGAGGGCTACACAAGATTTCAAGCCGGCAGCCCGAGAGCTCGAAAACCGGAACCCTGAACCCCTAACCGGTTTAGGGTTTAGGGTTTAGGGTTTAGGGTTTAGGGTTTAGGGTTTAGGGGTTTAGGGTTTAGGGTTTAGGATTTGGGGTTCAGGGTTTAGGGTTGAGGGTTGAGGGTTGAGGGTTGAGGGTTGAGGGTTGAGGGTTGAGGGTTGAGGGGTGCAGCCAGGGCTCTTGGTGTGGATTGACACGGCCTCCGCCTCTTCGTCTTGCAGCTCGTTGCCCTGGCTTGGAGGTGGCTTAACGGGTTTGGGGCTTAGGGTTCCCCAAACCGGGCTTAGGTTTCCCTAATTCCTAAACCCTAAACCCTAAACCCTAAGCTCTAAGCCCTACACCCGAAACCCTAAACCGCAGAATTTCGGGGCCCAGGAGGCTTGGGACAACGTTGTGCCCTTGGGAGGTGCTTTTTTCTTCTCTCCGCGGCACCACCCTTCTGCATAGGAACAAGTTTAGGGTTTAGGGTTTAGGGTTCAGGGTTCAGGGTTTAGGGTTTAGGGTTTAGGGTTTAGGGTTTAGGGTTTAGGGTTTAGGGTTTAGGGTTTAGGGCGACACCTTGAGCCGGAGGCTCTTAGATTTGAGTCTTCTGGGTTGAGGCGAGGGCTTCAGGGTTTTTTAGGCCGCCAGGGCCTCGGCCAAGTTCATGGCTGAACCCGAAACCCGGTAAACCCTCTCAACCCTGAACCCTAAACCACGTAAACCCTCTGAACCCCAAACCCTGAACCCTCAACCCTCTGAACCCTGAACCCTAAACCCTACACCCTGAACCCTCTTGAGAACTTTCCGGCCTGAAAGGCTGGCCCAGATTCCTCCCATCAGGGCTGAGGGTGTTTGGTGCCTTCGGGTTGAGAGTTTAGGGTTGTTTCATTTGTTCTTTTTTGGTGCTTTATATATATATATGTATATATATATATATGTTTATATTTATATTTCTTTATGTGTTTATATATGTCTATATTTATTTGTTTTGTTTTGTTTTTTTGGGGGGGACTCAGGGTTTCAGGTTTAGGAGGGCCTAATTCAACTGCAACTGTAGTGGGCATGCTTGGTAGTATGCACCCTAAACCCTAAACCCTAAACCCTTGAAAATCGTGAGGTCACGACATTGGCAAGTCTCAAGGCTCCTGCATTTGGGGGTGAAAGGCCCTGAAGACGATCAATCAGGCTTCGGGATGTGTCGGAAAGTTGCAGGATGTTTCGGGTTTAGGGTTTAGGGTTTAGGGTTTAGGGGTTTAGGGGTTTAGGGGTTTAGGGGTTTAGGGGTTTAGGGGTTTAGGGGTTTTGGGGTTTAGGGGTTTAGGGGTTTAGGGGTTCAGGGGTTCAGGGGTTAGGGGTTTAGGGTTTAGGGCTTAAACCCTCGGGGCTCTTGGGATGAAGCGGCTGCAGAACACCCACCCTTGGCAATCGATTCGTGCACCAAGAGTCTACGGATTTAGGCTTTAGGGTTTAGGGCTTAGGGTTTGGGGTTTAGGGTTTAGGGTTTAGGGTTTAGGGTTTAGGGTTTAGGGTTTAGGGTTTAGGGTTTAGGGTTTAGGGTTTAGGGTTTAGGGTTTAGGGTCGCAGGGCACCTCCGCAGGCGTCTCCGTGGGGGTCTCCGGCACGTCGGGATCCTCGCTCGCAGATGGCTGGAGAGGTTTCTGACATCCAGTCGTAGCCGGGCGACATGATACTTTATCCCGGGATGGCCACTAAAACCCTCTGAAACAGGTTCCTGAATATGATCCTCTCAAAAACCCAATAAGGGAAAATATTCAAATGTCCCAAGGGCCTACCTAGTATCGTACTCATGAACACTCAAAGCACCCGCTTGGAACAGGGATCACGCTCCTCGGCACCTGCCACCAACTGGTCTTCATCGGACACGCGACGGCCCAGTGCCTTCAGGTTTCGGTTGTTTCTCTGTTTGTTTTTTTTGTGTTTTGGGGGGGGGGGGGGGTTCTCTTCTTCAAGGGCAGAGGACATCTGGCGAAGGCTGTATTTATTGAGTTCTTTTTTGGAGGGGGATCTCTCTGTTCCAGAAGGTTTCGTATATTCTTCTTTAGGCTGTACAGCAGCTCGGGGCTGCGAGCTAAGGGAATGATTCGGGCGTAAACCAAGATGCCGTGGCTGCCAGCAGCACAAGAGCGATGCGTCGAAAAGCCATGACGCCTGGGCTGGTTTTGGGTTTACATGCATCCAGGAAAGCACAGAGGCTTTTGAGATCAACTGGGGGCGCAGGGGAGATGTGGGGTCGATGTGAGCTGATGCCAGTGTGGGTGTGCAGCTTCTTCCAGTTTGCAACTATACCTCTCACACACACAACCAGTCAAGGCAGAGCAGATTCTGCCAAGCCACAGTAGCCCTTGAAGGCGGGTAGTTGTAGATTTGACACGAACAACGTGAGTTGAAAATAGTAGCTGCGGCTGAGGAATGAGTGAAAACCCAGGCAGCCCACTCGGCAGGGGAGGCCATCTGAGCAAGCCTACAAACTCAGCAACACTGAGAAACCCGGAGACTCAGCCGTAATACTACATGAGACTGATCGTCATCGTCTTGATCGTGGCGAGGTTCAAGGGGCATGAGGATTGTCACCCTCAGCAAGTATTTCCGATCCTGGATCCCTTGCTCAGCCGCACCAAAGCCATGTCAACAACAAGCATCCTGAAATCCAGGGGGGGAGGGCCGTGGAGTGGAGGGGGGGGCACGCCGCGCACGCCTCTTTAGTTGTCCTGGCAGCGCCGTGGTCCACGCTGTCTGTGCTGCTCTTTCGTTGTGCACGGGCGCAGGACGATGCGAAGATCCGAGACGCCTTCTGTGGCCATCTTCCTCCCATTCATGCCGCTGTATTTGGTACTACTGTGCCAGCTTTAGCAACAACTCATTCATCACCACACCGAAGCTACGGCTTGTGCGTTTCGTGATATCGGAGGCTTGGGTTTCGGCACACAGAAGGTCTCGCGTCCGCACGCACGCCTCCAATGTGTCCACCAGGCCGACATGGACTTGTGAAGTCTCATAGCAATCTACCTACCAAGCTTAGAACTAGCGGGTTTTGGGTTGCTCCAAACCGCGGCAGAACATGTCATATTCCTCTGCTTACAGGTCCTATATGTGCCGCGGGCGACAGATGCACAGACGAGCAACTGCAGTGTGGTGAAGCGGCCCCAAGAAACTGCGATCCATGGCGGCATGGTGACTGCGACCCGTCATGCCTGAGGCGGCCCCGTGGCTGCAAAAGCATCCGGCCACGATGCCACGAAACACGTCCACTCCTCATGGTATCCTCACCATGATCTTGAGCCCTGAGCTCTATATATATATATATATATATAGGTATATATATATATATGTGACATATCGAGACGTCAGCACCCTACAATTACTGCGCAGGCATCGAGGAGTGTGGAAGTGACCTTGAAAGTTGCTGGCACGTAGCAGGAACACTTCGGTCTCAGCTAGCACGCCAGCAAATCCAAACTGGAGCAGCAGGAACCATGCAACATAAGCTCTGCATTCGTACAGCGACCCTGCACTCTAATCGAGTGCTTGCTTAAGCCAAGGAAGTGGGTCAGAGGGTGCATGGAGTGTAGGATTTAGGGTTTCCTGAGCAACCGACTTTCCCGGTCCTTGGCATATGCCCTCGTGGTTCTGAGCAGACGATTCTCGTGCTCGTAACATCACTCGCATGGTCGACTTCGGTGAAACGCGAAGAAGCTCGTACAAAAATGAGTGAAAGCTGCCCAGAGGTACCCCGGAGGCGCAGCTGCAGAATAGGAGAGATGAGTTAGGGGCTTTAATGGTTCGGGGCTCAAGTCAAGGTTGGTTTTCTAAACAAAGGCACGACCACAGAATTCCTTTTAACATCTCGTTGGGCTGAACGGTCACGATGGGACGAGTTTCTCTACACTTCCGCCCGATGCCACCAAAGTGAAGCTGTGCTTAGTTTTCCATCTCAGCCAACCGGAGTACATTCTCCCCCAATATGATTTAGGTTAGAAGTGCAGTTATCATTGGTTCATAAGTATCATGAACCTGACTGAGCCAACATCTGAGTACGCAGCTGAGGGTGTCTGTGGGCTACCTGTCAAGCCGTTGCCGGGATCGGCTGGCCTGTTCGTTGCGGAGCAGTGTGGCGGGCAGCCCAAGACGGACTTCATCATCGCTTGGTTGTCGCAAGTACCCGAAAGTGTAGTCCCCATATGCCTAAGTAGCCCCCAAACAACCCCCCAAATAACCCCGAAGGTCCCTTGTAGAGGCGACTCCTTTAATTTGTGCCTCAGGGTTCAGGATTTACGGAATTGCCGAAGGTTGCTTCAAGTCGAGGTCGTGAGCTTACATGCCTGGAGCTCGTGATGTTTTCGGCTCGCTTGGCTTCTGCAGCATGGCTCTGAAAACACGAGGCGCTTTCCCAAGAACTCCAGCTGCCTATAAACTATATAAACCCGATAAGCCCTCTAAACCCTGCAAACCCTACAAACCCTATCGAAAAGCTGCAAACCTTATAAACCCCTGTAAGCCCTATAAAACCTGTAAACCCTGTAACCTCTGAAAACCCCATATATAAACCCTAAACCCTATGAAAAGCCCTGCAAACCCTCGTGACTTGGCGGTTGGATCCGAACCCGAAGTCCCTGCGGCACCAAAGGGTTTAGGAGTTTAGGGCTTGGGGTGTTAGGAGTTTAGGGCTCAGGGTGTAGGAGTTTGGGCCAGTTTGGGGCTTAGGAGTTTAGGGCCTTAGGGCTTGGGTTTTGGGAGGTTAGGTTCAGGAGTTTGGGGCTTAGGGGGCTCAGACCCATACATCCCTAAACCCCAGCAAGCATGCATCCGAAGCTTCTCACCATCGGGGGTACCCCCCCAGTTCTTACAGGAGTCCTTTGCATGCTTCGGGGTATATGAAGGGACCCCTATCTTGTGACCCAAACAAACGCATAGGGTGGCCCACCACCAAGACCGCGATAACGTGTGCTGCAGCAAAGCTAGCTAAGCTTGGCACCCTCTCATGGGGCGCCAGATTGCACGACCTGGGGAAGTGCACAGCACTTGCTCACTGAGGATCCTGGGTTCCCAAACCCTCAACCCTAAACCCTCAACCCTAGCCGACTATTTGCTTAAGAACCACCCCCCAACAAAGCAGTAACCTTTATTGCCCTTACAAGGAAGGATATTTTCTGTGGGGTTCTGAAGCAAATAGTAGAAATGGCCCTAACCCGGAGAAAAAACAAAAAAACAAAACTTCCAGCGTGCAAGGTTCTCCAGAGCTTCAGGGCTTCTGGGCTTCCAGGCGATGCTTTGTTCACACAGCCCACACTCTAAAGGGCTTACTGCTTCGGGTCCTGTTGGTATGAAGTCAGAAACCGATAGACTACAGTCGGAGTATTGACTCTTCGGCTTAAAGGACGGGGGGGAGTTCTTCCGATATAGAAGCGGCTCTCAGGGTATGCGGGCTTGTACCTGGGCATGTCCGAGATTAGGCCGTAGAACTTGGGTTCTCACCCCTCAACCCCAAACTCCAAGCCTTGAGACTGCGCGCAAGAGCTTGAAAGCACAAAACACCCTGAAACCCGAGAGGACCTGAGCCCCCCGAAAGTTTCGAAACACGAACCCCAGCGTCCCCAACACTCCTCACCCTAAACCATCTTCGCAACCCGACCCCCCATTTCTTTTACCCTGAATCCGCAGCCCCCCCTAAACCCTAAACCCTGAACCCTAAACTTGCCTTTCCGCGGTCTCAGCTCAGGAGGGCAGACGCCAGCACAGCCGCCAGCGCGGAGAAACTGAAAGCTTAGGGTTTAGGCTTAGGGTTTAGGGTTTAGGGTTTAGGGTGTAGGGTGTAGGGTTTAGGATTTAGGGTTTAGGGTTTAGGGTTTAGGGTTTAGGGTTTAGGGTTTAGGGTTTAGGATTTAGGATTTAGTCCCCATAAGCAGTGAGACAGCTGGGCAGACATTTGTGGTCCTTGTGGTTTTGGGATGTTTCGGGGCTCAGGGATTTTGTGCATCCGCTGACGGGGGTTGGTGTCGAAGGTCTCGGTCTGTATCGGGGGGCCCCATCCCAAAGAAGGGATGTATTGCTTCAACGGCTTCTACACAAGGGTTTAGGGTTTAGGGTTTAGGGTTTAGGGTTTAGGGTTTAGGGTTTAGGGTTTAGGGTTTAGGGTTTAGGGTTTAGGGTTTAGGGTTTAGGGAACCCGCAAGTAGAATAGCTCCTATGACCGCACGGAACTCCAAAAACCACACCCGGCCTGCCGAAATGCTTTGCGAAGCTCGGCTGCGGGAGGGCCTCGAGCAACAAAAAACTCAGGCTGCCACTGAACTGACTGCCGAGCTGCCTTAGGGTGGCTGCTTTACCTCCATCCCCATGAATGGTAAGTGCCGCCCAATTTGGGGCAGTAGACTGGCTTCTAGGGCTCAAGTTTTTGGAGGGGTCTCGGGGTGATGAGAAGAAGGGAGGTGCGTGAAATTTCGCAGGCGGGCGCGTAGAAAATTCAACGTGCAGTTCATGCAAGAGGCAGACTTCTACCCGAACGCACGGAGACACCTTTCGACGACTCGCGTGGCCTGTTTCACGTGAGGTACTCACATGGCGTGTGGGGCTTTGTGCGGAGCCCAGTGCAGGTTCACAAATGGCCCGGAAAACCTTGCCATGGCGCTGAACCCCTGAGCCATGTGCAAGAAACTCCTCACCTCTCGCATGTCGCGTATTGAGGTAGGTTCCTTACTATGGGTATGCCGCCTAAGGGCATCCAATATAAATACTCACCCCAAACTTTATCGATCTGTGTACATCAGTATGTATATACACATACATATATATATATATATATATATATGTGTGTGTGTGTGTGTGTTATATATACATCTATCTATCTATCTATCTATCTATCTATCTATCTATCTATCTATCTATCTATCTATCTATCTATCTATCTATCTATCTATCTATCTATCTACACACACATGTATTGGTTATCGTTTACTTGTTTTGGGCCCATTTACTGTTTGCATATAGAAGGACCCCTTGACACGCTCACATCTCGAGCCCCAGACCGCAGTCGTTGTGGTGGTGGTCATGTTGTCTTCCATGTCCTTGGACAAAAGCTGCAGGCTTCAAGAGTTGTGCAGGCTTCGGGTTTGGGGTCTGGGACTGTTTGGGGATTAGGGTGTTTGGTGGGGCGGTGGGGTGGAGGGGGGGGCTGGTGCGTCACACATGAACTGGTGCTCAAAAATTCGAACTATGGACGCCCCTTTGTTCATAGCAAGAACCCCTGCTTGCTGTGTAGTCTTCCCCAACCCTACCCCCCTTGAACCCTTTAACCGCACACCCCTACAACTTAACACCCCTACATCCTCATCTCATTCTCCCCTTTTGCCCTCAAACCCCGAAACCCTTCAACCCCTAAACCCTGAAACCCTCAAAGCCCTGAACCCCAAGCCCCGCGCTCTGGCCCCTACCCCACGCCCAAAGCCTCTCTTGGGCCCTGGCGTCCTCCGTCGTGGTCTTAGCGGGACACAGGCCGCTCGGGGTTGGGGCTCTCTCAACTGCATCCTCTGTCCAAGGAGCACGCACACACCGATGTGGTCAGTTTTTTCTGGAGGTGGTGCCCCTGAAACCCTAAACCAACCCTAAAGCCTGAACCCGAAGCCCTAAACCCTAAACCCTAAACCCTAAACCCCTAAACCCCTAAACCCTAAACCCCAAACCCTAAACCCCAAACCCTAAACCCTAAACCCGAAACCCTAAACACAAAGTTGCCCTCTGGGCTTCTGACCGGTGCTGCCGTGGAGGTCGTGGTGGTGGTGGTGGGAGCCTCATTGGAAACTCCAGGTGCTTCCAGCCGGGTTTCAGGGCGTAGGGGGGTTTAGGGTTTAGGGGGTTTAGGGCTTAGGGCTTAGGGCTTAGGGCTTAGGGCTTAGGGCTTAGGGCTTAGGGCTTAGGGCTTAGCACAAGACCCGAAACCCCCCCATCCGCAAGGCAGAAGCCGATGGGAAGTCTGATCTTCGCTGGAAGTTCACGGGTAAGCAGGGATCGGCTGTGCAATCATGACTCTTACGACTCAAAAGCCACCCTTCTGGATCTAAACCCTCACCCTAAACCCTAGCCCTAAACCCTAAACCCTAAACCCTAAACCGACTAAATGACCCTGAACCCTAAACAACCCTAAACCAGCATCTCCTGGGATCAGGACTGGGATCAGCATGGTCGACTTGCCAGTCACCTCTTCGCCCCGAGTTAGGTTTTCGGGGTTTAGGGGTTTAGGGGTTTAGGGGTTTAGGGTTTAGGGTTTAGGGTTTAGGGTTTAGGGTTTAGGGTTTAGGGTTTAGGGTTTAGGGTTTAGGGTTTAGGGTTTAGGGTTTAGGGTTTAGGGTTTGGGGTTTGGGGTTTGGGGTTTGGGGTTTAAGGTTCTGGGGCTTGAAGCGTGGGGGGGGGGGCTCTTGTTGGGGGCTTGGGGTTTGGGGTTTCGGGGTCTTGGGGTTTGGGGTTCAGGGTTTGGGGCTTCGGAGTGCGGGTTTCGGGTTTAGGGTTGAGTGCCTGGGTTAAAGGGTCCCTTCATTTTGAAGGTCCGATTACAAGCTTAAAACCCAGAAACCCTAGCCCCCACCCCCCCACCCCCCCCAAAAAAAAAACCTTTAGGGCTTGTGGGGCTTAACCCTGAACCCTGAACCCCAAACCCTTTGCTTCAACACCAAACCCTAAAACCCCAAACCCTAAAACCCTAACCCTAAACCCTAAAAAAACATAAACCCTAAACCCCAATACCAGCACCAAAGCCGGCCTTCACGGTTCCGGTGAAGCCTGAGTCCTGAGAGTCTGAGAGGCTGAGAGGCTGGGAGAGAAGCTGCGAGGCTGCTGCGAGGCTGCTGAGAGGCTGCTGAGAGAGAGGCTGCTGAGAGAGAGGCTACTGAGAGGCTGCTGAGAGGCTGCTGAGAGGCTGCCTGAGAGGCTGCTTGAGAAGCTGCTGACAGGCTGCTGACAAGCTGCTGAGAGGCTGCTGAGAGACCAAGAGGCTGCTGAGAGGTTGCCGAGAGCTGAGAGGCTGCTGAGAGGCGGCTGAGAGGCGGCTGAGAGGCTGAGAAGCGGCTGAGAAGCTGCTGAGAAGCTGCTGACAAGCTGCTGAGAAGCTGGAGCGTGCTCAGAGGCTGCTGCTGAGAGGCTGCTGAAAGGCTGCTGAGAGGCTGAGAGGCTGCTGGCTGAGAGGCTAAGAGGCTGAGAGGCGGCTGAGAGGCTGCTGAGAGGCTGCTGAGAGGCTGAGAGGCTGAGAGGCTGAGAGGCTGCGGAGAGGCTGAGAGGCTGAGAGGCTGCTGAGAGGCTGCTGAAAGGCTGAGAGGCTGCTGAGGGGCTGAGGGGCTGAGAGGCTGAGAGGCTGAGAGGCTGAGAGGCTGAGAGGCTGAGAGGCCGAGAGGCTGAGAGGCTGAGAGGCTGAGAGGCTGAGGTCCATGGCGGCTTTTGGGGCTGGGGGTTTAAGGTTTTGAGGGGGCTTTGAGGTTTTACGGGGCTGAAGGTTTTTTTGGCTTTTCAAGGTTTTGTAAGGTTGTGGGGGGGGCCTTCAAGGTCTTGGGGGGCTTTTGAGGTTTTGGGTGGCTTTTAAGGTTTTGGGGGGCTTTTAAGGTTTTGGGGGGCTTAAAGGTTTTGGGGGGCTTAAGGTTTTGGGGGTTTCAGGTTTTGGGGGGAGTTTACGGCTTAGACTTTTGGGTTTGGGGTTTAGGGTTTAGGGCATAGGGCTCAGGAATTTCGGGTTTAGGGTTCCTTCTCTTGTACGAGGAAGAACAGTAGGTTGCTGTAGAGAATTGGTTGAATACCTATGCCTCAGCTGAGAATTCCGACGAGGTGGCAACGATTGGGCGATGGCGACGGTAGCCACCCTAAACCCTGAACCCTAAACCCTAAACATCCCTAAACCCTAAACCCTTCTTCATCTTGTCCTAAAGGAGCGTCACATTCTTCTGCAGCTGCGTCGGCTGCTGTAGTTCTTTAAAGGGGGCATCGATGCCTTTCTGGGAGAAACCCCCCCACCCCCCCCCCCCCCCCCCCCCCCCCCCGAAACCGAAACCTTTGAAAGGACCCATAGGTTGAACCCTGCCCGGTCCGCGATGGCCGTGTTGATGGCCTTGCCGCTGTTGGGGGAGAGGGTTAGCGGTTCTATGGCTTGGGGGTCTCAGGGCGCGTCGGCTTACAAAGTTCGCATGGTTTTGAGGTTGAAGGGGCGTTTGGCCGGGCAACCCTAAACCCTCATCAAACCTAACACCCTAAAACCGTAAAACCAGAAACCTGTTAGGGTTTGGGGTTTAGGGTTTAGGGTTGTTTAGGGTTTAGGGTTTAGCGTTTAGGGTTTAGGGTGTAGGGTTTAGGGTTTAGGGTTTAGGGTTTAGGGTTTAGGGTTTAGGGTTTAGGGTTTAGGGTTTAGGGTTTAGGGTTTAGGGTTTAGGGTTTAGGGTTTAGGGTTTAGGGTTTAGGGTTTAGGGTTTAGGGTTTAGGGTTTAGGGTTTAGGGTTTAGGGTTTAGGGTTTAGGGTTTAGGCTCCTTTTCATAAGCCCACGGCTTCGGACTTCGGGTTTAGGGTCTAGGGTTTTAGGGTTTAGGGGCTTAGGGGCTTAGAGGTTTAGGGGTTTAGGGGTTTAGGGTTTAGGGTTTAGGGTAGTTCGCCACCCCCTAAACGCCAAACCACGAACTATCGCGATTTCACATTCACCTCAACCTGGAGATGAAGGGCGTTGTCACGCGTTCACCCTCAGCTGCACCGCAATGTAATCCCCTCCCCCGAATATTGAACCCCCCCTACCCCCTAATATTCAATACTCCCACTATAGTTATCATGGAGTATATGGGGGGGGGGGGCGGGGGGGGGAGGGGGGGGGGGGGGGGGGGGGGGGGGGGGGAGTAAGTACTGGGGGGAGGGGGGATGAAACTGTTGCTGGGTCAGAGAGGGTTGTAGGACATGGCAAAGCAGCTGGAAGCTGATGTTCATGCGAAGAAAAATGAAGACACACTGGGGGTGTACGAAAATACGGGTAATTTATTGGGGTACTTATTTGCAGGGGAGCCTACTATTGTGGGGTCTATTTTAGGGGCCACTTATGACCGTAAACCCGTACATAAGACAAGATGGTCTGATTCTGAGCAGGCACTTGGGAAGAGAATAAGCTTAGAGCCAGGGTGGCTGATCTGCTTGCGTGTTACGAGGACGAACATGCGAGGAGTTTTAGGGTTTAGGGTTTAGGGTTTAGGGCTTAGGGTTTAGGGCTTAGGGTGTAGGATGCAGGGTGTAGGGTTTGGGCCATAAGCCCATGAGGTTCTCGAGATCGGCACTCGAACCCATGGACCTGGCCTGTTGCGTCTCTTCCAGCGACAGGGTCTCAATGTCAACTTGTGTCCTTGTGGGGAAATTTGGCAATCTGAACCCTCCTAAAAGTTTAACTTTTGGGCTCCTTATTGTAGTTTTTACAAAAACCAAAAAGTGAAAGTTCTCAGAGCCAGCTAGAAGAAAGCTAAGGAAGGGTTGAGTGTTGGGCTATTTTTCCAGGGGAGGGTTGGGTTCAGGGTCCTCGCGAATCAGTCTCTGGGACTGAGCCCATCCAGCGCAAACCCAGAGGACAGACACCAAGCCCTGCCCCCCCCCCCCCCCCAAAAAAAAAAAAAAAACACAGAGCCCAAGGCTTACGGCTTGAGGCTTGGGGCTGAGTGTTGTAGGGCTGAGGGTAAGCCCTCGGCCCCTAGACCCCTAAACCCCTAAAGACCCTAAAACCCCTAAAGACCCTAAAACCCCTAAAAGCCCTAAACCCCCAAAACCCCTAAACCCCTAAATCCCCAAGTTACCTGCACTCCGAGCTCGGAGCCCTGTGGTTCAGCGCCCTTCAACTCAGGGTCTCGGGATTTCGGGGGTCAAGGCTTGCAGGGGTCTAGGGGTTTCAGACCTGGTTTAGGGTTTAGGGTTTAGGGATTCGGGTTTAGGGATTAGGGTTTAGGGTTTAGGGTTTAGGGTTTAGGGTTTAGGGTTTAGGGCTTCGGGTTTTTGGGTTTAGGGTTTCGGGCTCACCATTAAGGGTGCAGGGCTTAGGGGCTTAGAGTTCAGGGTTCAGGGCCTTTAGGGGCTTAGGGGTTGAGGGGTTAAGATGGTCCTGGAACACTTAGACGGTCAAATGTGTTGGGAGGGAGTTCCTCTCAGGGCTCCTTCTAACAAGAGCTAGGGCTTCCGAGGGTTCAGGGCACCTGAAACGATTGGAAACCCACTAAGCCCTGAGCCTAAACCCCAAACCTACCCTAAACCCTAAACCCTAAACCCCAAACCCTAAACCCTAAACCCTAAACCCTAAACCCCAAACCCCAAGCCCCAAACCTACAGAAATCCAAACGCCCGCCCGAGTGTCTGCTCGGCATCGGCCACGGTTTCAAGCGTCACGGTGAAGATCCTAGGGCCGGCACCCCGAGAATAGACCAGGTGGTGAGGTCAAGGGTTCACAGTGGAGCTCTGTTTAGGGTTTCGGGTTTAGGGTTTAGGGTTTAGGGTTTAGGGTTTAGGGTTTAGGGTTTAGGGTTTAGGGTAGAGCTCTCTGTTCTGGAGGGGGAGGGGGCTTCCTTAGAAGGGGGTTGGGAAAAATCAAGCGATCCTTGTCCAGGTCCAGGGTGGATCCAAACTATGGGGTCCTTTCTGAGGGTCCTCTATGGGGCTCTTGTGGAGGGTGCTCTCACAAGGACGGTACCCGAACAGCCCCCCCCCCCCCCTGCGAGATGGTTAAGGCCTCTGTCCTCAACCTGCAATGTGAGATGTTTAAAGCCTCTGTCCCCAACCTTCAACGCTTCAGCCCTGAACCCCTCAACCCTAAACCCCTGCCTGAATGCCTAATCAGCCCCCAAAATCCCCCAAACTCCCAGAAAAAAAAGGGAAGAATATGAAAAACAAAAACAACAAACAACACTCCGCCTCCCATCCCGGGTCCGGGAGCCCGGGCGCGATGAGGGTCGTGGCCGCCCTCCGGAGGGAGGCGCTCAGGCGCCGGTCTCCTGTGTCGAAGGTCAGAACCACCTTTTCCTCGGAAGGCTCGGAAAGCTGGGGGAGGGGGGGAGAGGGAGGAGAGGGGGAAGAGGAATATTGCAAAAAAAAATGCGGGAGGACTGCGCTTTGCAGCTGCCCAAAAATTTCAAGTGTCCTTAATGTAGAATACCCTCCCAGGAATGAGGGCAGCCGATGTCGAGAACGAGATGAACTGGCGCGGCTAGCATTCGGTCCGGCCCTGGAGATTCAGATCTTTGGGAGGTTTCGGGGGCTTTGTGGGCTCGGAGCCCTAAACCCGAGGCTGTTTTTGGGGGGTAGGAAGCCGAAGGACTCAGAACCCGGAGCCCCATCGCAGCCGAGCATCCAGGTCCGTGCCCACCAAGTCTGCGAAGGACTGCCTGCCGCAACCCCAAACCCCCTAAGCCGTGCCATGCCGTGCACCAACACAGCTGAAATTTTGAAATCGAAGAAGCTGACATCAGATTTCTTCTGTCTTCGATCCCCGTGGTTCCACTCGAATGAGCCCCTGAGTGGGGGGCTCTTCTGCAGAAAGGCTTCGAAAATCATGGAGGTGAACTCCACAGTGTCTGCAAAAAAAACCTAAGCCCTAAACCCTAAACCCTCAACCCTAACCCCATAAACAGCAGCCCCCAATGTTCCCAACCTGGGATGCTGCCCGCGCTCATGTGAACAGTCCTTCATAGGGATTGTCCTAGGGGCTACTGCAATCCCCCTAAACCCTAAACCCTAAACCCTAAACCCTAAACCCTAAACCCTAAACCCTAAACCCTCCCTGTTAAGGACTGTTAGGTGGAAGGAGGAACATCCCAAACATCCCAAAGCCCCTGCGGACCTCATGGAAGTGGTCAAGCCGACCTTGGCCCAGTTCCGGCAAGCAGTTCGAACCAACACTCATCCTCAACAATAAGCAGGGTTTAGGGTTTAGGGCTCAGGGTTCAGGGTTCAGGGTTTAGGGTTTAGGGTTTAGGGTTTAGGGTTTAGGGTGTAGGGTTTAGGGTTTAGGGTTTAGGGTTTAGGGTTTAGGGCTGAGGTTGGGAAAGTAACCCCCTACTATGATCCCCAATTAAAGGACTGCTAGCACCAGGAGGGAAACATCCCAAGGATGAGGATGGGGAACTTCGAGGGCGGGGGGTTCGAGGGGGCATGTAACCTAAGGTTCCCCACCACTTCCCACTACTCCCTGAGGCTCCCGAAGCTTCCCGAAGGCTCCCTAGGTACCTACCTCCCCATGAACCCTCAACCCTAAACCCCAAACCCTAAACCCCAAACCCTAAACCCCAAACCCTAAACCCTAAACCCAAAACCCTGAACCCTAAACCCAAAACCCTGAACCCTAAACCCCAAACCCTAAACCCTAAACCCCCTCCCTTAAGAACCCCATAAGAATTTGCCTCCTTGGCCTTCTTGGGCCCCCCGGCGTTGTTGACGACGGCATCCACGTCCTCCACTTCCATGGGCAGCATGACTTCCACGACGCTGTAGATGGCTCCCTCAGGAGAGGTTTAGGGTTCAGGGTTTAGGGTTTATATAGGGTTTAGGGTGTAGGGTTTAGGGTTTAGGGTTTAGGGTTTTGGGCTTCAAAAAGTCGACAAAACGACCGAGGCGGATGGCGGACACTTTCTGCC
Source organism: Symbiodinium natans (assembly GCA_905221605.1). Taxonomy (NCBI): domain Eukaryota; class Dinophyceae; order Suessiales; family Symbiodiniaceae; genus Symbiodinium; species Symbiodinium natans. The sequence goes on from CAJNDS010000275.1 coordinate 73,766, forward strand.
TCGAAGCCCTGGAACTGTCGAAACCCTCGAAAAGCAACACATCTCGGGCCCGCGCCATCACCTTGGATTCTGAGCTTCGGTTTAGGATTCTAGCTCTGGAAGTTGAGGGCTGGTGGGTTTGAGGGTTTAGGGTTTATGGGAAACTGGCACAAAGGGCTTCGTGGAGTTCTGGTTGCATCCGGGTTCTGGCTCATGAACCTGTTCATGACATCCAACCATCTAAGCCAAGGAGGCGCGGCCGGCCCAAACCTGAACCCATAAGCCCGTAAATCCTAAGTCCTAAACCCTAAACCCGAACCCCGAAATCCTAAACCCCAAGGCCCTAAACCCCAAACCCATAAGCCTAAATTCCTAGCTTACCAGCCAAAAGGTTCTCAGTTGTGGCGGCTTCCCTAGCCCTGGCTAGCGGCTAGCGAGTGTAAAGTAGCTCCCCGCATTGTGGGAGCTTTCAACCTTAAACCCAAACTGAAAATGAAGAACACACAAAAATATGCAAAAAACAGCACAGGATTAGGGTCTTCACTCTGCCCCCTTCATAAGGGTTTCGAGCTTAGGGTTTATGATATCTAAGTTGTTTGCTTAGGGTTTAAGGCTCAGCGCGTAGGCTGCAGGGCTGGAGTTCTCGCTCTGCCCCCCACTGGTTCACGGTGGGGTTAGGGTTGAGGGTTTAGGGTTTAGGGTTCAGGGTTCAGGGTTGAGGGTTTAGGGTTTAGGGTTTAGGGTTTAGGGTTTAGGGTTGAGGGCTCAGGGTCTATGATATCCCTCCCCCTGTGGTTCGCGGCGGGCTGAGGGTTGATGATATCCTTTTAGGCTTCTTCATGGTGGGTTCAGCCTTTTTCGGGTTCAGGGTTGGGGCTTTCAGGTTCAAGGCTTTCAGGAACCCTAAACCCTAAACCCTGAACCCTAAACCCTAAACCCTAAACCCTAAAGGGGCTGAACTTTGGCCAGGGATGCCGTGGTCTCCGGCGTGAAGCCTTTGCAGGCTCAGGGGTTTCGGCCCCTTCAACCCCCCGAAGCGCAACAAGCCCCAAAACCCCCAAGAGGTTTAGGGTTTAGGGTTTAGGGTTTAGGGTTTAGGGTTTGGGGTTTGGGGTTTGGGGTTTGGGGTTTAGGGTTTAGGGTCCTGTTTTGACTTCCATGTCCATCCCACTCTTGTGATGCAAGCCTGGGGAGCTGTGGGTTTGAGGGGCCTCTTGGGGGTTGAGGGAAGAGTCGTCTTTGCTCGGTCTGTTCAGCAAAGGCCATGGCATGAACTTGAACCGTCTCTCCGAAGGTCGTATCCCCTACTAACCTTGGCTGCACTGAGAAGGGCCGCTATACATTAAATTCTTAGCTGCCTTATTCAGAAACACAATAAACCCAAAAAGGCTAAGGATCTAAAACTGCAGTAAAGTACCACAAAGTAACCTTTAAGACCCTAAGCGTCCTACGACCCGAAGTCCTCACGGAACCCTTGCGGCCGGAGTGGTTTGTGGGAACCCTTGGGAGTTTGTCCGTTTCCAACATTAAGGGTACCACAAGGAAGCCTGCTATTTGGGGGGTCTATTTTAGGAGACCCCTATTGTTCGTAAACCCCCATTTGGGGTGCAGAGCTTAGGAGTTTGTGGTTTTGGGCTTCAGGATTTGGGGTCTCAGCGCTCCGCTCGCTGGGTCCAGCAGGCAGACGCCGGACTCGAACATTGGCCTGGCAGGGTTTAGGGTCTAGGGTTTGGGGTTTAGGGTTTAGGGTTTAGGGTTTCGGGTTTAGGGTTTAGGGTATAAGGTTTAAGGTTTAGGGTTTAGGGTTTAGCGTTTAGGGTTGAGCAGTTCTGAGCATGAAGAGTCTCGTCTAGCCATTCTCTCGACCAACACCCACCCGCCCAAAGAATCCCACCACATCCGAACATATAGTTTCATAAAGGGTAATTGCGGAACTGCCCGGTAGCCCCCAAATCCTAAAGCCCAAGGCCCGCGACCACTTTCCGGTGACCATTGCCCACGAAAATGACCATTGCCCACGAAGAAATGACCATTGCAGACGAAAAATGACCATTGCCCACGAAAAATGACCATTGCCCACGAAAGATGACCATTGCCCACGAAAATCACCATTGCGCCACGAAGAAATGACCATTGCCCACGAAAAATGACCATTACCCACGAAGAAATGACCATTGCCCACGAAAGATGACCATTACCCACGAAGAAATGACCATTGCCCACGAAAGATGACCATTGCCCACGAAAAATGGCCATTGCCCACGAAGAAGTGACCATTGCCCACGAAAGATGACCATTGCCCACGAAGAAACGACCATTGCCCACAAAAATGGCCATGGCCCACGAAGAAATGACCTTTGCCCACGAAAAATGACCATTGCCCACGAACAATGACCATTGCCCACGAAGACCATAGGGCTTTAATACTATACTGAAAAGAGGGCTTAGGGCTTAGGGCTTAGGGCTTAGGGCTTAGGGTTTAGGGTTTAGGGTTTAGGGTTTAGGGTTTAGGGTCGAGGGTAACTAAACTGACCATGGCCTGTCACAGTGCATCGCAAAGTTCCCTACTGCCCTGTCAAGGCGGAGCTGTCCGCGATCAGCAAATCTCTCGCTACCCCCTAAACTATAGGGTTTAGGGTTTAGGGTTTAGGGTTTAGGGTTTAGGGTTTAGGGTTTAGGGCTTCTCGCCACAAATTGCAGTGGCGTATATTTTATTTGGACCCATCACAACCACAAAGGTAGGGTTGTTCTATTTTTCCCACCCCCTGCTTACGCAGGCATCCACCCAACTTTTCTGCTTTTAGGGTTTCGAGCGTAATGCCCTAAATTCCCACTGGCCCCTCAACGGGCAGCAAAACGGTTGGGGGTCGCAGGTTTTGGGGTCCTCATTTTTTAGGGCTTACGCCCCTGGCCTGAGGCGTAGCCAGTCACTGCAGGCCCCGTCTACCGGGAGGCTTTGCCCTCCCTCACCGTTCTGTCGAGACGCTCGGTCGGGGACCTCGGTCGAAGCCTCGAGCGCCCATGCAAATGGACAGCGGCGCTCTCGGCAGTTTAGGGTTTAGGGTTTAAAGATTCATGCGCGTCGCCAGACTTGCAAACGACTGCAAGACTGCAAGGGACATACCCACACAGACCCAAAACCTCCAGACCCACGCAGTTAGATTCGGAACCATGTCAAACTCTAACACCAAAACCAAAACCCCGACAAGCCTGCGTGGGTTCCCAAATACCCGCAAACTCCACGTGCTACCAGTAAAGCTCGGCAGCTAGGGCGAGCGGGTTCGAGTGTTAGGCACCTGAACTCCTAGTCCTAATACTCCAACACTTCAGCCCACACCCTGAATCCCCCTTTCCACCTCCACATGCATTTGCTGTCAGCCATGCACTCAGCTGGCTTCTCCACCTTGGAGTTACTGGCTGTACTGCTCTCAGGATCCCAAAGAGGCTCTTTCAGCGCACGCTTGCTGCCTCACACCCTGTCAAGCTTGCAGCCAAGCAACATAATTCACAGCGCATTCAGAGATGTTGCCGAGCGTCTCCAGGTATTCCTGCAGGGCGCGCTCCAGGCATCCCACACCCCCCCCAACCCCAACTTCCCCCAAAGGATACATCCCAAGCACCCACCACACCTTAGAACCCCTAGTCCCTCAACATCCCTAAACCCTGCACCCTTGAAACGGGAAGCCCCCCGCTTACTGTCCTTCACGCCGTAGAGCGTGGTGTCGCACATACGGTTGTCCACCGGCGCCGGGTTCCACAAGCTGGTCCAGGCTCTCCAGCCATAGCGCGTCTGCACACAACTCAGGGCCCCAAAGGGGTCCCCTATAAGGGCGCTCTTATCTCAGGGTGTTGAGGTGTTGACGGTTTGGGGTTGTAAGGCTTTGAGAATTCTCGGACCGGGGTCCCTTGAAGGCTCATATGAGCAATCAGAATCAGGGTTGGAAACATCGCTTTTTCGCAGGGGTTGTACTTACAGCAACCCGAGATTCAACGTCTAGCTACAGCTGTTCGCCTCCCCCCAAGGTCAGATACTCCAAACCTACCCTGCTTAAACCTACGATTACTCAGGCGCCCGCGGCCCGCCTTTGGCAAGGTTTAGGGTTCAGGGCGACGTTTCTCGAAATTCAGGACATGACCTTGGTGTCCTTAAGCTCCCTCTTCGTGCGGACCGAAGGTCCGATTTACAAACGACGTAGAGGGCCTAGTAGCCTCAGCAGTGGTTCGAGTGTCGTTGCTTTGTTGTACGGTTTGCCTGCCCCTTCCGCGCCGGGATGGTGGTTCTGGTGTGCCGACTATGTACAGAAACTGCTACGCGCATTGCCCAGCATGACCAAGCACCTGCCTTGTCCTTTGGGGTGAACTCATCTGCAATCTTGTCACCAATTTTGCTGATCTTCCAGGCAATGTAGTCATCCTTGCTCAACACCCGACAAGCTCCGGCTCGAATAGCAACAAACATCGCGCATGCAGAGATACTCTCTCCTGCTAATCCCCAAGATGTGCGCCGATCGGGAAACAGCTGCCACGGGAGACAAGAATCATGCTCACAGGACGGAGTGTTCGACGTGTGAAGCACACCTTGAATCCTATAATCCTGAACACGACCAAACGCCACGGGGTGTGCCCTCGGTGCATCTGGGCAGCTCCCGTAGGGCCGAAGGCGATGCTGCAGTTGTCTCAGATGTCGGGTGGTTGACCCAGGCTTTCGAGGCGATCACTATCGCATACTAGCATTATCATGTTCATTCTCAGTCTCAATATCTTATCATTGCTACTAGTGTTACTTGTCTTGCTCCTCACACGACTCATACATATGAACATTTATTATCTCATTACGATTGCGCAAGCGTATTATGTTGCTACTACAACTACTACTATTACTAGTACTATTCCTATTACTATTGCTATTACTCTTCCTATTACTATTTCTATGACTATTACTATTACTATTACTATTACGAATACTATTGCTATTGCGATTACTATGACTATGACTATGACTAGTACAACTACTATCACTAGTACTAGTACTAGTACGATTACGCTGACGATGACGATGACGATCATGATTACGATTACGATTACTATTACTGCTACTATACTATTCCGAAATACTCGTCGTACTCTTACTACTCTTGCTACTCTTACTACTGCTCCTGCGACTGCTACTCCTCCCAGTCCTCATCTTACTCCTACCCTGGCTCTCACTCTCACGTTTACTCGTACGCTCAAGCTTACACTGACCCTTCATCTTAGATCGTCTGAGTATGCTGATTCCTCTTGCTCATACTCTCAGGACAACGAATGAGATTAGTACGGGTTTGGCTTTCGGGCATCATGAACGCCAAGGCACCCCAAGGCCTTCCTGCGGCAGCCTTGTTCCAATCCTCGCAGAACATCTTGGCATCATCCTTGGCTTCTGAAGGTTTAACGGGTTTTGGGGGTTGGTTTCGGCAAGTTTGGGTACTTAGGGCTTCGGGCTTCGGGGCCTGTCCACTGAGGGCATCTCAGAATAGGCTTCACAGCTTGTGAGTGATTGGATGCCAGACCTGCAACTGTTTCAGCCACGGGATCCGTCTTGTACAGCACCTCGTACTTGTCGTGGTGGTAGTTCAAGGCAATGCCGAACAAATCCTCTGCCTGTTTGAACCACAAAATCGATAAGAGCTTCCTATCATGGAGCGGGGCAAAAGATATGCCCGACTACGAAATATGTGGGAAAAGTGGTTGCCGACGTCAATCGGCCCATTCCTGCAAAGCCCCAAGAGGTCACCCCGGATTCAGACCTTAACACAACAACCCTAAAACCTCCGAACGAGAGTCCCCCGTGAAGATATTTGCTTTTTGAAACTTTTGAACAGGGTACGAACACCAAGGCTAAGGGCCTAAATGCTACAGCAACCCTAAACCCTGACCTCCCCCCCCCCCCAAAAAAAGAAGACTAAGGATTTAAAGTTGGAGGGAAGAACTGGCTCCCCACCTGCTCCATGGAAGCCTTGCAGTTGGGACGCTCACCGCAGTACCTGCCGCAAGGCTTTTGGGTCTTGAGGGTGTTGGCACCCTCAAACCCTTCTTGTCGGGTTTCGGGCCGCAGGGGGGGGGGGGGGGACGTTTAGCAGTTTAACGAAACTATAGGGTCATGAAGAAGCAGAGCAGGAAGCCACAATTCCCCCTTGCGCACTTCGAGTCCTTCAGGACGTAGGGCAGCACCGGCTTGTCGTCACTCAGTCAGGGTTGAGGGTCTTGGGTCAGAGGACACGTTCTGGGTCTGCAGGGCTCGGAGTAGTTTACGGGGTGTCCACCTGGGAAGCTGGGTTCCATATTCAGTGTTTTCAGTGCTTTGGATTCAAAATGTCAGGCTTCAGGCTATATTTGTTGCAGAGCTTCGGTTGGGAAACCCATGCCAGAGCATTGACCCTGAAGCAAGTCACAGCTAAACACTCAAGGCCGTGCGCAAACCTGGACCCGGCTTTTCAACAAAGACCTGCGGTAGTACTGCCACAGGAAACCCGATGTACACCTCACCCTCAACCCTAAACCAAACCCTAAACCCTAAACCCTAAACGCTAAACCCTAAACCCTAAACGCTAAACCCTAAACCCTAAACCCTAAACTGACTGCTCGCGTGACCAAGCGGCTCATCCATGAGCACGCTCACAGGCGCCTTGACGATGTGGTAGTTGTCCGTGAGCGCCTGGAGTGAGGAGTTAGGTTTGCCGGCTTCTCCAAGAAAACCGTTTGAGCTCCTCAAGGCCCAGATACTGAGATGTCGACGCTCCTTTGAGCACCTGACACCTCTCCCCAGACCCTAAAAAAGGGCTACCGACGTTGTGGCTTGGAACGCCTCGCTCCCAAAGCGGATGGACTCTAAGGCCCGCACGAACCAATCGGTGTCCACAAGCCCGGCGATCTCGCAGAGGTGCATGTATGGCTGCATCGTGGCCTTCTGCTTCTTCAGGGTGACGTTGCCTCGGCCCACGTCTGCGAGACTTGAACACAGTGAAATGTCACTGCGTGTGGCATTACATCATATGTCAAGCCCCGGGTGAGTAAGTTTTGCTGGGAAGATGGCTGTCCTCTAAAGCCCAAAACCCCAAACCTTAAACCCTAAACCCCGAAACCCCAAACCTTTGAAGCCCTAACCCGACACCCCACACCCTTAAACCCCTCAAACCCGAAACCCCAAACCCTGAAGCCCCTGAAATTGACACTCCATCCCAAGCGGCCCCAAACCCTGAATCCCCGAACCCTAAACCCTTTTTCCTAAACCCTAAACCCTAAACCCTAAACCTCATCCCAGCGGCCCCCAGGCGCGACGATCTCCTCCATGGTCATCTCCTGATCGAAGTAGGCGATGCCCAGGATCTTCTTGAAGGGGTGGTGCGTTGGCACCTCGCCAGCTCTCTGGATCAAACATGTGCGACTTTTCGAAAAAAACAGTGACCCCTTTTTGGGCTTAGGCTTCTGATTCTTCTACGGAGCCTTCCACTCTGGACACTCGAAAGAGACGAGAAGTAGGAGAACAGGAAGCCCTTCTGGGAGGTTCAGGGTGCTTACTAACCAATTGTAACTGTACTTACAACTCACTTATAAGCCCCTGAAGTGCCCTGATATGGTCAGAATTTGGGTTACATGTAGTTGGTTAAAATAAGTAAAACACGAACCTTCAAGTCGCACATTCTGACGCTCGAAAAAGCTCTGGGGGTCCGGGCCGTCTCCATGAAGTGTCCCTGGTAGTCGTACCACGCCACACCCAGGGTGACCTCATCGTCCTCCAGCAAGCCGTTTGCAGGGTTTCTTTGGGTGTCTTGCCTAACACAACACCCCTTTACAGAACCCTTTCAAAACCCCACCAAAATCCCTAAAACGGAAAGCCCTCCAGAAACAACAAAAACCCTGAACCAATAGCCAGGATCTTGCGAGGTCGGGCGGCATCCAAGTTCTCGAAGATGTTCTTCTTCGAGCCGTGGCGGATGTAGCTCCCAAACTCGTAGCTTTCGTTCAGGAGGGTGTTGGCCTGAGCTCCCGATGGTAAACTAGGCGCTGTAGGGTTTGGGGCGCGGGGTGTAGGGTTGAGAATGCAGTCAGGGATACGAAGGGTTTAAGGTTCAGGGTAGCCCCAGAGCAACACAGAAGATTTAGGGCAGGGACGTAGTTGCCCACCAGCATCGTGCTCGTGTCGTAGGTCGTGGCGTCGCCCGTCCAGGCTGTAGCGAACCTTTCGGGGGTTGTAAGCACTGAAGTGTTCAAGGCCTTCGGGCGTAGGGAGGGAACCTTTTTCTGCAGCACAAAACAAACCAGAACCCTGAGATTCCGCCACCTAAGATCTGAAACCCCGAACCCTGATCCCTGCAACCACTTCTGGTCGAGCAGCGGCTCTACGCCAGCCATGGCTTGCATGGTGATCATGGCCTGGGGCATGCTCACCCCAAAACCACTTCGCTCTCAGCTCATTTGGCTGACCAGTGCTTTGGGTTTAGGGCGGGTACTTCTCTAAATGGGTCTTCTTGAGGTACCTAAATAAACGGAGGCTCCATATTCTCATAGAACCCCCCCCCGCCCTCCCCAAAAAAAAATAAAAGACCATGATCTAAAACGCTGCCCTTTTAGCTTCAGTAGATTCTGGCCTTCGACACGAAAACAAGGCTTGGGCTAGGGCGATCCTGATCTCTGAAAGTGCCAAGGGGTACCCAACCCTGCACGGAGCCCACTTCTCTCCAAACACTAAGAAGCCCGCAGGGATTACTAAACCGGATGATGGTTTGGGATGCTCCCTCTCAAACTAACAGGCCTTGATAGGGATTATCATCGGGGCGCCAGAATCCCTATTAAGGACTGCTAGCACAAGGGGCGAAAATCCCAAATCCAAACGGAAAGTCTAAAACGCATCCGGGCACGAAGGCCACATCGAAGGCGTGATCCTCCATCATGCTGCTGGCCATATCGCTGCTCGTGAAGGTATTGTACAAGTACCTTGTAGCACTATTTGCTTAAGAGAACCCCCCAAAAATATGAAGAATAATCGGCCCTTTCTTACCCTTATTAGGAAAATATGTTTTTTTTGTTTGTTTATTTTCTTGTTTTTTTGGGGGCGGGTTCTTAAGCAAGTGGTAGGTAGAAAGGAGGCCGGTGGCAATTCTATGAAGGATGGTACTGGGGCTGCCGGTTGTATAAAAAAGGCTGTGCTCAGCGTCTCCTGCTACATCTGCCCCTCTTACAAAGGAAGCCCACCCACGAGAAACGTGACCGCAAACTGTTCTTTAAACATTAGGGTTTAGGGTTTAGGGTTTAGGGTTTAGGGTTTAGGGTGTAGGGTTTAGGGTTTAGGGTTTAGGGTTTAGGGTTTAGGGTTTAGGGTTTAGGGTTTAGGGTTTAGGGTTACAAAGGCAAAGGGGCTGTGTCCAGCTGTGCTTCAAGTTGTAGATGGCGTTGCCGTTGATGTGATCGACCAAGTACTTGGGCATCATGTGCTTGAAGAGATCCCACTTGTCACCTCGCTACAAAAGACTTAAGGAAGTGGGGTTGAGGGTTACTAACGCTCTGTGAACCCACAGGAAGCCCACTGAATCGAGCAGCTGCCTGACGAAGAGTCCTAAACCCTACGATCGCCAGCCGCCTCGGTACTCAGGCCCCCAAAAACCCGGAAGCCCCTCCAAACCCTAAACCCTAAACCCTAAACCCTAAACCCTAAACCCTATAAACCCTAAACCCTAAACCCAAAACCCTCAACCCTCCTTAAAGCCGCCCCTGAAGGACTCGGCACGCTTGTCTTGGTCCCAGGGGCCCAGGTACTGGCTGCCACGAATCGCGATGTTGCCGTCTGCCACCTCATGGGCCTGCACACGCTGTTTCGGCTTTGCCGGTGTAAGGGGGTCAAACTCATTCCTCTTAGCGTAGTTACATGGTCCCTTAATATGGGCCCTTAAACGGGTGCCCCTGATGTACCCCTTCTCTGCCCTCTACAAATGAAAGGCCCATACACCAGAACCCTTTAAAGAAGGTTCGGGACCACAAACCATGAAGCTACCCTTCGATTTACCCCCGGCCCCAAACCCTAATCCGCTGGGATTTTTTTGGGGGCCCTGAACTCGGACTCGTCTATCCTCCACTTACCCACCTCCTTCTCGAACTGGTCAAGCCAGTAGTCCTTAATGGGGACCGCGTCCATCTCCTGCCAAAGGCAGAAAAACCTTCGAAAGAATCCGTGACGTCGCCACCGCTGTTTTCTCCAGCTCCTGTCCTGCCCCTGGCATGCTACTACACCCTCAACATCAAACACCACCTCAGAAGCAGCCACGCAATGTCACCACAAAGCCTGGCAGAAATGTCCCGGCATGCTTGCACTTTGTTTCGTCCTCATGCATAGATGGCATAAAGCTTAGGGTTTGGAAACTAGATTCAGGGCTTGGGGTTTCCCCCCGTGTAGCCATAACTACATATTGCCACAGCAAATTTGGACCACCCAAGCCCAAAAAACTCCAGCACGCTTGAAAGCCCGATGCCCTACGCCCTAGGCCCTGAGTCGCAGGCCTAAACCCGAACCCCCTCTACACCCACCCCAGGGCTCCATCAAGAAGAAGGAATCGTACATGTCCATGTAGGCGCCGGTGAACATCGCATCCATGATGCTCTTGAAGACATGGTTCGGGCCTAGGGTCTGCTTGCCCCTAGACTCTAAACGCCGAAACTCCGGAGGTTCATACCTATAAGCCTGGCGAGCACAATGGAGGCACGCATTTCGGGTGAGGCTTTAGGGTAGGGGCGTGCATCTTCGACCCGGTCTTCGGTCCCTCGTTCCCAACCTTAAGTTTCCGCAGGCACCGGAGAAACCTGACAGAAAGATGCCTGCGATCTCCCAAAGCGCACAAACACAACCTGCTGAGAAAAAAAAAACGCCCGCTCCCGTGTGACCGCCTTCTTGACTCACTGGCAGCTTCCTCCCTACATGCTTGTCATGTCCCTCATGTGTGGCAAAACCTTGTTCCGCATGGAACTACCAGGCAGAACTCCCTAAACCCCGAAACCCCTAAGCTACTATTTTGGCTTGGCGCTCAGGGTTTGAGGCAAGCCAACTCCCGAGACTCCCATAGCTTCTCAACCGAGGGGGCATTCCCTACAATCCTACAACCCCTAAACCCTGTAATTCACGCATGAGGGTTCCTAGTGTTCCTATATATGAATATGTCCTGTGTTGGCCTGTTTGAGTCGATACCTTCTCTACTTCAACGGTTTGGGGCCTCGCCCACGACCCTAAACCCTCCGACGCCCGATGGGTCTGGGGATGTCTGGGGCAGCAGCCGGACACCCAGTGCTTGTTCGTGGTGTAGCCGTTGCTGTCGTAGACATCTTGCTCGGGGTTGAGGCCGGCGGACATGTACTTGATGTCCCTGGGTACTTCAGGCTTTGAGGCTTTTTGGGGGCAGAGGGGGTTCAGGCTTTGATTGCTGGGGGATGCCTTGGGGAAGCCCCGGGTCACTCACACGCATCTGCAAGCAGGGCAAGACCTAAACCGTAACACCTAAGCCCCTAAACCCTAAACCCTAAACCCTAAACCCTAAACCCTACTATAGGTCTTAAGAGGTTCTAAGCTCTGCCCAGGGGGCGAGAAGCACTTCATCCAGTCATACATGGTGGCGTTGGGGTTGGTCACGTTGGTCATGTTGTACATCTCCTCGGCTTTTGAAGGGTTTAGGGTTTAAGGTTTAGGGTTTAGGGTTTAGAGTTTAAGGTTTAGGGGGTTCCAGGGCAGCTATGAGGTTCCAAGCTTCAAGTCGGGCAACTGTGGCTGCTCTACTTCTGACTCTTGAAGACATCTTCAACATACCTCTTACACATACCCTTAAAGCAAATTGAGGGGTATGGTAACTCCGGCCAGACATTCCCCTATTAAAGGTTAAAGGGGGTATGGGTTTGGGGTATGCTGACCTATTCTTAGAGACTCAAAGGTACGTGCACCACCCGAAATTACCCACCCCTAAGTCAGCCCCGGAGTCCATGTCCATCTTGATCTTGAAACCGTCCATGAGATCCATCACCACCTGCTCTGAGTGGCGCAGCCGTCGATGATGCGGCAGGGAGGGCGGGGGTATGGGAATCTCTGGGTGGATCTTGCCCCCTTTCTGGGATTTTGGGCACCGGAGACGTCGAGTGCATGTGACCAAGGATGGTCGGACAGCGAAAGCGTGCTCTCGGTGGCTTGCATGGACGTAAGTGCAGAACATACCGGAAAGGACCCCAACCTACAAGACGCTCCACTCGTGCCGGCTTCCCTGAAGGGATACAAGAAAAAACAGCTTCCATGAAGCACTCAGCACCCCCCCCTTGGCACCCATCCGGAAATTGCCAGCCCACGCCTTGTTGGCCATGGGGTTCATCATCAGGTCCTTGCCTCAGGCGGTTTGAGAGGCTGCCGGAAGCTTTGCAACAGCCAATCAGCTCGCTCCACCCCGCGGAAGCCCTGCCTGGGCTCCCAAAACAAATGCACTCTCGGAACCCTTCACAAGAAGAGCGCAGGGCCAAAAGCAAGCCCCCCAAAGGCCGTAAAACCCCGTCATCTGAGTCGTACAGCTGCTGATCCCGTTAGCCCCCGTGCGCGCACGCTGAATCGCAGACCTGGATCTGACTCAAACAGGAAACTGCCCCGACTTGAGCGAGCCAGTTCACGGAAAATCCGTGATCCGAATTGTTGACAAGCCATGGCTCGTCGAAGATCTCTCGGGAGATAGCATAGGGCTTACAAGTCGGTGTACGAGCCGTACACCCCGACCCTATCCTACGAGCCGATTTTCGACCAGGGCCGAGGTCAGCTGCAGCAGTCGCAGTTCGCTGCCCTCTGTTTGGGGCGGCTCCCAGGGTTTAGGCCTTCCCCAGTGAGAAACAGCGGGATACGAGAACTTAAGCACGCAGGGCCTCAAACTCTGCGCCACTCGTATGCTGGCCCGACATCTTGCGCAAGCTCACATCTTTGCGAATGGCAACGCAACACAAAAATGGTCTTGCAATTCTCGAAAATCTGGGGGGACTCTTTTAGATTCTTGGGTTCCAGGGAGGCTTGCCCCACCCAGATGTCGGCATGGGGTTGGTCGGTGCGCCGAATGCAAAGTTACGAAACCGAAAGAATAGCCCATGCCTAAAATGCCACGAGCAGTTTTGACCCCCCCCCGGCCCCCCCCCCCCCCCCCCCCCCCCCCCCCGCAGTGCCAATCACGCTGTTCTTCAATGACTGGGGAAGGCCTAAACCCTAAACGGAGTGTGTCAAGTTACCTGAATCCCCTGAGCCGGTTCGTGCCGTCTCAGCTCTGAATCGTCCTGGCTGAATGATGGGCTTCCCTGCTGTCAATGGTTGATCTGACTGGCGGAGCTGAATCGCAGCACGTCTGATCCGTTGCCTGCACCGCCCCGTGTCTGTCGCAGTCTCGTCATGACAGGAGCTTGCAGGATTCGTTGCGGGTTTCCCGATGCTGCTTGTTTGTCTTTCATGTCTATAAGTGGCACTCTTAATTGGTACCAAGGTTCCAACCACCGCTACTTCCTCACTGATAGCCCCCAATGAATCTTAAGGCACGGTACCTGCCAGGATTGAGGACCAAACCAAAGCTTTTTCTGGGGCCTGCTCTCTGGAAGATTTGCCTGTTCTGGTTGCTTCCTTGTCTTTGCAAGGTTCCTTCGCCTTTCCTGTGCTCCTTACTCTCCAGTCCAGGCTTTCGACAGGCGCCGCCGGATTCCTTTCACTCTTCTTGCAGCGGATGTGGGATCCGATCCGAGCCTTTCTGGGTATCTTGTGCGGGCCTCTTTGGGGGTTCGTGGGTTCAGCCAAGCGGCTGTAGACCAGGATCAGGTCGATGGCGCTCATGTTCGACTTCATCTCGCAGGGCTCCTCGTCGTCCCATTTCTCGCCACTCTCCTTCAGCAGCATCACCTGCGCCAGAGCCCGCGGCAGATTTCCGCTGTCATGAACTTGTTCTCAAACCCTAAACCCTAAACCCTAAACCCTAAACCCTAAACCCTAAGCCCGAACAGCACCCTAGCTTGTGCCTCCTCGTCGGTGGAGAACACCCGGACCACTGCCAGGTGCTCGTGCCCCATGTGCCCTCCGGCCCATACCTGCACCTCAGTAGCCCTAAACCCTAAACCCTAAACCCTAAACCCTAAACCCCAAACCCCAAACCCCAAACCCTAAACCCTAAACCCTAAACCCGAGTGATCTGCTTCACCCGGAGGCCTTAGGGGTTTCAGGAACTGATACGGGGTTTTTTTGGTGCAGGCTTGGAGAGCCGGTGTCATCCCTTGTTGGGCACACCGCTTTTGAACGTTTTTGGGGCTTTAGGGGGGTGTAGGGTTTAGGGTTCAGGGTTTAGGGTTTAGGGTTTAGGGTTTAGGGTTTAGGGTTTAGGGTTTAGGGTTTAGGGTTTAGGGTTTAGGGAGTGTGGTTGGGGGGGGGGTTAGAAGAGTAAGGGGATCCAGGAGCCCGAGATGGTCTTCAACCCGCCCGAAAGCCCCTAAAGTTCTCTGCCTTCTGACATCACGCTCCCTCTGGCGTACCCGGAAGAGCAGGAGCATGACAGACAGATCTTAAAGGAGGCGAGCCACCAAGCTCAGAGCAGCTAATGCCAATGTCCGCATCATGGCCTCGGTCTGTGAAGTCGACTTGTGACGTTCCAATTGGGTGCGGACTGCTTACCGGATTCTGCTGCTGTCCATGTCCGTGGGCTTTTCTTTTGTAGGGGAGGGGGGGGGGGGCGAGGGAGCTACGAATACTAGAGAATGCACCGCTTCCTCCACCTCTGAATGCAAACATCGCTACGTCCTCCGGAATTAAGAAGGCAACCTCCACGGCATCGCCTCCATGCCGTGTGTTAAAGAGGATGCCAAGCTGCGAGAAAGAGAGGGCAACTGATCGCGTTGCAGAGCCGGAGCTTACCCTAGAAAAGTCTGAGGGTCGGCAAGCAGAGCATGTGCCATGTCAAAAGCCCCCCTATACAATGCGGCATTCTTATCATGGGACCCCAAAAGAAAGGGATCACATTTTAGGGAACTGCCTGTGTAGCAGGGTTCCGAGACCAAGAGCAGCCTTCGTAAGAACCTCACAATCTGCTGTTCGAGTATTTAGGCACGTTCTGCGGTCACTACGAACACTGCTCCTTCGACTCTGTGACACTATGAGCTGAAGCCTATGTGTCTCACGGCCTCAATCCCTCCTGAATCTCCCTGAACCCCTAGCGGCGCTAACCCCCAAACCTGAAACATCCCTGAAATCAGCCGACGAAACCCAAACCACTTGTTTCTCCCACTGGGAGGCTTGACAGTTGCTGGTCGTCGTGCAGACAGGCGGGAAGTCGAGAGGTGACTACACGGAGTTCTCCAAGAATCTCAAACTCAGGCGTACCAAGGAACGCCATGTGCTGATGGAACATATGTACATGGCACCAAACCATTGTCACACTCTCTGAAATCCGCAGAACAGCTTCACGAAAGGCGCCGTGCCCCACACCGCACACCGACCGGGGATGAAAAGGCACTGCTCTCGGGCTTATAATGGGGGCTTGAAGAGTTTGGGCTGACGGCCTAGGGAGAAGTGGTCAGAACCCTAAACCCTAAACCCTAGGAACCCTAAACCGGGTTCGGAGGCTGTGGCAGCTTGTGGTGTGAGAGGATCACAAGAGGCTGGGCGCGGTGACTTTTAAGTGCGGGGCTGAGAAGCCAAGACAGCGCTTTAGGCGCTCTTGGTGACACGGGGGTTTGAAACAGTAGACCAACTTGCTGAAGGCGGCTTTTGAGAAAATAGCGCCATGAGGCACGTCAGAGGACATGGTCTGGGACCCATAAAAAACCCTAAGCTCATAAGCTCAAAAATCCCTCGACTGTAACATTCGAAACACAACGCGGCGCAAGCTTCGGGTCTCCGCCGGTTCTCTGGCCCGGAGTTTCCAGGCACTCAGGTGGGAAGGGGAGCAGGCGACCCATCTGAGATCCCCGAGAACCCCCAAACGTTCGAAGGACCCTAAAGCCCTGAGCCCTAACCAAAACCCCAAGCCCCGAGTCCCCCTCGCCCAAAACCGCCAAATATAAGGGGCATCGTATTTTTGGAGTCGGAGGGCCCCGCACAGAAACAAGCTCTCAACTTTCACCCCCCAACTTCTCGACTTCGGAGCTGCAGGTTCAGAAGTTAGCGTTGAGGAACTTTTAGGGCTTGTGCTTAGAGCCCTGCTTTCAGGGTTCGGCGGTCGCAAACCCAAAGGCCAAGTCTCCACCGGCCCCCAACTCCCACCGGCCGTCCGACAATTCTCCACTCGGTCGTGCAACATTCGTCTCCAGGGTTCTACCATCTGCTTTTTTAAAAAAAGCAGGACCATCATGCTAGCAAGAGAGCTCGTCCGCCAAGCGCTCAATGGCTTGTGCGGCGGCGTTCGCGTTTACACGGCCGAAGGCAAACAGCTTCTGCCCGCCCACAAAGCGAAAACTAGCGATCCTAGGCTTGAATCCATTTAGGGTTTAGGGCCTGGGGCCACGGCGAAGCCAAGCCCAAACCCCAAACTCTAAGCTCCAAACTTGGCATCTGAAAATTAAACCAAAGCCTCAACCTAAGAGAATCAAGAACTCCCACACTGCAAGCATGTCACGCGTTTAAGCAGCGCCTTCTCCCATCCCAGCCTAGTCCCCTCGTTTTCCTGCTTTGCGGGTACGCAGCGTCGTGCATGGTAAGTCACAGTGTTCGGTGCCCTGGAACTCTGACCCGGCACGCAAACACTTGCCGTGTTGGAAACTATGCTTCCACAGCACGAGTTTCGAGGCTTGTCGAAACTCAGATCGGGCACTCACCTGCAGCAGCACGTGGCCAGTTCCTACACCTAGCTGAGCTGCAGTAGCCTCAGCATAGTCACTTACTTTGGTTGCTCGCAAACTCGAGTAAAGATATAGATAGGGCTCTTAAAAGCCCATTGACATGGAACAGAACTACAGGGTGTGAATCATGGAGGAGTGCAAGTGTGACCAATATATAATTGCATCGGAAAAACAAAAAATGTAGCCAATGAAGTAGGTTCCTGTTTTCGGTCCTCCCGAAACCCAAAACAAGCACCACACACAAAAAAAAAAAAAAAAAACAACGAATCACTTTCTGTAGATATTCCGCAGCGAATGTTTATCAAGCCGGAGCAAGGCCCCCCCTAAACCCTAAACCCGAAACCCTAAACCCGAAACCCTAAACCCTACACCCTAAACCCTAAACCCCTTGACAGCGTGCCTTCTTCAGCCAAGTGCGGGAAGCGCTGCGAGAAGCGCCAGCATCGCGGCGGCCTCGGCCGGGAAAGGGGGGGACACGTCAAGGGTGTTCAGGGTTTACGGTTTAGGGTTTAGGGTTTAGCGTTTAGGTTTAAACTACCGCAAGCTCCACGCATCTAGCATTCGTGACTGAGGAATTCTAGGCGAAAAAGCGTTGAGCCTTCGGTTTTGTCAGGTTACACAGTGCTGCAATTAACCTCTTCGCAGGCTGCATGTGGGTGAGCGCGCCAACCCTGATGCAAAGGGCTTCGGTAGGACAAGTTGACACGTGAGAGCTTTTATTGTGACCATGCCAGCGCATGGTGACCCACAGGAAAAATCCACAGAGCGTGCTTCACGTACTTGCAAGGGCAATTGGTACCCTATCAACACAATATTCACCAAGTTTGGGCATATATTTTTGATAGTGTGCATACAGGGGGCATCTACAAACCTACACCCCTCAACCCTAAACGGGAAACCCTCTAAACCAAAAGTTAATATCACTATAAGATGATTGGGCATTCCATGGGAGGGGTGGGGGGGGCACTAATAGGCCACCAAAGGCCAGAAGTTTAGGGATTGGGGTTTAGGGTTTAGGGTTTAGGGTTTAGGGTTTAGGGTTTAGGGTTTAGGGTTTAGGGTTTAGGGTTTAGGGGTTTAGGGGTTTAGGGTTTAGGGTTTAGGGTTTAGGGTTTAGGGTTTAGGGTTTAGGGTTTAGGGTTTTTTTTTTTTAACAACCCTTCACTCCTTTTCGGGCGAGCTTACAGCTAGGGTAGGTTACAGGGTTTAGGGTTTAGGGTTTAGGGTTTACTGTAGAGTTTAGGGTTCTACTCGGGAGGATCAGGTCCCGGGGGCAGACGATGTCTCGCACAATCCATGATGCACCGAAAACCGAGACTTAACAACCGCTTGCACAATGTCTGAAAGCATAAACCCTGAACCCTAAACCCTGAACCCTGAAACCCTAAACCCTAAACCCTGTTAAACTGAAACACTCTGGACAAGTGAAAGCTTGATGCCCACTGTCCCAGAGCGCGCACCGAACTGAAGAGCCCGGCAAAATGCGCCTTCGTGGTGCCGCTGGTACCTGCGGGTTCAGAGAACCTTTCCTTCTTGGGATGTTCATCTGGGATGTTTGGGGTTTAGGGTTCAGGGTTCAGGGTTTAGGGTTTAGGGTTCAGGGTTCAGGGTTTAGGGTTTAGGGTTTAGGGTTTAGGGTTTACTAAACAGTTGTAGCGTTCAGGGCTTCAGGGTTCAGGGTAGGGTTACACTGTAATACAGTGTTTACATCTTCGGGTCTTTGATGGTCCCTACCACAACGTCTCGATCTGTAGAAAACGGAGGAAGCTACAGAAAACTAAACATGTCTCACAACATTCAAAGAATCATTTTGGGGAAACCAAGGAAAACTTATGTTTTGAAGACACACGTAGGCTCATAGACATACCAAGGGTTTACCGAAGACACTGTCATGATCAAACCCGCACGGATGCCAGATGCGAGCAAGAAGAAATCACAACATAACAGAAGCAGCAATGAAAACAAGTAGTGTGTGAGAGTTCGCGAGCCCAAAACACGCAGCAACATGAAGAAAAAGTATCGGATCGATGACCATTTGCAGCCCGCCGGCTAGAAAGGGAAGCGAAGAAGAAGCACTCTGGATTTCGAGAAGTGCCCCCAAGAGGACAGCATGCAGCCTTTGACTCTCGTATCCCACCACGACTTGACCAGCACGGAGCAAATGCTGGGCAAATATGAACCCTTATATAAACCCTTATATAAACCCTAAAACCCTTATATAAACCCTTATATAAACCCTAAAGCCCTTATATAAACCCTTATATAAACCCTTATATCCTTACCAAAAACCCTTAAACCCTAAAACCCTTACAGAAACCCGTATATAAACCCTAAAACCCTTACAGAAACCCTTATATATAAACCCTGAGATGAACCCTTCAGGGAGCCTAGGCTCCCCCCTCAATCTGCCATCCGGGGTCCCCCCCCTTATGCCGACGGCATTTTCGTTTAGGGTTTAGGGTTTAGGGTTTAGGGTTTAGGGTTTAGGGTTTAGGGTTTAGGGTTTAGGGTTTAGGGTTTAGGGTTTAGGGTTTAGGGCTCCGGCCTCCTCCACCCAGGGGGTCCTCAGAAGCTGAAGTCAGAGCCATGCGACTGCAGAACTTCTACTCCCGCCATCAGTCCGTTCAGTGCAGGTGTTGGGACGACAACCGTTGAGGAGGATGTACGGCTCCTGGAGCAGCCCTCTTTGCCCTAAACCCTAAACCCTAAACCCTAAACCCCACTGACTGAGCTGGCTGCCGATGTGGTTGTCGTTGTCGTTGGCGCGGCGGTACTGGTGGTGGTGGTCGTGGTGGTGGTCTCAGCCGGGCCAAGCTCGTTTCGGAGCGTCCCTACAACCAGAGAGCCCCAACCCTAAGCCCTAAACCCTAAACTCTAAACCCACACACGAAAAAAGGTTGGCTTGGAGAAAAATCTGGGGAAGTCATTTATAGTAGAATGAGGCTCGGGTTAAGGCTTGACCACCCATACTAGATCCTTTGCACCTTCAATGCAGCTCCGTGCCCCGTCACATCTGAGCAGCGGACGGTCGTGGTTGTGCCCTGAGCGCATGAATCAGCATAGAGTCACCCGAACTCGGGGAAGATCATGGAAGCAGCGACATCAAACCCTAAACCCGAAACCCTAAACAGCTGGTTGGTGCCACAAGCCCACTTCGGTTGGTCACAGTTTGTTTAGTTGGTTTGCACACCTTTTTTCATCGCGGGGTCTCGAAGCATTCCAAAGGAATGTAGGAGGCTGCGCGGCCCAACACTCCGTATGCAGATGTATGGAATACTGCAAATACCATCGTGAGCGGGTGAGGGCGGGGAAGGAGAGAGTGAGAATGAGACAGAGCGAGAGAGAAAAAAAAAGACAGAGAGAGGGGACAGCGCGCTTTCCGACCCGGCCTCGACAATGGTTGTACTCTTGCCAGTCACCTGGCACACTGTCTCCCTACCCTTTGTGTGAAGGCTTGGCCTAGAGGTCGCGACGAAACTCCTCTCTCATCGAAGCCTCCCAGCAGGCCTGCTCTTTGTCCTACAAAAACCTTGCCGAGATCAACAAAGGGCCTGGAGGGTGCCGGTGAAGCCCGCGTCCTGCGCTCCGTTTGCTCGCGGGACATCCCTGAACCCCCAAAGCCTTCCAAGGACCCATCCGTGAGGGATGGTCTGAGCATTATCAATGCTTTGGATATCCACCCAGGGGGGCCTTTCCAGCCTGGTTTTCTTAGGGCTTCCGCATTCACCGAACCGTGGCCAACAGGACCAGTTCGGGCCGGGAGGCGAATCGTGCCGGGAGAACCTTACCATTTCCAGGGGGTTGGGATGTCGTGGGTTTAAGGCTTAGGGTTAGGGTTTAGGGCTTAGGGCTTAGGGTTGAGATTTTAGGGACTCGGTGCTTGGGGGGGTATTTGTGTTTGGCAGGGCTCAGGAACCCCCAATGCCCAAACACCAAAAACGCACCGATGGCACTTGGCTGCCCGGTCCAGAACGGCAGTGTTGATGGCCTTGAGGCTTCACAGGTCACAAGCTGCTGGGCATGGAATGAATTGAGGGAGGTTGGCTCAGTCTTGACGGGAAGTGTCGAGGGCGGCACCCAAATGCCGCACGAGAGGATACACGAAAGGGGTGACCAGGGTGCTTGATGTCCAGGGCCATGCGACATCTGACTTCTTATGACTTCACATGCTCTTGCATCCACACCCCTCCTATCTGATTCCTGGCGCCCCGACGTTGTTGGTCTCCTCCAGAGAGAGTGTCTCAACGCTCACTTGCATCCTGAGGCACGTTCACGAGCCATTCATTTTACGTCTCTTTCTGCCGCAATCACACCACGCAGAACTCATGGGGGACAGGTACCTTTGCTCGACAGCCGGGGCATGAATGCCTCATTACAAAAAACATGGGCTGCAAGGCAGCAACATATGCGACCACCACTGGTCCAGAACCTGGGAATTCAGGATTCTCACTGTGACTTTGCAATGTTGGGGGTTACCGCGAGGGCGGATGAGAGTCTTTAACATGCATAACTTGGCCCGAACTCTGAACCTCGAACCTGACCCAGACCTTCTTTTGCGCCAAGTATCGCTTGAGCTTGCGCGGGATCGTCCATTGCCACTGAGAAGATCCTGGCAGAGCACGGGCCTAGACACGTAGCCACCCAAGTGCGAAAAACATACCGATTTGGGGCTTGACGACAATAAGGGGCCCGCTATGTAGACCCCCAACTAAGTAGGATCCCCTTGTAAGAAGGACCCCAATAAGGTACCCCTAAGCCTTAATATCGTATACCCTGATGCGGGTCTTAGGGGGCGCTGGAGCACGCCATAGAAGGATTTGTGGCTCTCGGTCTTGGTAAGGCTCTCGGACAGATAGATGCTTCGGCGGGGAGTTTTTTGTACCCTTTTTTGCTTGCTATCTAAACGCGGAAGAAATAAATGTTCTCCGCAGAGGAAACGGAAGTTTTCCTACCAAGCTTCCAGTGAAATAAAGGTTTTCCCATTACAATACGGGTTTTCCCACTAAAATGCAGAGGAACTAAAAGTTTTTCCTTCCAAAGTACAGAGGAAATAGAGGATGTTCCTGATAAAACACAAGCAATGCCCATTTACAAACACAAGCCTCGCGTGACAAATTTGTAGAAAGTCCTCGCAAGGCATGGTCTTCGTATGAAGCAATCTTGTATACAAGGCATCCAAGGAAATGTTTGCAAGGCTGCAAAAGAAAATACAAAAGCGGAGGGGCTCGGGGGGGGCGGGGGATGGGGGCCCCCATTGAAAGCACAATCCTCGACGACAGGTTTGGAAAAGGACCTCGAGGGGTCTAACACACATCAGGCCGTGGAAATACGCATCACCCCAATGTGGACACTTGTGCAGAGAATTACACATCATTCGAGAGAATACACATCACAAGATACGAAGCCCCAATGCTGATTTTTCGGGCCACGTTTACTTCAATCTGGCATGCATTTTGGCAGCAGATCTCGGAGGCGCCACGCTTTGTGTTAAGCAGCAGGGAGGGGTGGGGGGGGGGGGGGGCCCCCCCCCCCCCCCGCCCCACAATACTCGCATGACTGGTTTAAGTTACCCTAAGGCCAGGACTCTGCACAGTGCCGCCTTCCCTTCTTCTGAGGGCGGCACGAGGACAAAACAGCACCAGGGGACCACGTCAAACGTGCATACATGCTCATAAGCACCCCTTGGCGCCGGCAAGCGCATGCGTGTGTGCCCTTGCGGAACTCCTCGAGAGAATACCTACCCTACTTCTGAGGGCGGTGCAAAGACAACCCAGCACCATGGGAACGGGCGCAGACATGACAAAAGGCCACTTGTGGCTCGGTCACGCCGACCGCTTGACGAAAGCGAGCTCGCGGACGGAAGACGCAGCGATGCCCGTCAACCGACCCAGCCTCCCTACGCTGGGTACTCCCAAACGCAGCACTAGTCAGTAGGCCAACCCGTGCCCCCTCTGATACACACTCGCTCACCATCAAGGTCACTACTCCGCCGCCAGCTCAGCGCGGCGGCGCAAAATCGCCCTAGCCCGGTGTACCCTTACCGCCACGCAGAGTTCCTGCAGGAGCTCGGCATGTGCGACCGCTGGCTCCGTAAGGATTAGCATGTTTTCTTAACGCCACGCTTGCAAGGCTTGAAATCTGCGTTTCTTGTATAACCGTTTTGTTCAGTACTTATTTGTTTTGTTTGTTGTTTCGCTTCGCTTTCTGCGTATGTTTTTTGTGTCATTTTTGACTCTTTCTTTCCTTCGGCTTAACCTCTATTCAACTATGTTTTATTAGGGAAACGTGTGCTGCTTCTGTATTTTAGTAGGAAACGTCTGTTTCTTCGGTATTCAAATAGGAAAGCCTCTATTTCCTTTGCATGCTAATCGACAAACCTACAATTTGCTCTGTGATGTCAAAAGGAAACCTCAATTTCCTCTTTCAAGTAACATCAAACCCCCCAACCTTCCAGAAAAAGGTCAAAAACGCGAAGCAAAAACACCACGTAGAGATCGTAAGACATTCAAGTGTGGCACGAGTCTACCAGTGCCAAACAAGTGTTCACAAGCGACCATGGCATCATTTTGCCTAACCCTAAACCCTAAACCCATTGCACTGCGAGCCCATGCACTGGGAACGGAATTTCAAGGACGTGGATTCGACCTCGTTTAGGGCTTAGGAAGAGGCACTCCACCGGGCATAGACCTGGATGTAGCGCGCGGGCTGCCAATCCGCAACTCTCCGCAGTCATGTCCGAAACCCTGATCCGACCATGAAAATCCAACACCCTAAACTTCAACACCCTAAACCCTAAGCTGAAACCCCAAACCCGAAACCCTAAACTCCCAACAGACTCAAAGCCCAAAGCACTCCCGAGGCTCGCGCGCTGTGAGCGTCGACTGGAGCTGACGGGAGTCTCCGGACTCGCTGAGCTCGCTGAACTCGCTGAGCTCGCTCAGAAGACGTCCCGTCTCGAATCTCAGCTGCACCTTCTCCTGAGGGTACGGGGAAGGGGGTAGGGGTTAGGGGGTAGGGGGCGGGGGGTAGGGGGTAGGGGGTAGGGGGTAGGGGGTAAGGAGTAGGGTAGGGGGTAGGGGGTAAGGGGCAAGGGGTAAGGGGGTGCGGGGCGGAATACATTAATACATCAATACATTCATACATTCATACATTACTACATTAATACATTAATACATTAATACATTAATACATTAATACATTAATTCATTAATACATTGATACATTAATACATTAATACATTAATAAATTAATACATTAATACATTAATACATTAATACATAATACATTAATACATTAATACATTAATACATCAATACATTAATACATTAATACAATAATAAACTAATACATTCATACATTCACACATTAATACATGAATACATTAATACATGAATACATTGATACATTACTTCATTAATACATGAATACATGAATACATGAATACATGAATACACTCATACACTCATACACTCATACACTCATACACTCATACACTCATACACTCATACACTCATACACTCATACACTCATACACTCATACACTCATATACTCATACACTCATACACTCATACACTCATACACTCATACACTCATACACTCATACACTCATACACTCATACACTCATACACTCATACACTCATACACTCATACACTCATACAATCACACATTCACACATTCATACATTCATACATTCATACATTCATACATTCATACATTCATACATTCATACATTCATACATTCATACATTCATACATTCATACATTCATACATTCGTACATATATTCTTACATTCAGATCATACATTCATTCATGAATACATTAAAATGCTGCGCATACAGTTTGAGCATATATCAAAACCTCAATACGCATAGTATACGCGTTGCTATAAAACACAACTTGCAATATGGCTTTATGGAACACCCATCCGCGATGATGCCTACAAAGAACTCTGTGCGCAGCCGAGGGTCTGGAACGACCTTGATCGCCACCGCAAAGCCAGTCCTTTCTCATGCACATGCTCGCACAACCAGGCTGCAACAGAACCGGACATTCGGGCGGTGCAAATATTTTTGCCTTCAATGGACATCTGCAGGCGACGGAAAGGGTTTGTTTTCCTGGGTTTCTGCGTTTCTACACGTAACAAGGGCAAGGAAGGCTTGGCACAGCCTGCTGATACTGCAAGCCTTTATTGTTAATCAAAACAAACAGCTTCAGGGGCTTTCCAACAAGCCTGTACGTCCCCCAAGGGCACTTACGCGGTGTTTTCAAAGCTTTGCGTTTACCGGCTGCTCTCCGGCGTTTTTGTCTCGACCCGCAGCCGCTTTCCGCATGCTGAGCCACACCGAGCGGTCTGGAAACTCCCAGGTGAACCGCTTGGACTTTTCGCGAACATCCCGTGGCCTGGGCCAGCTGTACTTGCTTCGGCCTGGGATTCAAGGCTTGCGCACCTCGGTCCATGCCACAGGGACCTCTGGGCTCGACGTATGCTCAGTTGCAAGGTGCAGGTCGGCACCACTTCTTCAGTTTAGGGCCCAAGCGATCACACAGGCCCCATGACAGCCCCACCTCCTCCACCAGTCAAGGGTGGCCCTGGGCATAAACTCAAGACCTGGGACCCGAAGCCTTCCACAGGTCCCCAAAATCTGGGCCACCGGCTTCATGGCAGTCTTGATCGTCTCCTTAAAGGATCTGGGAAACCAGTGGTGGGTTCAGTTGGGGACAAGGGGGACAGAACTGAACTGAGACCCAGAAAACCATGCTATCGGGCTCATGTGCAAGAAGCGCTTTCATCCCTGATGCACTTGATGCGAACACACACAGACACAAGGCCCCGGCATTCCCGGTGATCTTGGTCGGATCGTCCACGGTGAGCGAAGTGGCGACTTCCACGACGCTGTAAACAGCCCCCTGAGGACTTGAGCAGTCTGCTACAGCTTTCGCCCCCACCCCCCACCCAAAAACAAAAAAAACCGCTTCAAGCTTCAAGCACACACCCGACCCCACAAGGGGCATGACAACAAAAAGATGCAACCACCCGGTAGTCGAGCTCAGGCTCGCGCCGCAACCTTGGCTCCAGGGGTGTTCGGGCTTCGGGGTGCACGCCTTTTTTTGGTGCTTGGGCACCTGGGGAGGCCTGGGATGCATTCGCCTCTCGCCCTTTTCTCTTCTGGGGCGCTTGGGATCCTTGGGGGGTTTATTCGGAGCTCCGTTTCAGGGCCGAAGTCTGGGTGCGGTCTACATTAGTCTACACCGGCTGAAGCCCTGCGAGATGGGCCAAGCAACCCCTGTTAGAGTTCAGGCCGGCATTTGCCCCCAAGATTCATAGAGAATGGACCAACGAAGTATCCAAATCCTCAAATTTAGCCACGAAATCTTGGCCGCCATCAGTTCATGGCAACGTTTCAGAAGGTGGGGGAGATCAGGTGGGCTTCGCGTGTGCAGAACAGCGGTGGGAGTCATATCGCAGGTTGCGTGGGACGCTTGAACAACCCTAAACCCTAAACCCTAAACCCTAGGGTCCTTTCGGGGTTTCGGCTGAAATTTCATCCAGAGCTGCCGTTGTCGATGTGGTGAAGCCTGGGATCAGCTTGAGCATCAGCCCCACATGGGGGGTTTACGATCTTCGGGGTACCTTATTGGGGTTTAGGGTTTAGGGTTTAGGGTTTCGGGTTTAGGGTTTAGGGTTTAGGGTTTAGGGTTTAGGGTTTAGGGTTCCTACTACTTGGGGGTCTATATGAAGGGGTCCCCTATATTCGTACACCCCCACATGACAAAGGGACCAAGGAAGGAGTGGCATTGTCGTTCATGCTTTGTTTCGCATCTACACAGCTGTGGCTCTTGAGGCCCACACTCTTCGGATTCAGCAGGCAGACGCCAGATTCGAAAAGTGGCCTGGGAGACTTGCCAAATATGTTTCACCACTTTTGGCTTTCGCATGCAGAGTTGGTGAGGTTTTTTCGAGTTGGCAACGGCAGACGGAAACTTGGAAAAATTTGTGCTTCTTGCTTGGAGATGTGTCCCGTGTCTCAAGGTTAAGGCTGCCGCTGGAGTGGCCGGGGCTTAGCAAGGACAATTCTGCACGAACACACTGAGCTGAATAACCTGACCCCTAAACCACCTAGGCCCCAAGCATCCTGAAATCCTGAAAAAGCATCCCAGGACTCTTCCTGGATTCCAGCGCGCCTCCACATGCATGTGGTATCACCGACGCAAGCCGTCTCGTTCTCCACCTCAGCGCCCCGCGGGATGGCTACCACTCGGGACTTCTTTGTCGTGGTTCTACGAGTCTCTGCGGTCAAGCTCGGGGCTTCCATGAAGCACCTCGTTCACATAATGTTTCAGGCATCTGGCACTATTGCTACGCGTGCAGTCGAACCCAGTGGACACGAAGTCCAGTTCATGGCCCAGTCGTCGGATTCGTCTGCTGTTCTGTAGCAGAGCCCTGGTAAAATCAGCTACCCCCATTAAGGGCCGTTGCCCCTGTGGAGGAGAGTGTGGGAGCACCACACGGTAAGTGTAGGATTGCCCACACGTAAGCCTGTTAAAGGGCCATACTGCAGCAAACCTTAGATCAATGAGTAGCACGCCCATGCTGCGAAACAAGTATGCGCGACTGAAGGACACCACCCATTCTTGCAGGAACAGCCATGAAAGAGGGGCGAGGACCAGAGCTTGCGCTGTTTGCAGCCAGGTTTGCTTGTCTAATGTGTCTTGGTAGCTTTGTTGAGGGTTGTGTGTGTGTTAGGCTTAGAGCCAGTGTTGACGGGCTAGGATTGAGAGTTTAAGGGTTGGGATACGCTTTCGAACTGGGTTTGCATTAAAGTTCCTTAGTTGGTTCTTCCTTCCTTGCCTTCTAACACCGTTTTCAGAGGCCAAGGCCAAAAACTAATATTTAAATAAAAATGGGAAAGGCCACGTGGTACCCTGCGCTAGGTCTGCCTCTCGCTACAACCGAGCGGCATAGTTGACGGTGCACGTCGAGATGTTGCCAAGTGTCTCAAGGTATTCCTGCAGGAACCACACAACCCCGTCACCCACTATCCACCATCCCCACTTCGATCCCACACCACCATATACCACCTTTTCCCCAAAACCATCCCCCCTTTGCACTTCCCCCCTTGCACTTTCCCCCCATTGCACTTCCCCGCCCCCCTGCACCCCCCTTGCAGTCCTTCACGCCGTAGAGGTTGGTCTCACACTGGCGGTCATCGACCGGCGCCGGGT
Organism: Symbiodinium natans; assembly: GCA_905221605.1. NCBI lineage: Eukaryota > Dinophyceae > Suessiales > Symbiodiniaceae > Symbiodinium > Symbiodinium natans. The sequence continues at coordinate 101,814 of CAJNDS010000275.1, forward strand.
TCCACAAGCTGGTCCAGGCTCTCCAGCCGTAGCGCGTCTGACAGCGACACAATGTGGGGACAGTGTGGGAAGCTAGGAACTTCCAAGGGGCCCCTGTAACCCTCCGCAACCCCTAACGTGAACAGAAAACAAAGTTTGGGGGTTGCAAGGCCAGTAGGAGATGGGGCAGAACTGGAGGGCACGAAAGACACAGATCCTGGAAGTCAAGTTTTTGGCGCTCAAGCAGCGTAAGGTATGGCTCTGGATGGCTCTTGATGGCCCTGGAGTGGCTCTTGATGGCTCTTGCATGCACTTGCAGGTGAATTGCACGTTCCAGCGTGGGCTGTGAGGCCAAGAGGAAACCTGCCTGGCTCTAGATCAGATCCCGCCGGCGGCTTCGGAAGAAGATTTGTGGCACCAGACTTCTCGCTTTGCATGAACGGCCCCTCAGCCGTTCAACAGCTCTTGCAGTTACTTTGCAGTCTACTCAGTCTATTGCACCATTTGGCGCCGTCCTATCTTAGGCCATATTCTCCTCAGCATCCTCGGCCAAGTCCTCGGAGACGTATTTGGCCGACTTCGTCGGCTCTGTCCCGTCACAAGTCTTCGGACCGGCGTACAGCACCTTCACCGCCTGGCCGGGCCTTCCGTCACAGGCAAGCGCATCTGCCTCATCAAGCGCATTCCCGTTGTAGTAGGGAGTGTTGAGCACGGTGAGGAGCATGGCCAGGGCAGAAGTGGCAAACACGGTCCAGAAAATCGCCCTGATCTCCCCCAAGTTCTTGAGTTCCGAAAAGAAGTAGGAGCCGACGGTCGCGCCCAGCTTGCCGCAGGCGGCGCTGATGCCGGCGCCGGTTCCACGGACCATGCTGGGGTAGATCTCCGCCGAGATGGCCATGGTGGTGACCCCTGGCAGGCTCTGGAAGGACAGCTGAGCAATATAGAACGCAAAGAAGAGGCCAGACAGGTCTCGCAACTCTTCATAGGCAACTGCTAAGATGAGGTTGGCCAGCGCACATCCCAGGAAGCCCACGAGCTGAACTCTTTTGCTTGAGATCTTGGTTAATAACCACGGGGCAAAAATCAAGGAAGGGATCACCAGTAAGCGGCTCCATAACACTTGGAGGATGCTGTCGGTATAAGTGGCCGAGGCGTTCTTGCTAAAGATTGCCGCATCATTCTGCTTCAACCCATACTCGACAATGTCGAAGAGGAACCAGCACCCCGCCGTTCCCAGAAGCGCCCGCCAGTATGGGGCCAGGATCTTCCATGTGCTTGCATGGTGCTTCTGCTCGGCTTGCTTGCTCTCCACGAACTTCTGGCTGTCCTGGATGGCGAAATATCGCAAGGCCAGGCCCAGAGCCGAGAGAATGACGCCCACTCCAAAGATCCATCGCCAAAGAAGCTCGTGCGGAACACCCCCGACATCCATCAAGTACGTCACGAATGGGCACAACGCCTGGCCAAAGCCGCTCCCGAAGAGGTACAGTAGGGCGACGTTTCGAGCACCGTCGCTCGTCTTGTCCGACGATTCGGCAGAGTGCGACGAAGCCAGGGGATACTCACCACCCATACCAATACCAGTGATGACGCGGGCTGCAATGAGGGCGTTCTCACTCCAAGCCAGAGCAGAGAGCAATGCACCGAGCAGCGTGATAAAGGAGCAAAGAATGAGGCCTAAACGGCGTCCAAAAAAGTCGGATGCCGGACCCATGACAATCATGCCCAGCATGGCCCCGGCGTACATGGCAGCTTTCACGAAATCCTTCTGTGCATGAGTTGCATGAAAGTCGAGCGCATAGTGCTCGACGAAGTTCGTGGCGCCAAGCATGTACTTGTCAGTCAAAAGGCCGATGCCAGTTGCCAGAGCGCTTAGTATGCGTGCCATGGTTTGAAATGGGATGGACGTACCAGTGACAGCACCAAAACTGAAAATCACAAGAGCAGACATCGCAGCAGAACACATCATGGTGCGCGCAAGCAGGGCTACGAGAGTCCATACGCAATGCGAAAAAAACCAAGACACTGCCTCTATGGGGGGAGAGCGGGCGGAGCGCGGAAACCAGTGCCTTATCCTTGGGGACGAACTCGTCGCTCACGTTGAAGTTCACGTCGCTGATCTTCCAGGCAATGTAGTCGTCCTTTGCACAGACAACTGAAGGTCAAAGTCTGCAAACGGCCTTTCGATGTCCCAACTCCCTGAGACCCTTCTGGGCCGATAGTAAACCCACCCCAAACCCCTAAACCCTAAACCCTAAACCCTAAACCCTAAACCCTAAATCCATATCAAGCCATGTTCAACGCCACTTGGGGTTCTTGCGGAGCCTTGGAGCGAAGTCTTGCATCCGGGCATCCGCAGTTGGGCCGAAGGCAAGGCTGCAGTTGCCTCGCTTAGGGTTCAGGGTTCAGGGTTCAGGGTATAGGGTTCAGGGTTCAGGGTTCAGGGTTCAGGGTTTAGGGTTTAGGGTTTAGGGTTTAGGGTTTAGGGTTTAGGGTTTAGGGTTCAGGGTTCAGGGTTCGGATTAGGGGTTTAGGGTCAAGGGTTAGGGTTTACGTAGGGCTTCACAAGCGAAAGTTTCAAGGTGGCCCCGACTCCTCCTCGACTCCTTACATCACGCACCACCTGCGCCGACTCGTCCGAGATCGAATCTCCAGCGCCCGGAGATCTCAACTCCAATCCTTTCCCGAAGCCGCGGCCCCTTGAAATACTTGCCGGGCAGTGTGCCCCAGCCCTTTCCGACGGTGGCCAAGTCCCACTTGTCGCAGAACTGCAGGGCATCCGCCTCGGCCGGCTGAAGGGGTTTAGGGTTTGGGGGTTTGGGGTTTAGGGTTTAAGGTTTAGGGTTTAGGGTTGAGGGTTTAGGGTTGAGGGGTTGCACCAAGTTGAACATCTTGAGCCCTGCCCTTCCTTAACCAAGCGCGGCTTTGGGGCCTCAGCCTTACGCCCTAAAACCCCAAAACCCTAAGCCCTAAACCCAAAGGGGGGGGGGAATGGGCGGAAGGCTGCCAAGAGACCGTCTTGTAGAGCACTTCGTACTTGTCGTGGTGGTAGTTCAGGTTGATGCTGAACAAGTCCTCTGCCTGAAACACAGGAGTTTCAAACACCAAGGCATGGGTGTGGGTACGTCTATGGATTTGTTCAGCTCACGTCCCCCAACTCTCTCACAAGAAACGCCCGTGCCTTGCAGCACATGACTTTTTCACGACAGTCAGACTGCTTGGGTTTCATCGCTACTGCCTGCATTGCAGCTACATTGGTTCTGAAAAGTGTCCTATTTTCATCCATCCAGGATTCACTGCATTCTGCCCGTGCCACTCGGGTGCCAGACCTGCTCCATAGAGGCCTTGCAGTTGGGACGCTCGCCACAGTACCTGGCTCAAGGGGATGTAGAGTCCACAAGGGTCCGGGGTTGAACTGTAAGGGTTGGGTCAAAGGACAGTCACAAGCACTCCTCAACAAAGCACCCCCCCCGAGCCTGGAGTCCTTGAGCACATAGGGCAGCACGGGCTTGTCCATCCTTGGCAGGGGCGCCAGGTTGCGGTGCACGGAAGGCCATTGAGTCTTGCATCCCCTATGAATGAGCCAGCCCGACACCCAGAGGCTGTTGAAACACCCTGCAAAGCTCTGATGCTTCTGCATGGGAGAAGACATGAGAAACCCTGCAAGGGCTGGGAGCGAAAACTCTGGAAGCAACGGCGGTCGTGCCAGGTGGATCGGATTCCAACTCTGCTAAGTTTCGTCTCCATGAGAACGCTCACGGGCGCCTTGACGATGTGGTAGTTGTCTGTGAGGGCCTGAAGGGAGCGATGCGACATGCTGAATCTGAATCGTGTGTGGACTCTCCCTCGCCCTCGCATCGCTGTGCTCTGCAACGGAGCCGCCATGGAGGCCGCTTTCAGTGGCTTCAAAGGCTTCTCTCGCCGGAGGCTATCTTTGCTTGTTGCGGAAGGCCTCCCACCCCCGCCCTTTGCCATGATCCTCCCGGCCTAGAACATGCCTTCATTCCCTTGTTTTTGGCCTCAGAAGTCAATCTCCATGAGCTGCGTCTCCCCATGTCTTCTTGTGACGCCTTCTGCTGAGGCGAAGCTCTGCGACATCCGCCTAACATCATCCTCCCGGAGTGGGCCCGTGCGAAGATCAAACCCTTCCCGCTCACCCTAGCTCACGTGGCCCACCTACACCCCCACCCCACCCCCACCCCCGGGCCCCTGCCGTGGCAAAGAGGCTTGGGAGAGTTGACTATATCTACGTTCTCGTTCTTTCTCCATTCTTTCACGTATGACGCATTGCTTTACGTAATCTTTCGTTCCTTCCCTCCACCGAACCCATCACCCCGCCGGCAGCGAGGCAAGAACATGCCCTCATAGCCGGCCCTGGGCTTCGCTGGAGACTCCTTCCCGGCCTCTCGAAATTGGTCTGAGAACCCCCTAAACCCCCCAAACCCTTAAAACCCTTAAACCCTTCATTCTAAAACGGGGATGGAGTGACTGTGGCGACTTCCTGGGGCTCTCTCCGCACAAAGCTCGAAGCACGATCCACTGAGGCCCCTGCGAACCACTTGGTGTCCACCGACTTGGCAGCCTTCAACTCGAGCAACCCTAAACTTCCCCTAAACCCTGTTCCCGACTCATCCTGTTGCGCCGGGATACGCATTCAAAGGCAGCGGTGCCTCTGCTCTATGCTCTCAGTCAGCTTACAGTATTCTGGGGGGGGGGGGTGAAGACGAAACCTTGGGGTGAAGTCTTGACTTCATCGAGCCGGTGTGGAAAAGAATCGAAAAGACGCCTCGCAGAGGTGGTAGTAGGGCTCGTACGTGGCCTTCTTCAGCGTCAGGGTCACATTGCCTCAGAGTGGGACATTGCGGGACTATTGGCTCGGGTAGGGCTTTCAGGTGACAGGCTTCAGCCTTCCGACCGCGGCTTCTTCGGGGGGCTGTTTGCGTGCAGGCCTTCTTAGGCCGAGCGGCCACCCGGGGCAGGGATTTCCTCTGTCGTGTCCATCTGGTCGAAGTACGCAAGGCCCAAAATCTTCTTGAAGGGGTGGTGCGTGGGAATCTGGCGCATGGGACTACAATAAACATCATCACTCATGTACTGTAAAGAAGGATGTGAGCTGAAAGCTTGGGACCCTGCCGTCTCCCTGAAATGGCCCTGGTAGTCATACCATGCCACGACCAAGGTGACGTTGTCGTCCTACATCACAGGAGAGCGGAACACGGGGGTGTTTGAGGAACTTAAAGCAAGATTTAGGGTTGTATGATATGGCAGATAATACAACACCTGCATTCAGGCAACTTAGCTCAGGCCTCCATACAATTTGCAAAAACCCCAGTCAAAACCCCTTAAACCGTAGACCCCCAAAACCGGGGGGCAATCGTCTCACAAGAGCAAAGAGCGAAAGATGGGACAAGGAAGACCCGGCCGGCAAGTTCTCGAAGAGATTCTTGTGCGAGCCGTGGCGAATGTAGGTCGGAAACTCGAAGCTGGTATTCAGCAGAGTATTCGCCTCGTGCAGGAAGCAAGGTCAGGGTGTATGCCAGAGGGACAGCAACAAGCAACAAAGCAAAAACAAAAACGGAGCCAGGGCGCATAGTTGCCCACCAGGTTGGACTCGGTGTTGTAGGTCATGTTGTCGCCCATGGCGGTAGCCCAACCCGCCGCATACCTCGGGCTGAGTTGTGGTACAGATAAAGCACGTTGCGTTGTTTACACCACGGAAATCCTCGCACGTCACCGCAACAGAGCCGCTGTTAGCTAGCCCAAACAAATCCAAACAATCACCGCCTGCCCACCATCTGAATGCGACAAAAATTCCTCACAGGCATCTGCTTCGCCAAGCCATCGCATCAAATGGAAGAAACCCCCCCCCCCCCCTCCTTCAACCCCCCGCCCTTTCCCTGCACCAAGCAGCGCTGTGTCTGTTCCGGCTTCTGCCGCCATGCTGATCATCGCCTCACGCGCGGGCCAGGATCCTCTTCTTGGATCTGTTGGAGGTTTAGGGTTTAGGGTTCCGGCAAGGTTTAGGGTTTAGGGTTTAGGGTTTAGGGTTTGGGGTTTAGGGTTTAGGGTTTAGGGTTTAGGGTTTAGGGTTTAGGGTTTAGGGTTTAGGGTTTAGGGTTTCGGGTTTCGGGTTTAGGGTTTAGGGTTTAGGGTTTAGGGTTTAGGCGGTTTTTTAGGCGGTTTTTTAGGCGGTTTAGGGGGTTTAGGGGGTTTAGGGGCTTAGGGGCTCTGGGGTTGGGGGGAGTTCACTGCAGCAGAAGGTGCAAAGGCCACGTCAAACGCATACTCTCCCATCATGTTGCCGTTTGTCGTGAAGGAGTCGAACAAGAACCTCGGCAGCGTTTCTGGGATAACTGGAGTTAGAGCCCCGGGGCCTAAGGTATCTGGGTACCTGGAGTCACCGCCAGCACCCACCAATCAAACCCCAATTCTGAAGAACAGCTGATCGCTGGGAGCCCAACCCGATGAGTTTTACACGTCGTCACTGGCCTGGATGAGATAGCTGCTCTGGCCTGAAAATGTTTTAGCGGCGAGGAGCTTGGTCCAGGTGTGGTTGAGGTTGTAGATGGCATTGCCATTGATGTGATCGACCAGGTAGTCCGGCATCATGTGCTTGAACAGGTCCCACTTGTCACCTCCAATCTCTTCCCGAGCAAACCCTAAACAATGAACCCGAAACCCTGAACCCTAAACACATTGAAGACGCATGCGACTGCAGCAACTCTTGCCACCGCAAGCATAACCCTGAAACCCTAAACCCTGAACCCTAAACCCTAAACCCCCCCCCCTCCCCCCCCACTGGCCTAGGTACTGGCTGCCTTTCACGGCACTCTTGGTCGTCTTCATGTCAGTGGCCTCCGAGATAGGAACTAGTTCAGGCAAGCTTCCGACATTGGGGCGGGGAGGAAGGGGGGGAGAAGGGGGGGGGGGGGGCAGCTTGTCCGAAATGCGGGTCTTGGAGTGTTTTCTGAGGGCTTGAGGTTGCGAACACCGGGTGTCGGCTCAGGGTTGAGATTCGAGGTTGGGGGTTGTTCAGGGCGTGGGGGCTTCGGGAGGCATTAGGCTTTTAGGGCTGAATTTGCAGCACCTTGCCTCTGCCTCGAAGACATCAAGCCAACCGGACTTGACGGGCATTGCGTCCATCTCCTGCAAGGCCACACCAAGCCCAGAACCGCGAAGACTGAACCCTGAAACCGGTAACCTGTTGTGGACTTCGAGGTCTGAGGATCGAGCACTGAGCCTGCGGCTCAGTTCAAAGTAGCTCCAAACACTTTTGGTGCAACAGTTGGCGACACTTTTTGATGTTGTAAGATTTTGTAGCAGCCGAGACCTTGCAGAACCCTTGGCGGGGCAAGCCAAAGATCTTGGACCTTCCCTTCCCCCCCCCCCCCCCACAAGTGTCCATCAGGAAGAAGGACTCGTACATGTCCATGTAAGCGCCAGTGAACATGGCATCCATAATGCTCTTGAAGACGGTGTTGGGGCCTAGGCCGGAACTCAATGCCTCAAAAGCACCTAAAGACGCCAAACATCATCATAAACTCATTGTACTTGCTGCAACTCATGCAAGAAACAGGAGAAACTGTCTCAAGCCCGGCAGGAGCATCCAAATGCTCGCCACTGGTGTTGGCAAACATAGCACAAACTCGCCATTTTCCCCTTCCATCCCTTGACGCGTCTTAGGCCCCAACCAGAGACCCAGTGCTTGTTCGTGGTGTAACCGTTGCTGTCATACACATCCTGCTCGGGGTTGAGCTTGGCCGACATGTTCTTGATGCTCCTCAGCTGCGCTCGCGCTCCCCATGTGTGTTGAGACAAAACACGGCACGGGAGAGCGGGTAGGGGTGGCTTGAAGACAAGAAGCACAAGAAGCAAGAAGGCCCATGACGAGATCGAATGAGAAGCTCTCAATGGTTCTGGTCATCTACACCCAAGCACGCTTACGAGAAAGATGCTTCAAACAAAGCTCACAATGAGCTCTTCCAGGGCGTATACTCTCTCAAAGACATGCCAAAATCAAAGCACTGAATGTCGGCATCCAGCGGCCCGAAACACTGCACCCAGGCGGATGCATTGTTGGCGAAGGTAGTTTCAAGCTCCGACACGACCTGGCCGTCAGTGGAGGAAGCTCTCGCCCTCTGCAGCCAGACTCTCACTTGTTGCAGCCCTAAACCCTAAACCCACCAACCCTAAACCCTCAACCCTCAACCCTAAACCCTAAACCTGGAAAGTCCTCTTTCATGGACACACAACAAGGCGCAGCTCCCGCACCAAAACGGCTGAGCATTCAACTTGCCCCCAGGTTTAGGGTTCAGGGTTTAGGGTTTAGGGTTTAGGGTTTAGGGTTTAGGGTTTAGGGTTTAGGGTTTAATGCTTTGCAATAAACACTTCATTTTCTCTCAAGGCCACTGTCATTGCGACCGGGGGCCCCAGACCCCAAAACTCTCCTGAACCCTAAACCTTCGTGTCAAGCGCCTGGCTGGCCATGGTGTTGGATGCGAGATCTTTGCCTTTGGATACGGATTGGCTTAGGCCTAGGCGCTCATCCTCTCTGGTTCCCTGGTTCTCTGGTTCTCTGGTTCTCTTACCATCACACGCACTTCCCCGGCGCAAGTCTAGAACGAACTCCGGCCAGTGTTTCCAACATTCTGCTTAGGCTGTTCAGAAGCACTCCACTATCCCCAGGTGCAGTGTGTACCATGCCCGGGGTGTTGGACTTGCAAGCCAAGGCGACTGTAGACCAGGATCAGGTCGATCGTGTTTGTCGAAGACGGGCCGGCGCATGGGGCGAAAGTCTCCCAGAGCATGCTACTGGAATTCAGCAGCATGACCTGGAAGGCAGATTACGGGGGTTTACGATTTTACTGGGGGTACCTTATGGGGGAGTCCTTATTCTAAGGGGATCCTACTAGTATATTGGGCTTAAGATATTAGGCGCCATCAGGGGGGTGCCTTATAGGGGACTTCTTATTCTAAGCACAGTAATCGGGCCAGCATCCAACCTTTCAACCTTGCACAAACTCCCGGAGCAAACGGAGAGAAGCCTCATCGTCCGTAGAGAACACACGGACGACTGCCAGGTTCGCAGCCCTGACATGGACCTGGGCCGCCAGTTTTAACAGTGGATCTGGGGCTCGGGTCTAAAGAGGTCCAGTTCGAGACTAGGTGTAGGTTTAGGACACGAGGTTGGAAAAAACGGCTCAGATTTCGTGAGACTTCAGGCGAACGGTCAGAATAGCAGCCAAAAACTAGCAAGCGCGCATCTCAATGGCGACAAAGACAGTTTGGAACGATATCGATAGCTGTTGTGCACGAAACTTACCGATCCAAGCATAGGAGATGGAGAGGAAAACTAGACTCATGCTACAACAACCGACGGTGACATCCGCGCAATCGATCCCAAACGTTCCTCTGCCGCAAAAAACCAACATCTAGGTCACGCTGTGTCAGCCACCTACGGCAACATCCTTACCCCTCCAAAGATGAGATGGCTCACTTGATCTGCACATCCAGTTGGCACCAAATTCCAACGCCTTTCCTTAAAACCCTAAACCCTTAAACCCTAAAACCCTGAGCCCTAAACCCAAAAACCCTAAACCCTAAATCCTTAACCCCCACATGTCCCTCCCGTGTCGACAACGACGGCAGGTCACGAGCCCCAAAGCGGCCAGCACCAGACTCTGCAGCATAGCCTTGCAAGCGCTGTGGGGTGGTAGAGCGTCGGTTTAGGGTTTAGGGTTGAGGGTTTAGGGTTTAGGGTTTAGGGTTTAGGGTTTGAGGTTTAGGGTTTGTGCACCTGCAGCATTCCGGTTCTTGGTTTAGGGTTTAGGGTTCGGGTTTAGGGTTTAGGGCCTAGGGTCTAGGGTCTGCAAGATCAAAAATGGCCCGAAGGGTGTTCGGGGATTGGGGGATTGGGTCTCGTTGGGCCCAAGGTGGCTTCCATGCGACAAGAGCCCCCCAAGGCAGACATCCGCACCGGTGCCAACAGGAAACCCTGAACTTTCAGGGGGGGATTCCGTTCAGGGTTCAGGGTTTAGGGTTTAGGGTTTAGGGTTTAGGGTTTAGGGTTCAGGGTTTAGGGTTTAGGGTTTAGGGTTTAGGGTTTAGGGTTTAGGGTTTAGGGTTTAGGGTTTAGGGTTTAGGGTTTAGGGTTTAGGGTTTAGGGTTTAGGGTGGATGGATGCAAATCTCCACAAGTCCTCAAATGGAGTCAAGCCGCGGGCATGGGATTGAGGGGTCACGTTGCAAAGCCTGTATTAAGCTTGAGCCCCGGACAACTGACAAGGCGGATGGTTGATTTTGGAAGGCGTGTGGAGGCCCCACTGTCTTCGAATGTTCAAAGCGCCACAGCAAAACTGAAGGGTGCAAATTGTTGAGAACAAAACATTAGATGCCGTTTCCTGGACGCGACAGTGTACCACACGCGCCAAAAACACATGAATATACATGTTTCACAACATGAATCATGTTTGGGCTTGCTCCGTTTCCCTGAGTTAAACTCACACAGCCAGCACGCCACGATACATCCCACGTGGGCGTTGCTGCAAAAAAAAACTCCCCACGTCATTCGAAAATGCCAGCAGTAGCCGAAGGAGGACGGCGTGGTCCTCGGCAACATTTTAGCCCTTTGGCGCAGCTCCGCAAGCAAATGGATCCAATACATCCCATGAAAGTGCAACGAAAACGCAAAACACTTCCGGAAATAGGCACTGTTCTTTTTGAACGCCACAAACCAACTAAGCAGCGGCAAACACTTCACACTTTTTGTCATGAGGATTCTAAAAGCATCTAAAAGCCATATTTCTTGGATGTGCATTTGTCCAACTTGTGTCAACCAAAAGCAGGACATTTGTTGCGAAATATGCTAATGCTTTATGCTCCGTCTGAGAACTATCCGGCATATGTGCATTCGTCAAGACTGATGTACTCAGGCACTCAATGACCCTCCTCTCCTTTGTTTATGCACGGCCAACGCCCCATCGTGGCGGAGATCCACCGCCATTGGTCAGATGTCGCCAGGCACCGCCCAAGTATCCGCAAGAATAGCAAAGTAATGGGCGATGAGCAACATCACTCGAACCCAATGCCCAAGCATCGCATCTTTCACAAGCCGACTTGAAAAGGCCATTCGCCCCGGACGACAAGTTGGAAGGGTCAAGAAACAACTGTGTTTGGGCGGTTGTGCCTCATGCACGGCATTCATGATTGAAACACTCATGACATAGGATTTGTTCCACCCCCACCAGGAGCCCCACCCTATTACAGAAATGGCAACTTAACGATGTAGCCCGATTTGAAGTTTGACCCCTAACTCGATCCCTAATGAAGGTCCCACTGCGCCTGGAATCCTGGAATGTCCAACAGCGCAACAGAAGACGCGAACTCGAAGAGACGCCTCTCGCCGCAGCTAAACCCTCACACAAACCCTCTCGAAAGCATGGAGGGGGAGGGGGTTGGGTGCTTCGGCAGACATCGGGAAGGCGACGTTTGCCAAGGTGGTACAAGAACAGCAGTGCACAAGCATCAAGAATGCCATGACCTGGACAACGCTGTGTATACATAGTGCAGTTCTTCTACTTTGCGCAGGGCTCGTTGCAGCAGAAGGTTGGTTGTTGATGATCGCAGCACAGAGACATTGCTGGACAAAGCAGAGCTCATTATGTCAAAGCCGCTGCCTCCAGGATGACCTGAAGACTATTATTACCTTGGAGGCTGAGTACGCAGACGTCTTATGCGCCTGTGTGGAGCAAGAGTGAGCGTGTGAGAAGAGAGAAAGAAGACACAGAAGATGGAGCTCATGTCCTTTCAGCATCGTCAAAAACAAAGAAGCTCCAATACGCTATGAAGTTCAAGACAAAGAAGAAAACTACAACCTTGAGATCGTAAAGTGCATGATGCAGGATTTGAGGCATCAAGAAACTTTCGCCAACATGGACCTGAAGATTGAGGTGAAGAGATGGTATAAAGTATGAAGGTGCAAGAAAGTTCCTTCGAAGCATTGAGTCGAGCTGCGCCTCTGAGATCTCAGTCATGTTTCACAAGCAGAAGAAAGTCATTTTCGTGTTAATGATCGTGATGTGCACCCCAATTGGTTTGGTTATTTGGATCAACATGTGTGCATCCAAAGCAAAAGAAAAGGTGAAGAGGAGAGCTTCGAGAAGAACCAGGTATCGAGAATTTCGTGCGTGTGGTGTTCAGAAGACGCTCTCATGTTCATTGTTGCTGTATACAAACACAAGCAGCTGAAGCCATGAATGCCCAGAAATGCAAAATCTGGCCCCAGACAGCAACGAACACCCAGCCGACAAACGATCTGGTCGGTGCAGTTCAGCAGTAAGCAGCTTAGCAGCAAGTAAGCGCAGCAGCTCAAACTGCAGCAGTAGCCAGTGAAGGCGAGATAAAAGCAACATGCTACAAGTGGCTCCAAGAACAAGCAAAGCCCACGAAAGCAGCGAGTATGATCAACAACATGGGTCAGACGCATCGAGACTTTCGTGAACATCAAGAAGCACGAGAACAAGAACAAGCAGAGAGAAGGGGAAGTTGAGTTGCACAAGATGATCAAGACCCCCGACATGTTCAACCCAAGCAGTGTTAAAGAAGCACGAAGGTTGGAGTGAATCTCGACAAGATGAGAGAACATGGATTGGTGCTTTGGACCACGAGATGTAGAGAGATGCTCGTCACTCAAGCGGTTAGCAAGAAGCTCTACATTCTTATTTCGTGCACGAAAAAGGCCCGGCCCGGGGCTGGAACCAGGCTGCTGTTGGAAAATACCCAAGCCGGGAACATGCCGAAAATATTTTTCTACTGTCAAAACCCCTCTGCCCCAACTGCAAAAATTGATAAAGCACTTTTCTTTTTCTCGAAGGCTTTGTTCTTTCAGGTTTTGGATGACAAGAAGCAACACCAGCAGACGTTGCTGTTGCAAACTTCTGCCAGCATACCATAATACTGTTAAAGCCGCTCTGCCCCAACTGAAAACTTGAATACAGCATGTTGTTTGGGATCCTTAAAGGTTTTTTCCTTCAGGTCTAGGACGACAAGAAGCAACACTAGCGGGTATTGCCTTTTCAACATTCAGCCAACATGCCGCAAAACTGGTTTTTCCCCAACTGCAAAAGATGATACAGCACGCTTTTTATCTCGAGGGCTTCGCTCTTTCAGGTTGAAGATGACAAACCGCAACACCAGCAGACACTTTCAAAATTCAGCCAGCATACCACAATACTTTCAAAACCCTTTGCCCTTTCAGGTTAAGGATGAAAAGAAGCAACACCAACAGGAACTTCAAGTTAAAAACTGCCCAGCCTGGAGCTTCAACCAAAAAAACGCGGCTTAAGGCCCCAAAGTGCCCTTAAGCCAAAATCTGAAGCTGGGAGCCTTGAGCTCAAGACTGCCAGCTCTGCAGCTTTAAAGCTAAAGACTGTCCGACCCAGCTTTAAGCCAGAAACTGTCCAGCTAACCTTAAGAAGGTTTAAGGTTGGGGGTGGTTCAGATACAGGCCAGCACCTCTTACTACTCTTCAAAACTCAGCGAGCACACAACAAAACTGTCAAAGAACGCTCTACCCAGCTGCAAAATTGGATTTATAACGTGCTTTTTGATCCGAGGGCTCTGTTCCTTCAGGTTCAGCATGACAAAAAGCAACCCAACAGACGTTGCTATAACAGGCCAGCAGACCAAAGAAGCTTAAGCCTCCAATTTACAGTTTGTTGCAAAGAAGTCTGGAATTCTGCTTAAGATGTATCGCTCACCTGGTGAACCTAAACAGCTTAAGCCAAGTCATGCCGGCTGATTTTCCCACAGACTTGCCACGAGCGCATTTGAAAACAGCACCTGCTGGCGCTTTGAGCTAAAAGCCTTATAGGGACAGTGTCAAAGAGTCGAAGAGTATGGTGAAGCTGTTTTCTCAACGAGCAAGTTGCCCTTTCCTCTGATTTAGACCCGCTTTGCACGTGTCAACCAATGGAAGCCTTCTTGCAAAAAGTTCCTGCCATTGCATACGTGCAATTAAATGGCGCTTAAAAGAAGAGGAAGTGCGGGATTTGCAGAAAGGCTCTGCTGTCCGTGACTGGAAACAAGACGGAGTTTCCCCTTTTTGGCATCTTCAAGCTGCGGCTGGAGGTGCTCCACCACCAGGTGCAGATCGAAGGGAGCTGAGACAAAGACTAATCTGGTTGCTGAAAAGAAGATGTGCTTAGACTTGGTGTTGGAAATGTGGTTTGACGCATCTTCGGCGCCTTCTCAAAGCCATAAACCAGCACGGATTGGCAACTCCGTGGGAAAGTTACGAACGTCTAAGATCTTACCTCTCTTGGTTGCACGCACGGTTCTCAGAGACTATCCAGACAGGCCAAGCTCCAGGCTGGCCATGCGCAAGAGGCACCAAAAATTTCAAGCTTCTTCAAGTTATAAGCATCTTCTATTGGATTAGGGAACTGCAACAAATTGAAGGGCGCCTTCTATCCACAGAAAACACCAATGAAGACCTGCAGCTTAACTGGCGGACCAAAGAAAGGACAAAGTCCAAGTTCTTGGACTTACTGCAGCATTGCAAAAACAAGTGTGTAGCTGCTTTGGCAAGCTTCCGTGCGCGTTGTGGTTTCACGCCTCCAATTCAGTTTGAAATTGTGCTGCAGAAGCTGGGTCCATTTTTTGCGGCATCATTTTGGAAACTGCAAGACGGCCCATTTTTTGGCCAAATTTGAGCCTGTGGGCTTAAGCAACCGGATCTGCCAGAATTGCCTAGATTTTTCAACCCCAGATTTTAAGCCACAAGTGCATTCGCGCATGCTTGGACATGTTTTGGCGCTGTCTCCATATATAAGTAAGGGGGGACTTATGGTAACTTATTCCAAAAGCCACTAAAATGTCACTACAGTCTCTTTTGTAGTAGACGTCACAACAACGTCACTACAACGTCACTACAACGTCACTACAACGTCACTACAGCCCCTTTTAGCAGCACCGCGTTGTGACCGCGTTGTGACCGCGTTGTGACCGCGTTGTGACCGCGTTGTGACTGCGTTGTGACCGCGTTGTGACCGCGTTGTGACCGCGCTGTGACCGCGCTGTGACCGCGTTGTGACCGCGTTGTGACCGCGTTGTGACCGCGTTGTGACCGCGTTGTGACCGCGTTGTGACCGCGTTGTGACCGCGTTGTGACCGCGTTGTGACCGCGTTGTGACCGCAAAGTGTTTGTCAAAATGGAGCGAAAAGAATTCCGCTTGTTTCAATAATGAGTCAAATATGAGCCAACAATGACTCAATGAAGACTCATAATGACTCAATAATGTCACAATAATGACTCAATAATGTTGCAATCTTTGCTCGAAGCAGAAGTTGCAGCAGTAGCAGTAGCAGCAGCAGTAGAAGTAGGGGCAAACTTCGAAGAGACTCCAAAAAGACTGCAGTCTTCACCGTAAAAGATTCCATAGAGACTGAGTCTTGTACCACTCTCTGCAGCGAAGTGCTGCTTCTGCATCACACAGCAGTTTGCAGCGCTTTACAACTCTTCTTCGCGACGCAGCTGTAACGGTCACTACGCGGTCACTACGCCCAAACTCTTCAAAGGCTCCGCGCCACGCCAGCCTAGCCGAGCAGGTAAAAGCCTCTCCCATAGAAAACATGGCAGAGGCTAGGGCAAATATCATCAAGCAGGTATACGAAAACCCGAGAACCGGCTTCGGCAATCAAGCAGAAACCCTCAAACAAGCTCGCTTGCAAGATCCACGCATTACGCAGGAAGATGTGAAGCGCTTCATGGACGGTTTGATCACTCGAGAGGACCGCCCCCAACGCGGCTATAACAGCTACGTGCCTCCATAGCCGATGCACCAGCTGCAAATCGACCTAGCGGTCACTACACGGTCACTGCGCTACTACGTGGTCACTACGCCATACGGGTCACTATTGAAAAGATTGGATCCATCGGGCGGATGAGTTTCACAGCGTAAACAGTTCTATCTTGTGAGTCCAACCCTATTCAAAATCTGTATTCTCAGATTTTATGTTTCAGTTTGCTAGTTTTGGCGCGGCTAACTGCTGGTTAGCTTCAATGCCGTTGGGTGGCGAATCCTTCCTGTTTTGCTCCCGGCCGCTTGCCTCCGGCCGTAGCTGTCTGTGTGAGACACTGTCAAGGGCCATTGCGATGAGTGGTGTCAGACTGCAGCGTAAAGCAGTGCGCTCTTCATCGCTGATGCTGCACCCGCTACTCTTTCAGCAGCGACTTCTACACCCTTGAAAGGCTCAAGACAACAAAGGATGCAGATTGCGCAAGCAGCCAGCTGGACAAGCAGACGAACCAGAACTGGTGTGGCTTCGAAATAGAGATCGTTCACTGTTTGCTGCCCGTTCGAAGCATGTCATTTGCAAACATGGCCACACCGACGATTTGCATCACGCACGTCGCAAAGGTTGACGAGTGAAACCCAAAGCCTGCACAGCTGCAAGCATGGATTCTCCCATTTCATTCGCTAGCAAGAAAGACTCAAAGTTGAAGAATGGCAGGGCTGGACAACACTTGCGCAAAATTACTGTCACGCTTGAAGCGTTCCAGGTGAGTACTGGCTGAGCCAAGCAATGCAAGCGCTCTTCCCTCAGATTTCTTCAAATGGATTGATCGCGTCTGTGCACTTCAGCACGACTAAACGCGCCTCTTTGAAACTGCTTCTGACCAGCACTGGCATCTGTCGCTGGTCCTGTACCCGTTGCATGCCCCGCTTGACTTGAAAACTTGAACGCCGTAGCCTGCTCAAGGAATGCGACGGTTGAACTGCTGTCTGCTAATAATGGAAGTCAAGCAAAGCTGCAGCGCAAAAACGTCAGGGAGTGCTGTTGCCACCTCAGCCGAGAAGCTCACACAACAAAGGACGGACGCAAGTTCGCAGCGCTCAAACTCCGGCGCGGCTGAGGCGCACGCACGCAACTTATACATCGTCCGCTGGCGGCAACGAACCCGTAGCAATCTGCCCTGCGAGCGGGGCGACGGCAAAACCCTTAAGCTCAAAAGGCATCGAAGGGCTTGGCTTAGATGTGCCGCGATTTACTTCTGTTCTTTCGTCTTCCTTCACCCAGCCCCCATCCCGCAAAGTCAAGCTGAGACACGGCACAGGAGGCCTAGAGGGAAGAGTTTGACGTCAAAAGCTCCCCTTCTGGCTGTATAATGCTGTATACGTCAATCTGTCAAAGATAGGGTCAATCTAAAGCTAACTGAAAAGCTGGGACACTCCGCACTTTTCCTGGGTTCGCTGCGGTGTGTGTCCTTGTTCGAGCCTGTCGTCGACAAAACGTTCCGAGGCTCTGGTGTGCATTCCACATGCACCTGGTGCACAGCTTCCTGTACTGCGTAGATGTTTAACACCCCGCCTTCGAAGCTGGTGAAAGTCGTTCCTAGACTAAGCTAGCTTCGACTGTCGTGGGCTAAGTTGATTACTCGGATCATTTTCCTTTAGTCAACAAAAGCGAAAACAAAGTTCCTGAAACTTGCCAGTAGAACGGATACTCCATCCTTTGTTCTGGCTTCCTTCTCATCTTGAAACTCACTCCTCACTGCTCGACTGAGCGCTGCTGATCCTTCCTCTGCTTTTCCTTGCTTCTCTTCTCCTTCGCTTCTTTTCCTTCCTTCATCCTTTCACTTGCTTCTCCTGTTCCTTGCAGATCCTTCCTCCATCTTCATCTTCGCTGTCCTTGATCCACAAGTTCTGGTTCACGTCGTAGTAGAGCCATGCCTTTGTGGCCTGCACCCATTTCCACTGGAAATCTGATCCTTCGTAAGGAAAGATCGCATACAGTTCCTGAGCTCCTTCACTTCCTCCAACTCTGAATTGGCTTCGATCCTGTGGGCCAATCGGCTTGTCCTTCTTCTTTCCTTCTCCTGTGCTTCCTTCACTGTCTGTGGCCTTCTTGAGCTCTTCCTGAAGCGAGATGATCTTCCTTTTGTCTGAGGCTTGCTGTTCCTTCATTCCTCTGACCAACTCACGAAGCTGGGCCATCTCAATCCTCAAACTTTCATTTTCATCTTCTTTTCCTTCTCTTGTTGCTGCCTCTTGCTTCTTCCTCTCTGCTTCTGCTGCTGCTGCCTCTCGTCTCTTCCTTTCTGCTTCTGCCGCTGCTGCTGCCTCTCGTCTCTTCCTGTCCTTTTCCTCTGCTGCTGCTGCTGCCTGCCTTTTCTTCCTTTCCTCTTCTGCTGCGGCTTCCTGCTTCTTCCTCTCTTCTTCTGCTGCGGCTTCCTGCTTCTTTCTCTCCTCTGCTGCTGCTGCTTCCTGCTTCTTCCTTCCTTCTTCTGCTGCTGCTTCCTGCTTCTTCCTTTCCTCTTCTGCTGTGGCTTCCTGTCTTTTCCTTTCCTCTTCTGCTTCTTCCTTCTCCTTCCTGGCTTTCTCCTCGGCTTTCCTCTTCCTGATTCTTTCTCGCCTTTCGCGTTCCTTCTGCCACTTCTTCTCATCCTTCTCTACCTGCTTCTCTGCTTCCTGCGTGGCTCCTTCTTCCTGTGGTGTAACTCCTGCTGCTTCAGCGACTGCTGCGCTTGCCTGCTTGTCAGAGCTGCTGCTCGCTCCTGTGGCTGTGTTCTTGGTGCTTCCTTTTCCTGGTCCTTTTCCTTTTCCTTCCTTTCCTTTCTGGTACTTGTAGACGTAGTCGACGCCAACTTCGACCTTCTCGCCCGTGATCCTGTGCTGCTTGTACACCTTGCCATTCTCCACGTAGATCTTGTACTCGGTGTCGTCGTAGGGGTATGCAAAACCTTTTTCCTTTTCCTTCTCCTCTTCTTCTCTTTTCCTCAGCTCCTCATTCACTTTCCTGATCTTCTCTTTCCTCTCCTTTTCCTTCCTCTTTTCCTCCTGCGTTGATGTAGTAGACGCCGACGAAGATCTTGGTGTGATAGAACTCGATCCTTCTTCTTCTTCTTTACTTCCTTCTTCTCCTCGACCATGTCCTGTTCTTCGTAGCTCTCTTTCCATCTCTGCTCCTCTTTCTTCTTCTTGAAGCTTCCACCAAATCATTCCTTTGATCTCTTCTTCTTCCTTCTCGTACTCGGCGATCTTGGTCTCCAAAGCTTCTATCCTTTCCTTCAAGTGCCTGAGCAACTCCACATCTCGCAGGTGTTGGTCCTCAATCTGTTCCTTGAGGCTTGCCTGTTCGCGACGCTGTTCTCTGAGCAACACGTTCGTGGTTCCTTGGGCTTCTTTCAACTGGTTCAACTGAGAGGTGAGCTCTCTGAACCAACGTTCCTTCTCGGAGGCACTCGGTTCCATAGCTGCTACTTCCTTCTCTACAGCTACTGTCTCTTCCTTTTCAAGGTTCCTAAAACAGAGGTCCTTCACTCGAGGCATCGAGCTGCAAATGTTTCCTACCCCAAGCTGTTCCTGCAATCCTAATGCACATGCACTCGTGTCACTGCACATGCCGACATGTTCCTGCACAGTTCCTACACATGTACTGCACGACTGCAAAAGACATGTTCCTGAAGCTACTTCAACCTTTGAGCAACCTTCCAAACTTCCTGAAAGCAAAGAGAACAACAAAGCTGCAAATGCGAAGTTTCCTTTGGACTTGATTCTCTTGACTGTGGCCTTAGCTTGTTCCTGCTGTCGATGTTCTTGAAGCTCTTCAATTCCTACTGGTTGGTTTTGTTCGTCCTTGAAGCCTAGCCAATGCATCAACAACTTAATGCGTTTTCCTGAAAGCGGCTTAGTTCCTATATCAGCAGTGTTATCCCTGGTACCTACCGGGTGGACACTAAGAATTCCTTGTTTGTGGAGGTCCTGGAGAAAGAGGGTCCTAATCTGCAAATGTTTCACTCTTCCTACTCCCTGCCTGGTAATGATACCACGAGCAGCGGAAGAATCTAGATGCAAATGCACTACGCACTTCCTACAGGTGAGGAATTCTATCGCTTCCTTGAGCAACAAAGAGTCACTAGCTGAACTAGCTGCGGCGTAATATTCTGCCTCTCCAGAAGACAGAGAAATACTCCTTTGGGTCCTAGAGAATGCATAGATCAGTTGAGAATCCAGAAACACAGTTCCTGAACTTGTGCTGCGACGACTGTCTTTCTGTCCTGCCCAATCTGAATCGGAGTATACCTCCAACAAGTGATGTTCCTTGGGTTTGACTTGGGAAAAGTCATAGGTTCCGTTACGAATGCTCTCGTTGAGGTTTGACATTCCTCGCGGTGTTTTCCTATACGTGCAATGGTAACCATCTGTCTTTGTCATGTACTGCACAACATGAATCAACTGCTTCTTAGCTGCAAATGTTGGCAATGACATCTTGGACGCTAAACCTCTTACTGCGAACTGCAGATCCGGCCTGTCCTGACAAACATATAGGAGGATTCCTACACACTTCCTAAACGAAGCTGCTTGTTCCTGGTCAAGAGGGTTTGTGTTGTCTACTGCCTGGCTCTCCTGTGTGCACGGCGTCGGCTTTGATGCCTTTCCTGTCAACTTGAGTTCTTCACGAAGTTTTCCAAGATACTTTGGGTCACTGTGAATGTGAAGTTCATGATTGTGATACGAGTACTTTCTTTTGAGAAATCTCACCGTCTGAAGCGACTCGCCAATAGCAAGTTCCTGCGCGGTAAGAAACGGTCCTTCAATCTTCAGCTCGTACACTCGTCCTAAGCTCTTTAGTACAGGGTCGACATGATGACTCTTTCCTGCTGCTTGAATGTCATCAACATGAACCACAAGAATGCTTTTCCTTGAGTCTCGAAACAGAGTTGGACAAGCTACACTTCTCTCAAAGCCTTGTTCCTTAAGCGAATCACTAAAATGATCCGACCAAAGCAAAGCTGCGTCTCTCTGTCCTGGCAACACTCGGAGCAAGAGTAGTCCTTCCTGAAGACAAGAGGGATCAGTGTCCTGAAACAGCTCCACATATTCCTTCGGGAATTCACACGCCGTTCTAGTCCTTTGGGGTACTTGCAAAAACGCATCTTTGACGTCAATGCTGTAGACTGAAAACTCTTCCTGAAGAGCAATCACGGGGACTAACCTTGTGAGGCTTGCTGACGTGGCTGGTGAGAACACATCGCTTCTGTGTTCAGTTCCTTTAAATTCACGAGCCACTAGCCTAGCCCGTCTTTTCCAAGACCCTGACCTGAACCGCCAATCGAACACGAATTTGGTTGTGAGCCATTTTATGGGTTCCTGTTCGATCTCTTCTCTCTCATTCTCTCCATCGTCTCTCTTGTGCCAACCAAGTTCCTCCAGCGGTTTCCTAGCCAGTGCCTGCATTCCTGAAAGTCTCTCCATCTCGGTGATCATGGCCTCTCTGTCCTTGGCCTTGAGCTCTTCATCTGAAAGCTCTGGTGGTCCTGCGTCCTCATCGTTGAAAACTCTCTCTCTCTCCTCTTCGTCTTCTTCTTCTTCATCTCCTATATCTGAGTATGTGTCCTCCCAACAGATGTCGTCAAGTCCTGGCTCAGGGAGAGGTTCGTCGTTGTGCTCAAACACGCGTCCTGCGTTAAACGGTGGAAATTTCCTCTTCGGCGACTCGTCAGTCCTTGGGATTTTGGACGAAGTTCCTACGTCTTCATACTCATGCTTTCTGACTGCTGACGGTGCTCTTGGCAACAAAAGTTCACTACCTTGACTCTCTTGCATGACCTCTTGGTCAGTGCTCATGCTGTCACTACCACGACCACGGCTTATCTGCGACGTTGGTGTGACATCACTACCTGCTTCATCGGATCCTGGTCCTCTGTTTTGCAGATGACTCAGTTGACTTGTAGGCGTTGCATCACTGCCTGCCTCATCAGGTCCTGGGTCTATCCACTCAGGTGCTGCAGGTTCTGCTTGCAGTTGTTCTTGTTCCTTTGCCTTCTTTGCCATTGCATGAAGGTTCGTGTTTCTTGGGGTGACTGTTCCTAACGGTTTTGGTGTACTCGCCCCGCCTGCGATGACAGGTGTCTGTATTCCAGGAGTAATGGCTCCAATGCCATGTTGATCTCCTAGAGGCTCCACCACTGTCACAGGCGCTGGTGTTCCTGAGGGGCCTGGTAGGTTCTTCCTAGGAACTACGCGAGTTGTGAGCGTCGTGTGCTTCACTTCCCAAGTGTGGATTCCTACACTAGTTAGTGCTTCCAGGTCAAAATGATGGGGGCATCTCTTCACAGATCTACTGGTCTTGATGCCATCCATGTGCCACGTAATGAAGAGGTTGTTGTCAGTCTTTCCTAAGAAAACTCCTCTCAGCCATTGAGGGTCACCTTTCTTGATATTGACGCCAGTCCTGTTCGCCAAGACCATCAAACTCTCACCAAACTGGCAAAGTGTTCCTTCATAAGGTCTTCCTGCAACAAACTCATAAGGTGTCATACCAGTAGCACTGTGTCTGTGGTACCTATTCAGAATCCAAGCTGCATGCCTGAATGCCCAACTGAACAAGGGGTGAGTATGTGCTATCAACACCTTTGCCTGTTCCTGCAAACCTTGAATCAACGTGAGGGCTTGCCTACGCACAGTTTGAATTGCACGCTCTGCCATGCCATTGGTTTCCTTCTGGCCTGAAACTGCATCTTGAAGGGTTGTTCCTAGTCCTAGAGCTGACCTTTGTTTCAGGATGATCTGCTTGAGCTTCTTCATGGTTCCTTCATTGTCTGCCTTCAAATTGATAGTCTGGTACTGAAGCTGAGTGCTCATGTACGTAACGCCTTCGCCAATGTGCTCGATCAAACCTTTTCCTTTGGTTGCAGTTGGAATGCAAGCAATGCTCCTACTCCAAGAGTCAATGCAAACCAAGCTGACTGCCGTCGGGGCTTCATCATGACTTGTTCCTGTAAAACAGAAATCCATACACAATGTGGGTCTAGACGATCGTTCCTTCTCAGGGCTTTGAGTTGGATGTGGCGACTCTTTTCCTTTGCACGCAACGCATACTGGACACCAAGTGGCATACGGTAAATGTGTCAAATTGTGTACCTCAACTTCTTCAGGTTTGGGCATGACTTGGTCCTTGAGCGGTTGTGGAATGGCATATTCCTGGTACTTCTTCTGAGCAGTGTTGAGTCCTAACCGTCTCTCATCTTCCATGATCTTCCTACTGAGCCTTCTAAGGAGGTCCTGTTTTGAGCCATTCTTAGACACTCCAAGTTCTGTACACAATTCCTTGAGGATCTTCAGGCTGTTCTGCTGGTTGTACTCATGACCATCATAAATGAACGTAAGTTCTCCATGAAGTTCATACCTGTGTGCAGGGGCCTGTGGTTCCTGTTCGTCAATCTCCATGCTTTCATTCTCCGGGACTGTTTTGAGCCTTTGTTCCTGTTGTTGGGCCTTTGAACCATCTACTGGGTAGACCAACCTGAACTTAGACAGTCCTGTCCATGATCTCACTCCGAAAGGCGATGAGAACTCGTCATACTCATCTGCAATCCATGGCATCTTGTCCTCAAAGAACTCATGGTTCACTGGGTCCTCTCCGTAGGTGGATCTCTCGTTCTGGAGGTTCTCACGCTCTACGGGAATGTCCTTCAAGTCGAGCGGATGAAAACGTGTCTTCCTGGGCGTGTGGTGGTACCTGATCAGTTCAGTTCCATCCTTGCTAAGAGACCACTTGTCATCAGTGTACTCTTCAAATGTACGTCTGTCTTCCGCTTTCTTGGGTGTTCCTATGAGGTAAGGAGGAAATGCCTTGGACGAGATCAAGGTCAATACCTCAAAGTTCTGGCTCTCATCATAGATGTGGCCAAAAGGTTCTTCTAGCTCTTCATACCTTTCGTTGTAGCGCAAGAGCTGCCAGCCTTCGGTGTCTCTAACCAAAACAGCTCTGAAAGGATGTTTTCCTTGAGGATACATCATAGCTGGGTCAACATGCTCTGAGCTCTTTGGGCTGTAGTGGACTACATAGGGCTCGGTCACACTTGTCCATCCAATTCGACCTTCAGCTACGAGGTTCCTAAGCGTTTCACAGAGATAGATTGGCGTAGGGACTCCTGTTGTTTGGGATGTTGAGACTGTCCTGACAAAAGCTTTAGCGGTGAGGGAATTGTTGTTGTACGCTACTGCTATGGAAGTGTTTCCTTCAGCCAAGAAAGTTCCTGTCTCACTACCGTTCCGAAATTCCCAACCTTTCTTCAACAATTTTCCTACAGCTAAGAGAGGGTGAACAACTGATGAAATCAAGAAGACTTCCTCAACCTTCACACAGTTTCCACCAACATCCTCAAACTCAACCTCAATAACCCGCTGGTCCTGTACTTTTATCCTAGTTCCTTGAGCGTCTCGGAGTTCAATCCTGCGTCGGTCCGGGACCTTCCTACCGAAATTTCGCATCCACATAGGGGCTAATGAGATATCTGCGCCTGAGTCAAGCACAACCTCAATTTCCTTTGCACCTGGGCTCTCTCTCACTGTCCTAACAAAGTTCTCTGGTTCTGAGGTGTACCAACAGTACAAGGGGTCCTTCTCTATGTCTTCACTCTCTTCATCACTCTCACTTCCAATCTGAAATTCCTGCTCTGACTTTCCTGAACTAGCCGAAACCATCAAAACTCTCCCGAAGTAATCAATTTCAAGTTCCTCAGAGTCTTCGCTCAGCTCGAACTCCTCAGGAAAGCTGGTCGGTGGATCACCGATGTGGTGCATTGTTACCATCCTGATGATCGGCTTCTGGGTTCCTTGACCTGATGAACTGGCTGATGTTGTCGCTGTTCTCGATGTTGGAGCTTGGGTTGAGGCTGTTCCTCTACTTGGGGCTTCACTCTGAGTTTCCTGCATTTCTACATTCCTAGCCGTGTACCCCATGTCTCTCTGTTTCTTCCTACACTGGGCCTCAAAGTGTCCATACTTCTGGCAGTAATGGCAAACTCCTGTAGCTGCTTGGGCCTTTCCTTTGCCTTTACCTTTGTAGCTACCTTTGAACCCTTTGTAGCCTTTTCCTCTGCCTTTGAAACCTCTAAAGCCTCTACCTCGGCCTTTCCAGTTTCCACCTCTGCCTTTGCCTCTACCTTTTCCTTTGCCTCGACCTTTGAAACCACCTTTGCCTGAATCCTTGCCTGAATCCTTACCACCTTTCTTTCCTTTACCTTTGTACCCGTACCAATCTCTACCTTTGCCTTTCCAAGCCTGAGACACATCCATGGCTGCAACACCCTGATGATCTTCTCCCTTGTCGATTAGGTCAGTAGTGGTCCTATAGGGTGTTCCTTGGGACTGCGTAAGCGAATTGGTCCACTTCTCAGTTGACTCATAGTTCACAAGATACTGCCTAAGTGCCGGGTACTTCGTCTTCTCATCTAGGTTGAGCAACAAATGTCTCTTTACTTCAGGCTTCATTCCTTGAATCAATGTACTAACCTTCAAGTTTTCCTGCACCTTTTCTCCAGTGGACTTCTCGTACTGCTCAATGCGTTCCTCATATTCGAGGATGTTCTCTGCAATGCCTTTGTCCTTGGCAAAACGGAAATTCATGATGTTGTGGAAAAGTTCCAGCGATCTTGCTCTATTCACAGGCTGGTATTCTAACAACAGCATCCTATAGGCTTCCATACCGTTCTCTTCTGTCGTATGGCGAACCACACGATACGGTCTGCCTTTGGTGTAAGACGCTAAAATGCTGTACAACTTCCTGCTTTGCGTTTTGGCCTCATCAGTCATATCTTTCATGTCCAGCACTTCATTCTTCCTTAGGTCGTTCTCCACGAGGTCCATGGTTTCCACAAGATCTTCATCCATAGCGCCAAGCCAAACTCGAAGTCGTTGCTTGAACTCCATGAAACCATTCTTTTCTTCTTGCCAAGTTCCTGGAGAAAATACTTCTGGAGGCTTGATGAGTTTGTGAAGCTCAACGTCACCTGGCTTTCTTCCTTTCACTGCTCTCTCTAGGCTGCTTCCGATCTCCTCGAAAGTTGTCACTGCTGTTTCCTGCGCTTGAAGCAAAGTGTGCTGTGCCTCTGCACTCTGCTGCTGAATTGCCTGCAGTGTATTGCTGAAGCTTGCTGTGATGCTTTGCTCTCGGGCTGTGCCGGCTGCTGCACTGCTCCTCATCTCTTCTGCTAAGGTTTGTATTCCTTGAAGCGTTTGCTGGTTGATTTCTGCAAGTCTCTGTAGTGCATCTTCCATTCCTTTGGCTGCTTCCAAGTTGCTGTACACAAGCACAACAAGAAACATTGTCTTGTGCTGTCTCCTCACTTCTGCTCTTCTTCTCATGCTTTTCCTTTTGGGCTCTTTCGCTCTCTTCGTTCTTTTCTGTACTGCTGTAAAGAACAATCGTGAGAAGTACGATAGGATGATCCAAGTAATCATTCCTAGAGGTGTTCCTACGAAAACTACGAGATGAATTCCTTCAAACACTAAGCTGTGCACGACGTCGTGAAACTTCTTTTCTAGCTGTTCGAACTGTTCCTTGAAAGGGATCTTTTCTACATTGTGAAACTTTCCTTCTACTAGGCGCCTAGGAGCGTAGCCGGACTCAAGGCTCTCATTTTCTTCACTCATGTACATGTCGATGCTCCTAATCGTGTAGGCATTCATGAAGTCCTGGTTCACGGAGTACTTGTCGTAGTTCTTCTGAGAATGCGTATTGGGCTTTCCTGGGAGTGCTCGTCCACACAACCATCAACTCACTCTCGTCAATCTCGGCAATCACCTTTCTCCCACGTCTTTCTTCCTTGGAGGATCTGTCATCTCCAAGGGCAAGTTCATCCTTGGCTCTTCCGGGTCCAAGGGCCTGCCACGGATTCTCTTCGAAGCCATATCTTCCTGGAGTCATGCTCATCCCGCACAAAGTGGCGAGGCTCCCCAGGGCAAAACCAACCAGCAGCACTATGCCTGCTGCCATTCCGTAGCATCTCATGTTCCTCGTCTTCACTTCCTGAATCGTGTATCGTTCAGGGAAGCAATTGAAGCAAGGGGCAAAGTCCCTCACTCTTCCACCAGCAACCGTCAGGTTCCTGATGTGACCACAACCTGGTTTGTGGTACCTTCTTCCTGCTCTTGTTGCTATCCGGACTGTGGGGAGGTACTCGAAGAACTCTCGGACTTCGACGTTCTTTTCCTGTTTCCACATTTGTATCATCCCACAGACGAGAGAAGCCATCATGGCTATGAGGACGATTCCTACTCCTGCTATGTGTAGCATCATCGCTGCCTCTGGTTCCTGGAACGGCAGCTCCGCTACCATGTCAAAGATAGGGTCAATCTAAAGCTAACTGAAAAGCTGGGACACTCCGCACTTTTCCTGGGTTCGCTGCGGTGTGTGTCCTTGTTCGAGCCTGTCGTCGACAAAACGTTCCGAGGCTCTGGTGTGCATTCCACATGCACCTGGTGCACAGCTTCCTGTACTGCGTAGATGTTTAACACAATCTTGCTTGCTGCGATGGACAGTTCCTCTTCCGCATTGCCTGATTCATGGGCTGCAAGAGGTGCAAACATGGACACTCAAAACTTCAATCTTTGTCATTGCCCTACTGCCATCAGCTCAGACAGCACGAGCTAGATTCTGCTTGATGTCAGCACTTCTGACCATGACCCTCATGTCTCACCGCGAACTTGCGGAACGACCCGTTGCGCGTTGTCTTTGGAAATGCGTCAGACATCGCAGCCCTTGACAAGAATGCCATGGCTCGAGCCTTCAAATGGACGAGGGATGATGATGCTGCAAGGCTTTCATTCTTAGGCTTTCCGCTCTTCAAAATGAAAACTTCTCCTTCTCACGTGCAATCTGTATCTTGAAATCGGGCGGGCGCGGCGGGAGGCGTGCGCACGCTGAAGAGATACTCGATGGCTGCGGAGTGGACACTCCAGAATGGGCATCAAACTGGCTCATTTAAAACGCCAACACACCCCACTCCCGCAGCTTCCCCGAATTGCACAGCTCCGAGTGCGCTTCCCGAGTGGCTTTCCCAAGTGGTTTTGCAGCTCCGAGCGATTGCAACTTACAAGCCTTTTCCGAGTCTCGAGTGCTTGCACAGCTTCAACCAAGAGCCATAACGATGGTGTCAAGCCGCAATGCCAATCTTGTCGAACTCGTGATTTGCAAATCCCTCGGCATTAGTGGGGCCCTTGATCGCTGACGCTGCGCCCGCTACTCTTTTGGTAGCTCCTGTACGCTTGCACGGAAAGCGCAAAAACACGACAAGGATCCAGAGTGTT
Organism: Symbiodinium natans; assembly: GCA_905221605.1. Lineage (NCBI taxonomy): Eukaryota > Dinophyceae > Suessiales > Symbiodiniaceae > Symbiodinium > Symbiodinium natans. The sequence continues at coordinate 129,889 of CAJNDS010000275.1, forward strand.
TAATGCATCAGCTGGACAAGCAGGCTCAACCTAGAACATGCCTGCGACCTCCGTGGTGCGCAGTGAGACGCTGATCAGCGCTAAGGGTCAGAACGTTGAGTGGTGTCAAACTGCAGTGCCAATCTTGTCGAAGTGTGTGGCAGCAATCCGGCCCTTGATCGCTGACGCTGCACCCGCTACTCTTTCGGTAGCGACTTCTCTACCCCTGCATTCTAGCGGAACGGCTCGAAAGCAAAAAACAGGATCCAGACTGTTTACATCGTCAGCTGGACACTCAGAAGCTTAACGTAGAAAATGTGCGTTCGCCTCCGTCCGCTGTGGTGCAGAGTGAGACACTGATCAGCGCGCTATGTGGCGCAAGCACCTCCCTCATCGCTGACACTGCACACGCTGCCGTCTCGGTAGCAGGCTTGATCTAAGCGTGGTGTGGCCCGGAAGCAGCGAAATCTTTACTGCATTCATCTAGTTCACTACTGCAGTGACCTGGCTCGCTACTGCTGCTGATCTAAGCACACCACTTGCAGCAAAAATGACCACACCGAAGATTTTCATGACACGTGAAACTCAGAGACCGCGCAAAAGGATGGGCAGAGTTAGATGGCTCCTGCACAGCACTGATGCTCCGATTTCCTTCACAAATCACATCGCCCGGCCTTTCAAGTCATGCGTCGCGGCAAAAAGCCGTAGCAATCTTGCCTCGCAGTGATGCCGTCACGTGGAAGCCACATGGCCGATCACGAAGCCGAGGGTTGGGCTCGCTGGTGTTCTGGCGCAGGACTGTTGATGCATTTTGGACGCGCCACGCTCCAGCCTGCCAGCATCGGAGGCTAGGGATGGAGCCAACAAAACAGCAGTCTGGGGCTCCGTGCTTCTTGTGAGTAGATGTCGATATTCCTTGCAGCAATGTCCCGGAGATCGGGATTCGTCTGCTTGATGGCCTCGTGACTTGGGCAAAAGTCGGGACCTGAGCAAAAGAAGCATGCCGAGGCCGGGTCTTTCTTCAAGTCGTCCACATCATTGAGGCGGTGGTAGTCCTGCCGAAATGGGACCAAACTCCACTTCACATGGCGTGGCATCCGATGGCCTGAGGGGACTCCACCTTGAACGCCGGCTCGAGCTCATCCTCGCCCTCAGGGTCCTCCTGACGAGACGTTATCTGGGGAGGTGCTTCTCCAAAACGACCGTCAAATGGGGATCCTCCTTGGGCCTCAGCTTTTCCGTGACCGTCCGATCCTGCAAGTCGGGTCAAAACTTCGGCAGACATGAACCGACAGCAAACTGCAACTCCAGCAAGGAACAGCCAAAACTCCCAGCCCCGAACCGCCTCCCGAAGCCCCTCCCCTGCCCGCGAACGGACGTGTGCCCCCAAACTCTGCCCCCTGCCTACGATGGTGCGCCGGGCGAGCGTCCAAACAGCCGTGCCCCAACCCAGGATTCAGCCACTGAATGCTACTGACGCAGTCGACGATTCCTTGCACTCCAAGTACTGGCACTTGCTCTCACACAGCAGAGTCCTTGCGGATCAGCTCCCGCACCCAGACGACGGATAACTTTGAGGTCGTGCCAAAGCCTTGCCAAAAATGCAAGGTCGAATCATCCTAGTCAAGTCCTTACAACGGCTCAGCGCCAAATGACGTCACACTTGGCCACCGGCCTGCTTGCAATTGACGCCGTTGACTTTGTGGTGCAGGTTTCAGACCACTTGATGCGAAGAGCTTGGTATCCCTCGGTCGCCACCGTCCCAGGTCATCAGGAATTTCAGACTCCGCGAGGATCAAGTCTGGCTGTTTAGCCGTTTGCAAACCTGCAATCAGCTTTTGCACCTCGTTCTTGTTCCATCGGTATGCCCCGAATGCTTCATCTTGTTGCGGCGCGATGCGAGTAGTGGCGCCGTTCATGTCTCTGACTGACTCTGCGGCCTCTCGAGTTTGCATGGTGAAGATTATCTGGTGTTGGTGCTCGCAGGCCGCGCGCGCAAGTGACTTCAAATTGTCTTGAACCGCGTCGTTGGGAACGCCGCTGTCTAGGACATTGTCGAATAACACGTGCAACTCGATGTCCTCGCGTCGCAAGGCCCTAAAGAACGGGTCCGCAATGTCATCCGTGAGGCTTTCGTCAGCGATGCGAAGGAAGGCTCGCAGCCTCTGGTTCAGATTGCCCTGCAACAGGACGAAGGCATCATTTACCCGACCCCTTGCCACGGCAGTGATTGCCAGTGTCGCTGCAACTGACTTGCCCGTGCCAGATTCAGCATAAACCGCTGACATGCCTGGTGTGCTGTTTAGCAACGTCGCGACCATCAACTGCTCGATGTAGGTCTTCCTGACCGGCTCTTCGGGCATGTTGCTGCTCTGGGTGCTTGATATGATTGTGTTGTTCTGCGCTTCCAGCTTCTGCTTCATTGACTGTATGAGTTGTGACACATGATTGGTGACGTCACCAGTGCCATCATAAACGCCTAGTTTTATCCATTCAGACCATACTTTCCCCGCGCTGTCGAAACTGGTGACAAAGTTCGCAACTGTCTGAGCCTGTATCAGAGCAGCCGACACTGCTCGGACCGACGGGTCCCGAAATGCTTCTGCTGCCTGTGCAACCCAGCCAGGTGGAAGAGCACGCTGGGGAAGCCAATTCTTGGCACGATTGGGTGTGCTGAAGCTAATGGGGCATCCGACGTGTTGCAGCCACAAGGAAATCACCACCCACAGCACGGATCTTTTGCGCACTCTTCCCATTGCTTCAGCCACTCGAAGCCACCGGGGCAATGCGAAGGGAGCAACTTGCAGGCAAATTATGCTTGTACATCAACCCAAGTTCGTGAAACATGCTTGTATAGACATCTACCGAAAGTTCGTTAAACATGCGGAGCAACTTGCAGCCAAATTATGTTTGTACATCAATCCAAGTTCGTAAAACATGCTTGTATAGACATCTACAGAAGTTCGTTAAACATGCTTCTCTACTTTTGGGCATGTTGCGTGCGCCTGCATACGCTTGGTGTGCAACTTGTTCGCAAAAACAGGCTGCTGAAGCCAACCACGCAACATCGGTGGCGAGTCATGGCATGCAGGCAAGCACTGTTCCGCACCAACGATTTCACAGGTCGCTAACTTTGTGGAATTATGTGGCATCAGCGCCCCTTTCATTGCTGAGGCTGCACCCTGCTACGCCTGAAAGTAAAAACTGTTCACCATCTGCTGCCCGCATGACCACATCGAAGAATTGCCCCGTGCATGTCGCAAAGCTTGCCGAGTGAAACCCAGAGCCCGCACAACTCACATCGCCGAAGCGCCTTCAAGGCCTTTATTTCGTGCCGCAAACCTGCACTCGCGAACTGCGCAGAGGTGCAGGGAGCGGAGCCCCAGAACCACTCCGTAAATGCTCGAAAACCGCCCCGAACTGACTATGCCTTGACCGGGGGCCGATGACTGCCGGCCACCCCCGTCAAACCTGGTAGACCCAAAAACCCCGCCTAAGACTGGGCGGGCGCAGCGACGACGCACTCGGACGCTCGATGGCGGACTCGGCTCGGACTATGAGCTCCACGGACGACGCTCGGCTCGGACGACGCGGCGACGACGGTGACGGCGGCGGCGACAGTAAGTTTGAAGGCACGGCCCTGGGTGCTGCGGGGTTAAGGCGGCAACATTCGCGGGGCAGCTGTGGATCAAACCCACTGCGGGAACGAAAGGGGGGGTTAGGGTGCCCTGAGCCAAAAACACACCCAAAAATAAAAATAATGCATTCAAGCCAAATGTTGCTGCGAAAATCCGCGAGCCTAACGAGACTCTGCTACAAAGCAAAAAAAATAACATCACCGAGGAAAAAATCCATGCACATGCCCCCGCTCCAAGCCAAACCTCCTTGCGCCCCGACACCAAAACAAAGAGGCGAGACAGGCGAGGCATTGAGACAAACTCCCTTCCATCAGCCCGGGGCCCCCAGACAGACGAGAGAGACAAGCAAGACAATCCTTCTACCAGCCCGGCCCTCCAGAAAGACGAGAGAGACAACGAGACAAAGTGTCTCAGTCTCGCTTGTCTCACCAGGATCTGTCTCAGGCCCATGACCCCAATCGTGCTCATCCTAAACCTGCACGGATCCGGTGGACAACAGCCACAAGTCCGCGCCCCATGGACACTGAACACCCCAAACCACGAAATCTTGACCTCGCGCGGCCCTTCTCGGGCCTGGCGGGAAAACATAGGCAGGACGAGCTCCGAAAAGGCTGTGTTCGACCCATCCCAAACCCTTCCCGACCACGTTCCAGGGGCTGGCTGGCACCGACTCGACGAAATCGTGCTCAAAGTCTAGGCCACTCCGAAACTGTGAAAAGCAGAGCTAGCGCAGCTGTCTCTTTTTCACTCCGCACTTGAGCCAAACACCAAAGTGTTCGGCAAGCTTCAGTTCTTGCAGCAGGCTCTCTCCAAGAGCTAAGGGCTCCAAAAAGCTACGAATTCCATCTCAACTTTGTTCTACAAAGCAGGTACCGCAAAAGAACAATGCAAAAGCTTTGGCAGCTTTGGTCTACACCTCGGGGACTTCAGGTCACTTCCGAACAGCAAAACAGCGAAGCTTCAGAGTTCACTCTGCACTCCTACAGGCATCCTACACGTCCTAACGCAACGAACGAAGTGGTGGGGACACGGAGTGAGTTGCAAACAAGCACCTCAAAGTTCTGACACGCACTTCTTCAGCACTGCCTAACTGCAGTTCCAAGTGCCTCCAAAACTCATCCTTGGTCATGTCCAAGGTTCCAAACCGGCCGGCTGCTGGGAGCCGGCGCACTGTCGCCGGCGGGCCCAAAATCTAAAAAAATGGGGCTGCGCCATGAAGGGTTGGGTGCGAAATGCCGGCAATGTCAAATTTACTGCGTCCGCAAAATTAAGCATGCGGGTCCCTTCATACTTTGAAAATGAAAATGTTTTGAACTCTCAAAGACGCCTGCAGATGCAACTCGATCTCAAAGTGAAACATGTGAGTGCATGAAATACTGCAAAGCAAATCACATGATAAAATGGGGACTTTCGATACGGCAAAATGTTCAACACCCCGCCTCGATGCTGCATTGAGCTGGCGGAATGCTTGCTTCGTCTACTTCACATTTGCCGATGTCCCACAAGAAGCAACAACATACTTAGTTCAGGATTGCACTCGAAAAGTCTTGGCGTCTTCTAAGCTCTGCCTCGAAGGTCTTTGGCTTAGCTTCCACTACGCAGCACTGTACAGCTACGGCCTATGCAGAATCTCTTCCCACCGGCTGGTGAGGACAGAGATGTAGATGCTTGTATGGCCCAAGCGCAAGCACACAAGGTCTTTTCAAGATCTCGTCAGAGATTGTGATGGCCTAATTACCATCAGGGCACGATTGCCCTCTGCGGGTTCAGGGTGCTCCACACCCATCACAGTCGATGTCGGTCGTAAAGGATTGACACCAAATTGGTGTGGCAAGTTGTGGTGACGTTACAGAACACAAGGACTGGCAAGTGAAGTTTCATGAGCATCACAAGCTATGTACACGAAGCTATATATATGCGACCACTGCGCAGCATCATGAACATTTCCAAGTGGAAACTGCATTGTCTCATCCCCCACATTCCTTGCATGGCTTGAAACCTCGTCTGATGGCCTCACGCCTGCTGTACCTCAATACTCGCTTTGCACACTTCAGTTTAGGACATTCCCGCACACTGTGGAACGCATATCCACGGCTCGCGGTCACGAACACGATGCGATGCCCTTGCGGGTCCCTGACTGACATGTGGTCTGGTGTTTGTGGTGGTGCATCGCACTGCTCAAGGATCGGCAAAGCATTCTCACGCAACCAAGCATTAAGATTTGCCTCAACCTCACTCCAAGATGTGCTCGCACTCGGCTGCGTAGCGCCCGGCACTGCAGTTGACGGTGCAGCTGTCGGGTCTGGTTCATCATCGCTTGTGTCTCCTTCGGTGGCTTGCTGCTGCAAGTTAAGGTTAGGGTCTGTCTTAGGGATCTCGGCGGGTTCGGGACCTATCCTATCCCCAGGAACCGAAACCCCACCAACCTTTATGTGCACGCTCACCGTGGGTGCACTTGCTGCTCCTGCCTCAGCAGTCTCACGAAGTTGCGACGCTCTGCTCCGTCGGCAGCAGAAGCAGATGCATAGCATCACAAGGATTGTGCTTTGTGCAAGCATCAGGCTCGCCTGTGGGTGATTAACCATGAAGTCATGGATCAAGAAAATCGCATGTAGCACTCTTTCAAGAAAACTCCACAGCATGCTCTCGTAGCCACCATCAGCCTCATCGCTAGTGTTCTGGCCCAAGGCGTCAGCACTGGTATTGGGCTCATCTGTGTTGACACCGGCGATGTTGTCAAGCTGAAGGATTAACGCAAGAACCTGAAGAACTTGTTGCACGTTAACTGATCCCTTCTTGACTACTCTGCAAATCTTCCGTCACGATTCGTGATCAAGCAGCTCAGATTCACTGACCACCTGGAACCCATTGTCCTTGCAGCGCACGTTCAGCCTTCCAAGCAGGAACTCAATCCTCTCAGGCTTAAGTGCTTTCGTCGGCAAATCCGACACGTTGTCTCCCGTGCCCACGGGAATCACCTCAAGGAGTTTCTCCTGAGTCTTTTGCTGCAGCCACAGCAACTTCCCGTCTATGTGCCGCGTTCGTCCTACCCCCTGACGATTGCCGAGGGATCTGGCGGCAGCATTGTCGCATAGGCACGACAACTTCACATCAAGGTCTGGGCACACGTGGCATATGCAGTTTTGCAACAGGATGGCTGTGGCGCTGCCTGCAACAAGCGAGTTATACTCGGCTTCACACGATGACAGACTTATAACCTTTTGCGTGTGAGAGCTTGAATACAGCAGTTGGCCATCCCATACCACGCAACAAGCGGACACGCTGCGGCGTGTGCGTTTGTCTCCGCTCCAGTCGCTGTCTGAGAACATTTCGAGCACTGAGGTTTTGTGCTCAGACACACGGTTGCACACCAGCCCCTTTCCCAAGGTTGGCTTTGAAAGCCCGATCACATGTGACCGATGGGAACTCACATAGCTCGTGAGGTGCCTGAGCAGTTTCCAGCACCCTTGCGTAGGCTTGTGTGCACGGGTCGCGAGATACCGGATGCCGAACTGAGATGCCAGCAAATCAACGCTCAGATACATGAGTATCCCCAAGGCAGATCTGTAGCGCGTCGCCGTCTCCGGATCAAGCTCTGGGTCTGGCTCAGAATCGGTTGGCAATCCCCCAGTTGGGAACGGTGCTGCCTTGGACCTCGCCTTCGCACCTGCTAAACCCGTTACTTGAAGAAGTTTGTCCAAGTACTTAACGTCAGGCTCTACAACCAAAAGCTCAGGGCTCACAAGGACGTGGCGCCTCTTCAGAAAAGTTACTTCTTCTCCTACTGAACGGATCCAATCAACCGAAACTTTGAATTTGCTTTTCAGGTGCCTCTCTAGGTCCTCCAAGCGTTTCACAGGTCCTGTGCACAGCATGTCGTCGACGTGCACCATGCCTGCCCCGGCTGGCTTTGGAATTCTGAACAAGACAGGCTGTTCGGCAAGCGGCTCTGCCTCAACAGCTGTTTTGATTTCCTGCATGAAATCCCGAAACCAAGTAGCTGACCCGTCTCTCTGCCCCGGCAGCATGCGTAGTAGCCTGAACCACTGGCCATTCACTTTGGTCAGGGTTTCATGCTCTTGCTTGCACTGGAGAAAAGCGTCTGAAACGTCAAGGCTCATCAGTGCCCATCCTTCGTGGAAGTGGCGAACGAAGAGGGCCGGTATGATGCGCAGCATGCACTGTGTCGTGGTCGGGGCAAAGAGATGCTGTCTCTCTGGATCCAAATGTGCAAACTCTCTTGCGACTAACCTGGATCTCCTCAGCCACTTCTTTTCGCCACCCAAAGTTTTAGCACGCCAGCTGCGTACATACTTGGATGACAACGTCCTGTGGCCTGGCTGCCACGATTGCATTTGCTCAAGCACACTGCTGCCCAAGAGGCGTGCAAGTTCGAATGCGTCCGCTGCAGCATCAATTTCTGCTTGCTCAGATGCACTGCACTGTGGCTCGATTTCGCTGAAAGGCTTGATCAAGATTGGAGGGATGTCAAGGTCAGAACCAGGCTGTTCTGCCCACTCACTTTGATTGTCATCCTGGTCTTCGCAATCAAGAAATTGCTCTGCACTCTCGTCTACCAACTCAACGGATTCATCAAGATGGAACATTTCTGCATCATGTGCACTAACTTGCAAAGCATCAAGCCTCAGCTTCTTCCGTGCTGGTGCATCCCCGCCTGCGTGCTCAGCGGCATGCCTCACGACTCCTGGTGGCAACATGTCCTCTGCTTGGTCCATACTCGCCATAGGAGAATCTAGGGGGGCGACCCCTAGTGGTGTTTCAGCCTGTGGCGGTTGAAGCGGTGTTGAGCTCATGGGCGTAGGCGGCTCAGGTGTGTATGCAGCTGGCATGCGTGGTGGCGGTGGCACAAGCTCCGAAAGCATGGCATCGTCAGGCAACAAGTGTTCTGGAAAGGGCATGGGACGCTCTGATGCTCCCTGCTGCGACGGCACTTCGGCCACTTGCTCATGTGCCGCCTCTCCTGCCTCTTCCCCGCCTGCGCTCAACGCCTCTGCCTGGGTCTTCTGCTTACGTGCCTGGCCAACTTGTCCTGCAAGGAATGACGCCTGTGTCCACGGCATGTCTACCAGACTGGCACACATCGTCGCTAGATATTGCTTAGGCAACCTGCGGATGGATCTGGAAGATAGCATGTAACCCCCTTCAGTGACTCCAAAATGCAAGTCTGAAACCGGAAGTTTCCCTAGCCAAAGCATTTTGCACCATCTAGCTTTTCCTTTTATGGAACTTTTGACACGGGCAAACACTGTCTCCCCAAAACACACCAATTTGCCTAGGTACGGCCGCCCATTGATCACGTGAAAAGCACTTAGATCATTTTGCCTAGACATCCGCATGTGCAACCACGCGGCGTGGCGCCAAGCATAGGCGTGCATCGGGTGGCTGGACCCGATGGTGGTCTCTGCCCTCTCTTCGAATTGGTCCAAGATGCATCCTGCCAATTGTCTGATGCCGTCTATGCTCTGCTCGGCCTCGTTGCCCTGATGATCACTCGCCTCCGTCTGCTCAAGATGGGTCTGGAGGCCCATTTTGCTGCGGAAGGCCTTGATGCCTCGTTGCAGGGCCAGGCAGGCCGGCTCTGAGTCTGACCTTATGGTGCATGTTTGGTGGCCACAGTAGTTCAAGAATCTGCAAGTTTCGGCAACAAGGTACTTGAAAGCGATTGTGCCACCCTTGGCAGGTGTCGGAATGGCATGGACTGCACCAGTGTGGGAATCCTTCAACACCAGCACCACAAGTTTCTCTTGCGTGTGACCTTCAAACTGGGCAGGAGTGCGCCTACCAGTATATGCAAAATCCATGCAGCACACGGAATCCTCACGCACATCTGGCTTTGCACGCACATGCTTATCTGCTTTAGCTCTGAACCTCACGCAATGCGGGCACCAGTCAGCATAAGGCATGTGACTCAACTCGTGGCGCCTCTGCTCCTCAGCCGTGGGTGCTTCCACGAACTTTTGCTCACGCAACGGCTCACGCCCATCTGTCTGGAACTCGTGCTGCTGCAGCAACTCCTGTGTCTTCAGGTGCTGCTCTATCCGCTGGAGAACTGTCTTCTTGCCACCTGACTTGCCTATCCCAAGGACTTGGCATGCCGTTCTAAGGGTGCTGAGGGTACAACCCAAGTGAAGCTCTATGCCATTCACGATTACATGCCCTTGAGCTGGCACATCCTCGGCTTGGACAAGTGGTCCAACGCCTCCACCATCATCACCAGCAGCAACATTTTCATCGTGCTCATCATGCTCTTCAAAATTCATTGCATCATCTGGCACATCAGGAAAATCATCATCGGGCGGTGCTGCTGAAGGCATGGCATTGGGCACACGAGAGAACAAGCTGTCGATGTTCACGGGATGCACAGAGCCGATGGTGATGGTCTGACGGTTCACCGGAGGGGCAATTTCGCAATCTGCTTGATCAAGATTTTCCACAAGGCTGTTGACCTCGATCACTTGCCAGCCTGTGGGTCTCTGCTGCAGTGTCGTCCTGTATGCCACCCCTTTGTGCCCAAGTGGGACTGTCACATCAAGGAAGTTTGTGGTGTAATCTCTACGGGCAAAGATGCCGGGCTGGACCTCGACAAACTTATCCGGCAGGCTTAACCAAACATCCCCAACCGTTAGCGCCATCACAGCTCTATCGGCTTCGTGATCAGTACATACTGATACATTCCTGATTGTTCCAGTGGCGTGCAAGGAATTGTGGCGATAATGCAATGGTACACGGATCGCATTGTCCGGGCTCGTCAAGAAAGGGGTATTGTCGGTATGTATCAGATTCCAACCCCGTTTGAGGAGTTTCCCCACACTAAACAACGGTTGCGTCACACTCCCCAACAACCACCTTTCCTTGAACTGAACCCCATCTATGTCAAGCACTGCCGTCCTCATCTGTGATCCCGAAATCACACTTCCCTGAGCATCACGATAGCTGTTTGTCGTGATGCCGCCAGCAACCCCAACATGGCGCCAGGATTCGGGCAGGCACGACTCGTCCGAGCCTGAGTCTATCACTAGCTCTATAGTGGTTCCTGGCATGTCAGAGGTCACTGCGCGCACGCACAGCGCATCGCGCGCATCAGCACTCTTCTGAATCATCAATGCGTGCCTTATCCTTGCCGGGACATGCTTGCTGACTTCACACTTGCGCTTGGTGTTGCATTCGGCGGCAAAGTTGCTCGCATGGGTGCTCAAACACGCAGCTGCACAGGCAGGCCTGTCACTAGGCATCAAGTTGATACCACACAGTTCGCCCTCAGGCACGGTCCAGGCACCATCTTCATCTGCATATGACATGTCAAACATCTCAACGCTGGTGCTTGGAACAACAGGCTGCAACTCGGCTGGCTTAGGTGAAGTCACCGCTGCATTTGCAACCGATTGGCACAAACTCACAAAGCTCAACCAACTCGGGTCAGGGTCGCCCTGGCGGGATTGCCCATCACACATGAGCACTGCATTGATGCGACCCTCTTGGCAAATGGTGAACTCCGGGCTTGTCATGTCAATCGCAACACGAGCAACACGATGCTGGGTGGTGGCAGTGCTTGGCGCAACTTGAGAAACTGAAGGTCCGAGCGTGCTCACAGTCGTTGCAGCTTCGGAAGGGTGCCCAGATGGTGCATTCTGGACTGCTTGGACACGCGGTGCACTCCAACACTCACTGGCATAATGACCCTTCTTACCGCAATTATGACATGTTCCCTTTGCACGCTGGCCTTTACCTGTGCCTGGGCTTTCTTGGTGGGGACCTTTGCCTTTGGGCTGCCTCTCCTTGCCTTTGCCTTTGGGATGCCTCTCCTTGCCTTTGCCTTTGGGCTGCCTCTCCTTGCCTTTGCCTTTGGGATGTTTCTCCTTCCCTTTGCCTTTGGGATGCCTCTCCTTGTCCCTGCGGATCAACGCATCCACTTCCATGGGCACTGGCGATTGCTCTTGCCCAGCACTTGGCGCCATGGGCACCACACCCAAAGCCTGGTGCATCTTCGCTGAGGTCCAGGAGGTGGTCGTCACCTCATAGCCCAGGACGTAATCCCTTCAGACATTTGCAGCTGCACATGTTGTCTCAGCGCATGAGGCAGGCAACGGACGAGTGTCCCTAGCATCACGTGCTCACCTGGCGAGTTGTTGGTGACCTTGCGATACTCTTCAGCTACCCTTTCTAACCCCTGAATTTGTTCACGAAGGCTCCGGTCTTTCGTGAAGGTTGGCAGGCTCATCAAGGCGTTCAGAAGGGCTAAACCTCGGAACTTGGTTCGTGGTGCAAACGTGTTTGTCAGGACTCTCCAAACCTCCAGGCCACTCTTGTCAGACACTTGGCGAAGGATGGCTTTAGGCTTTGCACGCAGAACACTGGCAAGGATTGCAAACAGCCGCTGGGATCTCGCGACGCGGGCTGCGTCAGCTGTGCTCAGATCCACCGGCGTGTTGAGGTTCTCCTCCACGATCTTGAGATCCGTTTCGTACTCATGATCTGCGAAGACTAGCCAGGTTCGAAAGCTATGACTCCATTCAGCCCATTGAGCAACATCATTGTCATGCACAGCACTGCCAAACTCCGTAGGACGGTTCAAGATCTTATTTGCATCGGCAAACCCCGCTGTACCGCTTGAACTTGAGGGCCTGGCAACGGCTGCTTGAGCAGCCTGTGCTGCAGCTTGGGCCGTCTCGACCATCTGCGCCATCAGCATCTGCATTTGGGCCATGTCAAGCTGTCCTGCTGCAGGGCTGCCTGGGAGGAACGGGTTTCCACTACCACTGGCTGTGGCTTCCTGAGGCAACACGGGCAACTGCTGGCCTTGCGAGGACTCCATTGTGACTGTGTTTAAGCAGAAACTTGCTCACTCCAAATCAATCACAGAATCGGAATGCTTCAATGCACGATCAAAGACTTGGCTCGCACTGGAGGATCTCTGGCGACGCTCGGAACCTTGCCTGCCCACTGAAGACACGGGACACACCGAAGAACTGGAAGGCTCACAATCGGTGGCACGCAACAATGAACGAAGGTCGGCGTCGGCTGCTTCAAGATCCCTCTCAAACGACGAACTCTCTTCTTCTGGATGCAAAGATGCAAGCTGCACACTCTCGGGCACACAGCTGTCGGATACTTCCTCAGCCCCGAAAACAATGAAAGCCTCTCTGAGATCTCCCTGGCTCAAGCACTTAAGTCCAAACTGCCACACCTCAGGCACGGAGTGCAGTTGCTCAAGACGCTGCTCAAACGCTTCCTGATACCTGTAAAGGATCTTACCCCACGAAACTTGTGACCTGTTCTCTGGCTTGGGCCTCCGGATCAGTTGCTCCACGTAGAAGCTGTGTAGCCTCTCCTTGAGAAGCTCGGTCGACTCCCAGGTCGCCGTTTTGCTCAAGCACACAATGGCTCGTCCGGTCGGCCCCGGGAACTGCAAGCTACGGGTCCCTGAATCCTAAACCAACAGGACAACGTCAAGAGGCTCCACACGAACTTCGCCTTGCAAAGAACGAGAACCCCCGTGTCTCGAAGCTTGGGTCAGCCCAAGCTCCGCTACCATGAAAATGTTTTGAACTCTCAAAGACGCCTGCAGATGCAACTCGATCTCAAAGTGAAACATGTGAGTGCATGAAATACTGCAAAGCAAATCACATGATAAAATGGGGACTTTCGATACGGCAAAATGTTCAACAGAAAAACATGTTGGCTGCCGGAACGCCACTATGGAGCCCAATATCGTGGGACCGATTGACTCGATGTTGAAAAACTGCGTGGTGTGGAAAAGTGATCGGCGGACTGGAAGCACCGGGGAACGCGCTCGGGTGGCTCTCCGACAGTATGCACGCTGGACTTTACGGCAGCGTGGTCGGAGTCTCCAATGGCCCACAGGCCTGCGTCACCGTGAATGGCTTTCTCAAGAGCCGGTTTCCGAACGGCACCTGGAGCTCGATCGCCGTGCTCTTCAATCCCCACATGGCCTGATGTCCAGAAAGCTCGGACACTCGAATTACGCGCTCTGGGTGACGGCTTGGCTGGCCGACAAGAAAGGCGACCGGGACTGTGGAGCAGATGGCTGGGCTTCTGTCACAAGGTCGAGCCTGGGCTCTGGCTGCTTACGTTTCGCAGGCCTATGCTCGAACGACTGAGCACGTGAAAAGAGAGCTGGATTTCGTGTGTAGTATAGGGAGATCTTATGAACCAATTAACTTTTTATGCCAAAAAACGCTTCAAAACGGCTCTTTGAGTAAGAGGGATGTGAGGAGAAGGTGTTCATTGCTGGAAAAAAACGCTCAACTTGGCTTCAAAACAACACCTTCAACCTGAGCAGGTTTATGGTAGTCTTCAAGCGGAAAAAACGCTCAACTTCGCTGCAAAACACTTTCTTGTTTTAAAAACGACCCATAAATCGGTCACAACGCGGTCACAACGCGGTCACAACCGGTCACGACACAAATCGGTCACAATGCAGTTACAACGCGATTACAGCGGTCACAAACACGCTCACAACACAGTCACGCGTTACGCCATGCCACTGCCTGCCACTGCTGCCCTGCCACTACCCGCCGCCTGGCCACTCGTTCTGTCCTTTACGGTATAGACTGCAGTCTTTTTTGAAGTCTATTCGAAGTCTGCAACACGGTCACAACACGGTCACAACGCGGTCACAACGCGCTCACAACGCGGTCACTACGGTCACAACGCGGTCACAACACAACGCGGTCACAACACAACGCGGCCATAACGCGGAAACAACGTGGCACAACACAAAGCGGTCACAACGCACAAGCGGACACAACGCGGTCACAATGCGGACACAACGCGGTCACAACACAACGCGACAACGCGCCCAACGTGGACACAACGCGGTCACAACGCAGTCACAACGCGTCACAACACACAACGCGGTCACAACGGGTACAACGCGGTCACAACGCGATTACAACGCAGTTACAACGCGGACACAACGTAGTCACAACACAACGCTTTTGCTGCTGCCCTGCCACTGCTGCCCTGCCACTGTCACCCTGCATGGTTGTGTCATTCATGAATCATTTTGAGTTGTGTCTGAGACATCTTGAACCATAATTAAATCACCTTGAATCATTATTTTGTGTCCGCGTTGTGTCCGCATTGGGCGTTGTGACCGTTGTGTTGTGTCCACGCATCGCATTGTGACCGCGTTGTGTTGTAACCGCGTTGTGTCCGCGTTGTAACCGATTATTGAGTCATTCTTGCAACATTATTAAGTCATTATTGAATCATTGTTGGCTCAAAAATGACTCATTCTTGAAACATACGAAATTCTTTTTCGCTCCATTTTGACAACACAACGCGGTCACAACACGGTCACAACACGGTTCCAGCGCGATTGCGGTCACAACGCGGTCACAACGCGGTCACAACGCGGTCACAACGCGGTCACAACGCGGTCACAACGCGGTCACAACGCGGTCACGCGGTCACAGCGCGGTCACAGCGCGGTCACAGCGCAGTCACACGTTTGTGGCCTGTTGTGGCCTGATGTGGCCTCAAAAACACATTTGTGGCCTGTTGTGGCCTTGTTGTGGCCTCATGGCGTATTTTTTCCCGGAAAAATGCATTTGTGGCCATGGAGACTCGGAACCCTAAAATACTTTGCAAAGGGTTCCCACGCACAGCAGCATTGTTACAAGTGTTCAAAGACGACCTGTGCACTGGTCACAACGCAGTCACAACGCGGTCACAACGCGGTCACAACGCGGTCACAACGCGGTCACAACGCGGTCACAACGCGGTCACAACGCGGTGCTGCTAAAAGGGGCTGTAGTGACGTTGTAGTGACGTTGTAGTGACGTTGTAGTGACGTTGTTGTGACGTCTACTACAAAAGAGACTGTAGTGACATTTTAGTGGCTTTTGGAATAAGTTCAAAACGCGGCACTCTCACTTTCACTCTCACTCTCACTTGCACTCTCACTTTCACTTTCACTCTCACTCTCACTCTCACTCTCGCTCTCGCTCTCGCCTCACTCTCATCCTCACACACTTGCAGACACCTCTGTTATCTCTCACACGCACTTGCTGGTCCAAAACATACGTCTGTTTGGCTCTGGAAAAGACCAAAGTTGATGGTGCTAAATTCAAAATGCTGTATAGACAGGTCTAACCCATCAACGGCGCGTCAACTGCCGCAACAACTGAGATTGGAGAATGTATAAGTAAGGGGGGACTTATGGTAAGGCCACAACAGGCACAAGCGTGTGGTTTTCAGGCCACGTCAGGCCACGGCCGCTGAAGAAAAGCAAAGTACTGTGGAGGTCACTTTATGCGGTTGTCTTTCAGCTTGCGTTTAGCAGCCTAAATGTTGTTCCTTGTTTACAGGAGATTTCGGAGATTTGCGTTGTTTTGCGTTTGTTTGCTGTTTTTGCAATGTACTTTTGCTTTTGTTTGCACGCAGATCTGTTTTGCTGGATTTAGTGCCGGATTGTTTTTTCAAGATGCCTTGAGATCTGCAAGACTCTCAGAGACTTTTGCGAATTTTTGCGCCTACGGGAAAAAAGTGCCCAGACATAGTCCGTAGGTCCATGTTTGTGCTTCCAAGGTGTCGCAAGCCCTTTGCAACTCGCTCAGCGAAGTACTCAGTGGAGGAGGTTGCCGAGGTCTTCAAGGTTGATTTTTTGGCGATGCGAGAGGCTTCACATTCGTTGCGGCGCAGGCGCGGCCGGCCGGTGCGCGGCCGGAGGTGTCCAAGCTCATCCTGTGGAGGCCCGTCCTCGCGAAGCCAGAATTGCTTGTGTTTTGCGGCCCTGAAAGCGCGGTCGCCCGACTTCCCCCGGAACTTGGCCTTCGTCCTGGCAATTCTGCTGGTTTGCCAGTTGAGCTGCAGGTCTTTGTCGGTGTTTTCTGTGGATAGGCGCCCTTCAAGCTCGGGAAGTTGACCAACGTGGCTCAACGTTTTCTGCTGTTGCGCAGAGTCGTCTGCTGGACATTGCAGAATGAAAGCTTTTGGCAGGCTTGGGCTTTGAACAGCGAGGATACCTACTGTGCAGGAACGGCTTGTGCTCCTGGCGAATCAGCTGTTGCCGAGCACCCTCATTGGGGTTCTAACAATGGTCAGGTTGTGGGGCTGGTGAACGGATGCCACAAGTGCATTCGCGCATGCTTGGACATATTTTGGCGCTGTCTCCAATCTCAGTTTTTGCGGCAGTTAACGCGCCGTTGATGGGTCAGACCTGTCTATACAGCATTTTGAATTTAGCACCATCGACCCTGGTCTTTGCCAGAGCCAAACAGACGTATGTTTTGGAGCAGCAAGTGCTTGCGTGTGAGAGAGTGACAGAGTGTCTGTGAGTGTGTGAGGATGAGAGTGAGAGCGAGAGCGAGAGCGAGAGCGAGAGTGAGAGTGAGAGTGAGAATGAAAGTGAGAGTGAGAGTGAAAGTGAGAGTGAAAGTGAGAGTGAGAGTGAAAGTGAGAGTGAAAGTGAGAGTGAGAGTGAGAGTGAGAGAAAGAGTGAGGAAGCGAGGACGACGGAGTGAGAGAAAGTGATGCAGTGACGGGCAGCGGAGGAGTGGTGAAGCCATGGGGCCCCACGTGATTTCTATGTCTGCCAACTTTTCTTCGGCGCCGCGTTTTGAACAGTGCATAGGTCGTCTTTGAACACTTGTAACAATGTTCAGTTTAGAAGATAAGCGACTTGGGAAAAAACCTGGATTAAAATTCTGGTCGGTCTTCGGATCTGGCCTCATTACCCTACGTCTGCTGTGCGTGGGGACCCTTTCAATAGTATTATAGGGTCCCGAGTCCCCATGGCCACAAATTGCATTTTTCCGGGGAAAAATGCGCCGTGAGGCCACAACAAGGCCACAACAGGCCACAAACGTGTGTTTTTGAGGCCACATCAGGCCACAACAGGCCACAAACGTGTGTTTTTGAGGCCACGTCAGGCCACAACGTGTGGTTTTCAGGCCACGTCAGGCCACAACAGGCCACAAACGTGTCGCAACAAAGCAAGACCGTGTGGGTTTGAGGCCACATCAGGCCAACTTGTTTGGTTTCGAGATTGTTTTTTGGGGCTTGATTTTCAGCAAGTCCTAGGAGACCAAGTCGTTCCTGTACTGTACACATGTTTGCCAGTTTACGCGACTCCAAATCTGGGGTCGAAAAATCTAGGCAATTCTGGCTTCGCGTGTGTGGGCCTCCCCTGTGCACGTTTCTTTCATGTTGATCGCTTCCACAAGAAAGCTGCCTTCTTCTATTTTTGGGCTCAATCCCGCGCTTTCCAGACTGCTACACTCAGGCGACTCTGGCCCACAGACAGGCACTTAACGTGGAAAGATCAATTACTGAGAACCACGACCTCCGAGCCCAAAACTGGGGTCGCCAAACGGCCCCAATTTTGGGGTCGCAGTTTCACGCCCCCAATTCAGTTCCAAATTGTGCTGCGGGAGCTGGGTCCATTTCGCGGCACCATTTTTGGGACCGCGAGACGGCCCCATTTTTTGGCACCGAATTTGAGCCTGTGGGCTCAAGCAACCGGATCTCGTTGGCTGCGCACCTGCCCTTGTTCTAGTCACTTTGGGCAGCGTCGCGCTGAGCGCACGGGGGCTTGTCCGAAGCAGCTGCACACTCGTCTTTGTAATGCTGCAGTGAGGCAGAACTGCAACTGTGGAGGCCCGTCCTCGCGAAGCCAGAATTGCTTGTGTTTTGCGGCCCTGAAAGCGGGGTCGCCCGACTTCCCCGGAACTTGGGCTTCGTCCTGGCAATTCTGCTGGTTTGCCAGTTGAGCTGCAGGTCTTTGTCGGTGTTTTCTGTGGATAGGAGGCGCCCTTCAAGCTCGGGAAGTTGACCAACGTGGCTCAACGTTTTCTGCTGTTGCGCAGAGTCGTCTGCTGGACATTGCAGAATGAAAGCTTTTGGCAGGCTTGGGCTTTGAACAGCGAGGATACCTACTGTGCAGGAACGGCTTGTGCTCCTGGCGAATCAGCTGTTGCCGAGCACCCTCATTGGGGTTCTAACAATGGTCAGGTTGTGGGGCTGGTGAACGGATGCCACAAGTGCATTCGCGCATGCTTGGACATATTTTGGCGCTGTCTCCAATCTCAGTTTTTGCGGCAGTTAACGCGCCGTTGATGGGTCAGACCTGTCTATACAGCATTTTGAATTTAGCACCATCGACCCTGGTCTTTGCCAGAGCCAAACAGACGTATGTTTTGGAGCAGCAAGTGCTTGCGTGTGAGAGAGTGACAGAGTGTCTGTGAGTGTGTGAGGATGAGAGTGAGAGTGAGAGCGAGAGTGAGAGTGAGAGTGAGAATGAAAGTGAGAGTGAGAGTGAAAGTGAGAGTGAAAGTGAGAGTGAGAGTGAAAGTGAGAGTGAAAGTGAGAGTGAGAGTGAGAGTGAGAGAAAGAGTGAGGAAGCGAGGACGACGGAGTGAGAGAAAGTGATGCAGTGACGGGCAGCGGAGGAGTGGTGAAGCCATGGGGCCCCACGTGATTTCTATGTCTGCCAACTTTTCTTCGGCGCCGCGTTTTGAACAGTGCATAGGTCGTCTTTGAACACTTGTAACAATGTTCAGTTTAGAAGATAAGCGACTTGGGAAAAAACCTGGATTAAAATTCTGGTCGGTCTTCGGATCTGGCCTCATTACCCTACGTCTGCTGTGCGTGGGGACCCTTTCAATAGTATTATAGGGTCCCGAGTCCCCATGGCCACAAATTGCATTTTTCGGGGAAAAATGCGCCGTGAGGCCACAACAAGGCCACAACAGGCCACAAACGTGTGTTTTTGAGGCCACATCAGGCCACAACAGGCCACAAACGTGTGTTTTTGAGGCCACGTCAGGCCACAAACGTGTGGTTTTCAGGCCACGTCAGGCCACAACAGGCCACAACCGTGTCGCAACAAAGCAAGACCGTGTGGGTTTGAGGCCACATCAGGCCAACTTGTTTGGTTTCGAGATTGTTTTTTGGGGCTTGATTTTCAGCAAGTCCTAGGAGACCAAGTCGTTCCTGTACTGTACACATGTTTGCCAGTTTACGCGACTCCAAATCTGGGGTCGAAAAATCTAGGCAATTCTGGCTTCGCGTGTGTGGGCCTCCCCTGATGGTTGTAGCAACAGCCATGCGCGCTTGGGCAAGAAACCAGTCATGCCTGTCAGGTCCTTGGGTTGAGTCTGACATGAACCCTGAGGCAGGAAGTCAGTCTTGTTCTATAGCAACAAACGTGTTGCAACAAAGCAACCGTGTGGGTTTGAGGCCACATCAGGCCAACTTGTTTGGTTTCGAGATTTAGAACCCCAATGAGGGTGCTTGACAACAACTGATTTGCTAGAAGCACAAGCCGTTCCTGTACAGTCGGTGTTCAAAGCCCAAGCCTGCCAAAAGCTTTCATTCTGCAGACGACTCTGCGCAACAGCAGAAAACGAGTCACGTTGGTCAACTTCCCGGGCGCTTCCCATCCACAGCAAACACCGACAAAAGGATTCAAGGCCCTCGCTCTTGCTTTGCCACTCTGCCCCGGCTGATCTAGTTGTGACGTGGACGGTGAAGCCAGGCAGACGTAGACTGTATTCCTTTTTCTGAACCCGATTGGTGAAAGACCAATGTGTACCTTGACGTTCTGCCTGAAGGCGCGAAGTGCTTCTTAGACGGTCAGCGACCATTGATTCGTATGGCAGGCATGCCCCAGCTTCGGCGCTCCGGTTGACACAGGTCCCTCGCCAGAAGCAGAAGAACACCTCTTGCGTCCTTCACCCTTTAGGGGACGACCGGTAGTATAATACTGACATTGGCGTGCGGTGATTGGGTGGCGGGTTTCCTGCACCTGTCCTTTAATAACTTTGTAAATTGCCAAAGGGTGAATCCAGTCCTGATAAAGGGGTTTCCGCAGGGTTTCCGTTCATGTTTGTTAAGCTTCTGGAGGGTTTCCCTGGGTTTCCCAGTTTCGCGAGGGTTTCCGCGGGGTTTCTGGGGGTTTCCGTGGGTTTCCTTAGATTTCGCACATGTGTTAAAACCTATTGGATGGTTTTGGTAGGTTCCTCAAGGGTTTCGTGAGGGTTTCCGTGGGATTTCGTGCAGTTTTTGAACTTTCCGGAGGTTTTCCTTGAATTTCTCTAAAGTTTTGTGAGGGTTTCCGCGGATGTCCGTGGGTTTTGTCAAGTTTTGCCTTGGTTTTTTAAAAGCTTTCAGATGGTTTCCCTGGGGTTTTCTAAGGTTTGCGGGGTTCCAGTGGGTTTTGTTAGATTTTGCGTAGGTTTTTGAAGCTCTCGGAAGGTTTTCTAATGTCTTGTGAAGGTTACCGCGGGTTTTCCATGGTTTTTGACAGCTTTGAAGGGGTTTCCGTGGGTTTCTTAGGGCTGTGTGAGGGTTTCCGCGGGGTTTCTGTGGGTTTTCTTATATAGGTCGTGCGTAGGTCTTTAAAGCTTCCAGTGGAGCTTTGTGAGGGTTCCTGCAAAATCTCCGCGGGGTTTCGATTGGTTTTCTCATGCTTTGCGCGGCTTTGGAAAAAGATGTCAGAAGCTTCAGCGAGGGTTTCCATGAGCTTCCATGGCACCATGGATTTCCTCAGCGTTACTTCAAGCTTTGGAATTTGTCACATGATGCGGTCGG
This sequence comes from Symbiodinium natans, assembly GCA_905221605.1. Lineage (NCBI taxonomy): Eukaryota > Dinophyceae > Suessiales > Symbiodiniaceae > Symbiodinium > Symbiodinium natans. Next base: position 151,083 of record CAJNDS010000275.1, read on the forward strand.
CGCTCCTCCAGATAGGCAAGATGCAAGCGGCGCAGTGTGTCGTGCGGCTTTGCAGCGCTGCCAGGTGAGGTTGTGGAGGTGGATGCTGATGGCAGGGAGAATCAGAAGTGACGCGGCCAGGCAGCCAGGAGCCGCTGGGGCTAACCCAGCTGTATTTTTCAGCAGGAGTAGGTTTTCCATATGTGCTCCGGGTTTTTGCGCAGGAAATTGTTCCGAGGCCAGATTCTGGGTCCGCTTTTGTGTGCAAAAGTCACGTCCGCTTGTGCGTGGCCTAGCGGGTAGTTGAAGGTGGGGGCACTCTGGGCGGCTCCAGAAGCCAAAACGGGCAACGCGCGCGTCTGCGCCTCTTTTCCGGAGTTACCATGGGCGGTGCTTCCATCTTGGTCCCGGTCTGGCGAAGCTGCCCACTTCTTTTTCAAGGGCGAGGAATTGCCATGGCCGATTTTTGCCGCAGGGACAACTGCTACACTGTCAGCCTTGGTGACATGCTGGAATGATGTCTTTAAGTTATAGCTTTTGCATTCCAGCCACATGAGAAGCAGCCAACCGAACAGCGGGGCCATGATGGGTCGAAGCAGTCCTGCTCCGGTCGGTGTAGGCAGCATATTGCATGTAGCCAACTTGTGTGGGCTCTCAGGCCTGGAGATGGAGACGCTTGTGGACCCTAATGCCAAGCCAGCATCGCATGCTCTTCTACTCCTGCCCCATCCTGCTTGCACTCGTTCCTGATCTTGGTAACGTGGCTGAGAAGAGGAAAATGTGGTTTGTGGTTGATGGCAAAGTTCCGGGAAAGGGAGCTGCGGTCCTGCTAACCCAAAGGGAAGCTAACACTTCCAGAAGTGTTCATCGAGTCACGGCGCATAAAAGGCTGAAGGTGCAACTTGGAGAGTCTAATAAGGATGCAACCGCAACACTTGAGAATTGCGTGAATGGTCAGCGATGAACAACACGCATGGCTGGTTCAGGCGGAGTGTCTCCCTCTTGCTACCTGGGGGAGCGGGGCCACTCCGCTATGGAATGCGTTGCTGCATCTCCCTAAAGCAGCGGAGGCACGCTGCTCTTGGAGTGCCAGTCGACAATGGTTCTCTAGACTGCAATCGCAACCCCCTTGGCTTCTCTCTTTCCTCCTTGACCTGGGCTGTTCTGGAACACTGGCATGCGGCATGAGTCGTGGCGCCCTCCAATCCCTTCAACTGAAGGAGACAATCCCCGGCAGGAATTTGCCCAGGGATGGAGCAACAGCCGAGAAATTGGGAGTCGGAGCTCCTTGCGGGCATTCTTAACACCCTTCCAAAGACCGGCAAGCTCAAGCTGACTTGGCCGACGTGAGCTCTGCGAATTCCTTCAAGTAGCATTCAAATGAAAATGACCTCCGCAAAGGGCGGCGGTCTTTGTCTTGGTGGCGGGTCCCACTTTCCTTTGACATCTTGGCCGTATGGTGCCTGCACACATGCGCTGGGCGCTAACCGGTTGTGTTCGTTACAAGGGGGCCCCAGGCAGCGGCAAAACACGCGCGTGCGCATTTCTAGGAATTTTAATGGTAGGTATTACACCTCGGAACGTGCTCTACACCGCACATGGCAACACGGGTCCTACCAAGAAGAAAAAGAACACGTACCAACTCCCCTTTGACGTTCATAATATTGGGCACCCCACGCTTGTTGCGGAGCCTTACTGCGCACTTGGGCTTTGCTTTCTCACTGGCCAAAACGCTTGAGGTTTTGGAGGTTATTTTGAGGGACGAAGCCCAGCAGTTAGACACTCCAGAAGCGAACTGCGTCTTGGCCCACATTGAGGATTGGCGATCACCGCCAGCCTGCGGGAGGGTCCCGCCGCAACCACCACTTCGTGACTGACCTGCTGGAGCAGAAGAAGAAAACTTCCTTCCTGCATGTGCCAGACAGCTACTTGCACATCAGGACAACAAAGAAACATGGATTTTCACAGATATCTCCGCAGATACTAGAAAGGGCAGGGACGCATCACATCCAGCTCTTCCACACCACCCCTTGATTGGGGTTCTAACAATGGTCAAGTTGTTGGGCTATATATTTTGGCGCATGTCTTCCAATCTCAGTTTTTGCGGCGGTTAACGCACCGTTGATGGGTCAGACCTGTCATTTGCAGCGTTTTGAATCTAGTGCCATCGACCCTGGTCTTTGCCAGAGCCAAACAGACGTATGTTTTGGAGCAGCAAGTGCTTGCGTGTGAGAGAGAGAGAGAGAGAGAGACAGAGTGTCTGTGAGCGTGTGAGGAGTGTGATGAGAGTGAGAGCGAGAGCGAGAGTGAGAGAGTGAGAGTGAGAGTGAGAGTGAGAGTGAGAGTGAGAGTGAGAGTGAGAGTGAGAGTGAGAGTGAGAGTGAGAGTGAGAGTGAGAGTGAGAATGAAAGTGAGAGTGAGAGTGAGAGTGAGCGTGAAAGTGAGAGTGAGAGTGAGAGTGAGAGAGAGTGAGGAAGCGAGGAAGACGGACTGAGAGAAAGTGATGCAGTGACGGGCAGCGGAGTGGTGAAATCCATGGGGCCCCACGTGATTTCTATTTCTGTCAACTTTTCTTCGACGCCGCGTTTTGAACAGTGCATGGGTCGTGCTTGAACACGTGTAACAATGTCTCAGGTTAAGAAAATAAGCGACTTGGGAAAAAACCTGGACTAAAATTCTGGTCGGTCCTCGGATCTGGCCTCATTACCCCACGTTTGCTTGCTGTGCGTGGGGACCCTTTCAATAGTATTATAGGGTCCCGAGTCTCCATGGCCACAAATGCGATTTTTCCGGGGAAAAACACGCCGTGAGGCCACAACAAGGCCGCAACAGGCCACAAACGCGTGTTTTTGAGGCCAGGCCACAACAGGCCACAAACGTGTGGTTTTAAGGCCACGTCAGGCCACAACAGTCAGGCCACAACAAACGTGTGGTTTTCAGGCCACAGGCCGCAACAAAGCAAGACTGTGTGGGTTTGAGGCCACATCAGGCCAAAATCGTTTGGCTTCGAGATTGTTTTTTGGGGCTTGATTTTCACAGCAAGTCCTATGAGACCAAGTCGTTCCTGTACTGTACGCATGTTTGCCAGTTTGCGCGACTCCAAATCTGGGGTCGAAAAATCTAAGCAATTCTGGCTTCGCGTGTGGGGGCCTCCCCTGTATTGTCAGCTTTTGGTTTCGGTTGAATCTGCAGGTCAAAGAGAAGGAGATTTTGAAGCAAGAAGCTATTTTTGTATGCAGTTGATGACTTTTGTGCTTGGACCGTTTTCAACAGCTCAAGAGCCACCTCAAGAACCTCAAGAACATGAACAAGAAGTTTTACATGGTCACAGCAGCAACAGCAGCATGAGGCATGAGTACTTTTTCACGAGCATGCCCGAGTTTGAGATGTTTGTGCCCGTGTGCGTGGCTGTGATTGTTGTGCTGGTGACGATCATTGTTCGCTTGGCAGTGAACCAAAAGAGAGAAGAGAAGGTGAAGAAGGAAGAAGAAGAGAAGCCTGAAGCAGAGAGACTCAAAGAGAAACCCAAAGAAGAGCCCAAAGAAGAAGTTCCAAAGAAAGAAGAAGACAAAGCGAAAAGCTCGCAAGGTGATGATCGTGACCAAGCATTTGCTTTGAAGGCGAAGATGGTCGCGAAGTGGTCGCGAAGTACGCCGAAGTTGAAGCAGAGAGAAAAGCAACAATGAAGGAGAACGAAGAGTTGGAGAGACAGAAAGAAGCATACAAGCAAGATGTGAGAGAAGTAAGAGAGCAGCTCAAGAAGGACTATGACATGCTCGACAAGTACATGAAGAGAGAAGCAGACGAGCAGAAGAGAGCAGCTGAAGAGCTGGAAGACGCAGAACAAAGAAGCAAAGAAGAGAGGAGGAAGACAGGATCAATGCAGAGATCAGGAAGGCGAACAAGGAAAGAATTGAAGAGGAGGAACGCCAGAAGCAATGAGACAGAAGGAGCAGGCAAAGAAGGCCGCGCAGGAAAAGAAGGAAGCGCAGGAGAGGAAGGAAGCGCAAGAGAAGAAAGCACAAGAATAGAAGGAAGCACAGGAAAAGAAGAAAGCACAAGAGGAGAAGGAAGCACAAGAGAGGAAGGCGCAGGAAGAGAAGGCAGCCCAGCAAAGGAAGGCAGCGCAGGACAAAGATGACGCCGAAAACGAGGCAATTGCAAAGCAAAAGCGAAGAAGCAAAGAGAAAAGCTAGAAGCCTATGAGGCAAGGAGAAAGGCAGAGGAAGAAGAGCGGGAAGCCCACAAGATGGAGATGGAGAAGGCAAAGCAGGAACTGAAGGAAGCGCAAGAACGAAAGACGGGAGAATTCAGAAGGAAGAAGCGGAGAAGCAGGAGAAGGAAAGAATGAAAGAGATTGAGGTCGTTGAAGTTCCGTTGAAGTCGAGGATTCCGAGCAGGCAGGAAGAGGTTCAGGAGAAAGAAGAGAGACACAAGAAGAAAGAAGAGAAGAGGAGCAGTCCCAAGAACCACAGCAGAGAGGAGCAACAGGCAGACGTTGACTGGCGGCGGAGGTTTTCTGCGACGAAATCTTGATATCACTGAGGGATGTCATGCCCATGATGGCGTTCCACCCATGATGGCGTCCCACAATCCATAAGGTTTAGCAAACTTTGCGAGGGAACAACACAAACGCAGTGTGGCAGAAGACTCTCCAACGCCACAATGCACACGGTGGCTTGTGACACTTTTTGAAAGGAGGTTTGTCGGTTGAACGCGTAGAAGGTTGCCTTTGCCATCGCAGCTTTTCATTTTTCAATGGAAGTTTATTAGCTGTGTCTTTCGGGCGCCTCCCGTCCATAATGAAGCAATCCATGTGGTCTGCACTATCTTTGTGGCCCCTGCTTTGGCGGCGGGCTCAGATGGGGACGCGATTGTAGTTGGTCATGTAATGTCATGTGAAGCAGGGTATATATTTCTATTTTTTGTGAGTGTATATTGTATATAAGGTTCTTTTTTCATATTGGTGAGTGTATCTACCGGGTGTCCTTTTGAGGATACAAGAAATATAAACCCTACTTCATGTCATGTCATGTCATGTCACGTCACGTCACGTCACGTCATGTCATGTCATGTCATGTCGCATGCAACACAAGTTTCGGATTCAACTCGAATTTTCTGCCAGGGCGCTTTTTCCCTTAGTTGGGGCGATGAAGCTGATGCAGGCGGGCGGGGTCCGCAATATTTCCGCTGGATGCTCCTCAAACGTTGTTGTGGTTGGTTCTTCTTATCGGCGCAAGCCTTGAAGGTACAAATCCTAGCCAAACTCAAGCCTGACATTTGCAGGAATCCAACAGCACCATTTTGGAGGCTGTGAATGTGTCGCTTGCAACCGACGCCACGGAGATCCAGGATGTGTGGGAGGGTCACTACCTTGGGGGGGGGGGAGGTAAAAACCTGCCAAGGGGCAGCACAACCAAAACCATTGAGGGATCTTTTTGAAAACCATTCCAGGAGGGCGTGAAGAGTGCTTTGATTGCTCGCTCACGAAGCTTTGCGCACGAGGGCGACACGTCGCGAGATCAAAGCCTTGATGCTGTTGTGTCCGCGAAGATCTTTCACGACATCGCTGATGGCGTGGTTTCCGCGGCCGACACGCTGGCATCCGCAGGCTTGACAGTGGGCACTGCGGCCGCGAACGCCGCGATGGTGGTCGGGAAACACGTCATCAAGGCTGCAGACCTGAAGCTGCCGATGTTGGACTGGTCCATCCGGCAAGCGGCAGATCAGATTGGGAGTACGGCCGTTGGTGTCGGCTTCGACTTGGCAAGTGCCGGCGAGTTTGTGGCAGATGCTTCGGCCGACTTGGCCGGGGCTGCACTGGAGCAAGCAAAGCAAGCGGCAAAGGCGGGGGAGAAGGTGGCGGGCGAGATGGGGCGCGCCATCGCGGAGAAGGCTGCTGCGCTGGGCTCCGACATCGAGAAGCTCGGGCCCCTCGCTGCAGGCCTCGCTGCCGAAGCCTGGTCGCACATAAAGGACTTCGTCCTTTGCGTGGCGCAGAAGACGAACCTGCTCTGCCGCTTGCTGATCGGCAACACTTGCGACTGCAGCGCCGGAAGCCGCGTCGAGGTTGGTTCCAGCAGCTTGACAGTGAAGTGCGTTTTTCGGAAGGGTGGGGAGCTTTCGATGGGCTACGGGACCGAAGCTAAATCCGGAGAGCTTTTTGGCAAGAAGAAGAAGGACGGGCGGCTGACCATGCCTGGAAGAACCTTCAGTCAGCCAAACAAGCCAAAGGGCCAGCACTTGAGGAAACGGAGGGCACTCAAATCCCAGACCTCCCGTGCGCCCTCGGGTTCCTGTGAGACGAGTCTGGACATGGGCTTGGATGCCACGGTGCAATCGGAGCTTGCCCTTGAGACGGTCGTGAATACCAACGGGAACACCCAGGCCACCATCTCCGGCCTGATCCGCGCCTCCATCACTGGGCTCGTGAAGGCACTTAAGGTGAGAAAAGGGGCAACGACCACCCTTCGATGAGAATAGGCGGTGTGTTGTGTGTTCCCTTTTTGTTCCTTTTAGTGTTCCTTTTCGTGTTCCTTTCGTGTTCCTTCGTGGCTTTGAGGCGCAGGGCAGCTGCGCGCTGACTGCCGAGAAGCGCTTCCCCAAGCTGCCGGCAGCTTACACCATGCGAATTGTGCATCCCAGTACTGAGAGCCGCTTTGGAAAAACACCCGCACTAAGGCCCAAGAAGAAGGTGGTTTGCGTGAAAGCCTTCTGCATCATGTTCATGCTTCAGTTCGTTGCGGAGCTGGAGATGAATGGCATCCTCACTGGCACCGTCGAGGTGGGAGCCTATGTGGATTTTGACATCGCAGGGACGGTCACCGTCGACAAGCTGCTTGGAGCAATTGGATTTGGTCAAAACTTCAGCACAGTTGCCGTCATCCTTGCTTCGTGTGAACTTCAAAGCCAAGGTCGGGCAATGCCAACGTGAACTTCAAGAGCCCGTCGATCCATCATCAGGTCTCCGCTTGAAAGTCGGGGCGGTGTGGGAGCTAATCTTCAAAGCTGCAAGCTCGGCGACACATGGATACGTCTCAACACCCTGAACTCCTCGAAGCTGCTCTCAAGACCCAAATTCAACCAGAGAGGACGGCTTCGCGATCGGGGCGAGCGCTTTTGCCTCCATCCGCGTGGGAGCCGGACCGCTCATCACGGCTGCTCGGAGCATTGAGGGGCCACCCGTTTTTCGTGCGACGTGGTCGATGGGACGAAGGCTTTGGGCTTCTTTTGGGCTTCTAGCAGGGAAGCTTTTGAAGTCGCGACCCAGATGAGGCGCAAGACCAGGCTCGGTAAACAACGTAGAGTTGCGTCGTTGCTGTTTGTTCTACATGGTTGTGCGCGACTTTCGGAGTCTCAGGTGTTTCCGATGCCAGGGGTGCCCATCAACTTCAATCCGACGCTGGGCCGCACCGCTTGAAGCTTATCCCTCGTCCCGAAAATGCCCCCTTCACACCGTAGGAACTCGATCCAGATCAAGTGGTTCAAACGGAGGAGCGTTTAAGATCCGACTCTCCGAGGATGTTCCACGCCGAAGTCCGGGCCCAGGGCACCCTCAAGTTCGGATCGGGCATCTCCCTCCTCCAGGACAACAAAACCCTCCTCGAGGACTCTGTGCCCCAAAACTTCCTTCGAGTCGGAAGTGCCGCAAGTGTCGCAACCTGGGGTCACGGGCTTGGTTCCGTTTGTTCAGGTGCAACCTCAAGACACCTTGGGGACCACAGGAACCCTGAAAGGGTTTAGGGTTCATGCACTTGAATCGGAATTGTACTAGTACAGGGATCCTTTGGTCGCCACAAGAAAGCAGGACTCCCACCAGGTGGTCATCGCTTCGAACCAGAGCTCGACGCAGGCGACCACGCTGGAGATGTGCGGTGCAGCCGCCGGAAGCCCAGCTGGGTATTTCCTCAAAAGCACGGGGGGTGCCCCTTCCATGCAATCGTCCTTATAATCGGGAAAGCTAGGCTGAGTCTTACTTGCTTTAGCAAGGAACCGGTCCAAAGCCTGCCGAGATGCGCGATCACGTGAGTTGGGGGGTATTGAAACTACTAAGATTCCGCGAATCTATCAATCATCTTTTGGGGTTGGAGGGGTGTGGGTGGCGATAGATGCGCGGTTGTTTCAGTCGGCCCATGCGAAATTGTCATTGTTGGAGGACAGAGCGGCAATTCGGCCTAGGCTGTTTTTTGCGAGTGGAGTGTGGGTGCTCTATGGTGGCGGTGTTGAATGTCTGTGTGGAGGAAGTGCTGTGCGGTGTGCCGAATCCACAATCCAGAGTTTTGCTGTCCTCGACTTTGTTGAACCCCCCAAAATCCCGTGCCTTGCCCCAGCCCCCCCCCCGGCATTCCGACGACCCCCCCCCCGCGCATTTGCCGATGAGCCGCCTTCAGTGGAGGGGGGGTTCGATGGAAGAAGCAGAGCTCCCCCCCCCAATAGGCCGTGAACATCTATGCCGACACCGACATCACGGCCTTCGCGCTGCCGCTGGCGTTCCGGGTCATGTTCTCGACGGACTGGCTCCCAGGGCTGATGGGAACATGTTTTTTTTTTTTGTTTTGTGCTTATTTTCTCTTGATCACCCCTCTACGCTTTCAACCTCCGGGCCCTCGGGCATCTGCAGTGCCTTTATGAGGCCCAGAAGGGAAGCTTGTGAATTTCAACACCCCAGTGAGCTGCACACTCAGGATCATGAAGGCGATCACCCAGGCCAGGCCGAGACATCACACGGGGTCCCAGCTTTCATTGTTGTTCTTTTTTTGGATGTTCTCCTTTTTCCCAATAGGACTGTTCATGAGGGGGAACATCCCAAGCTCTTGGGGTTTATGTCAAGTGCCTTGACGCACGGACACTTTCATGGTGCAACTCTTGAGGAGGTCTTTGTAGGCCTTGAAGATTAGGGGCCTCCTTGGGGACTCTCAGCACGAACGAAGAACGAAGAACAGGCAAACAACAGCAGCCCTCCCAACCCTGAACCCCTCCCAAGTCCCGCCCTCCCCAGCCTGTCAGCGCTCGCGAGAGGCCATCCTCGAAGGAAAGCTGGCCCTGCTCGATATGATGACCGCCGGAGTACTCTCCTGCGTCCCAGGAGGGTTCAGGGTTTCGAGGAATTCGGGCCTCCTGAACCCCTAAACCCTAAACCCTAAACCCTAAACCCTAAACCCTAAACCCTAATCCCATTTGGAGTTGTGGTTCGGGTTTTCTGTAGGGGGTCACCACCTGAATTCTCAAGAAGACAGGATCGGCTGTTGCGAAGAACTTTGTGACGGAGGTTGCCAGCAAGGTGCGCTTCTCGTGCACTTGGTTGGCTTGTTGGGATGCCTTTTTGAGGCATGAGTGCCCTGAGGGCTCTCAATTCTGTGAGACATCTTGCGAGATTTTGTGAGAGTTTTTGTGACAGGCGACGTCCGCGGTTACGTCGATGATTCCGAGCCTGAGCCTTGATTTTGGCTTCGACGTCTCTCAGCTGATGCTCCAGAAGATGTACTGTGTCGAAGTCTACAAGACGCTCAGCTTGCCAGTGGAGCACTCCAAGCACCTGCTTTTTTTGTTTAAGTCGCCCGCGCTTTCGGAGTTTCCTTGCGTGATGCCAGCGTCTGGGGTTTGGATCGCAAAGTCTGTGTGTCTGTGTGTCTGTATCAACCTGCAGCTGTAGTTCCTTGGCTTTGCAGGACACCGGGCTTCGACTCTGCTCCCTGTGCAGCAGAGCTTGGATGCAAGCACGCTGGGAGGTTGCCCTCCGGCTCCTTGGAGTCCGGCGTGGATATCGTCCCAGTCCAGGAGACCGTCCAGAAAACCGCAGCGGCACCAGCATGCCATGATCTCCCGATGGGCGATCACTTCATCCAGCTTGGGAACTGGCGTCTGGCCGCCATGGACGCAAACCACTTCAGCCTCTCGCATGTGGACTTCGCCTCAGCAGCCTCTTGCATCTTGCGCAGTGCTCTCTGTGGGCTCACGAGCCCCAAGCACCAAAGCACCCAAAAAAACTCACCGCGAGCCCTGAACCCCCTGAGGATGGTAAGACAATGCAGATCTGGCGCAACGATGGCCATCTGTTTCCGGGGCCCCACACTACCTGGGGTTCTTGGCACAGGCGCCCTTGGGCTTAGGATTCAGGGCTCAGAGGTTTCAGCGATTGTCGCAAAAAAAAACAATAATTCTGCGCCCCGATCCCCCCCAAAACGAAGCCGCTTCCGCGCAAGGCCGATTGGGGAGCCCAAAGGAATCTCTTTCGGCTTCCAGTTTATCCAGATCGGCAATTTCCGGCTCGGGGCTGCAGACGACGAGCACCTCTCAGTTTCGCACGGGTGGCCGCATTTGGAGGTTCCCCCCCTTGTGCCCCTTGTGAACACTGAGGCATGTCATGCCCCGGCTCGGTTTCATGTGCAGGCATGACGGCATGGCAGCACCAGAATGATTTGGCCCCAAGATTGAGCAAGAGAGCGCTTCTACCCAACTGGAGGCACTTGAATGGCCCTCCTCAAGCGACGCAGAGACGCAGCCCCAAACGCTCTTGTCAAACCCTCGGAGAACTTCAAAACCTGACAAACGCCCCTGAACCTCAAGACCCAAGGCACGTCTCAGGGAAGACCATCGAGATATTCAAGTTCGATGGCTACCTGGACTCGAACCGGCACGACCCTCGAGCCGACTGGGAGTATCCATTTTGCCTCTGAAACGCCTCGAAAGGAAAACCTGAGGCCCTTTGTAGACCCTTCCTGACATCCTGAAGCAGATGCAGGCGAAACTCTCGACCGTCAGCCCTGAAGAACCCCCCTCCCCCCCCCCAAAAAAAAGGACCCTTTGAGGCCTGAACCCGAAACCCACAAGGATTACGGGACATATGACCGACGTGAAGGGCCTCCGGCTGCCATCAGCTTTGGAGACCGGCCACCTGGAAGCACTGGTAGGGTTTTGGGGTTTCGGGTTTTTAGGGTTTAGGCTGGTTTTTAGGGGGTGCAGGGTCATTCCAACATCAAGTAGTTAAGCATGAAGGACTCAAATGGCCACTGATTCATTTGGGTACGTTCTGCGTGTCTGCGACGGCTGTTCCGAGGGCTTGCCATGAGGTGTCGTTGTTTCAAGACCGTCTTCGCTTTCACTCCCGCGGGCTTCAGAGGGTTAACCGACAAGTGGGCTCGCATGCCGCGAGTACAAAGGAGCGCCCACTTCCTCAAGGAAAAAGGCTGCGAAGGATGTCAGTACGGGCGCCTGCCCTAGGCTGGGTGATTGAGAAGCCAAACTTTTCGCTCCCAACTGAGACCCTTTGGGGAATACCCTTGGTGAGGCAAGCCTAGGATGTCCCGCACCTTCACGCCCGTTTCACAAGTTCAAAAGACAGCTAGTGCATGTCTGTCCGTTCTCTACTCATCAGCCTTTTCATGGGTCTTCCTCACCAGTGGACTAATGCGTAGCCTCTGCTGCCTTTGGCAGCATGCCTGCAGATGCCTGCAGTGCTGCAGTTGTTCTGCCTGAACCGCGGGGCATCTTTCCGCAGCTGCAGCCTGCTCGTTCCTGCTCGTCTCGCTCTCGGCCTCTTCGTCCCGCGGGTTCTCCTTGGGCGTCATATGCTTCTCAGGTCCTGCGGTGCCGCCTGTTGTTCTCGCCTGCAGATCGGTCTATAGATGGCCACATGGTCCCGCAACTGCGTCCAAAAACCGAATGAGACCTCTTGGCCACACGTGGAATCCATCCTTGTGTGCGTATCCGCTGTTGAAAGCTGCATCCTTCAAATGTGTTGCGCTGTGCTTGTAATGTTGTTGGGAGTCGTGGATGTTGCTATCGTTGGGGAATGCGTTGGCCAATGTGCTGGTCGCACGAAGTTCTTTTTTTCCGTGGAATGGCCAATGGATGCCGCGGCACGGATGTCGCTAGCAACATGGGTGGTTGTGCCAAAGGAAGCTCAAAGACTCTGAAAGATAACCAACATCTCTCTTCCTTCGGGCTTTGGGAGCACCCTGGAGTCCTGGGGACACTGCTGAGGGGCCCCTGCGAAAGATCAGGGGATGTGTGGTTCTAAAACAGTGGGCCAGACGTCTTGTAAGGGCTTGAGATGTTCGAGTTTTCGCAGCAGCAGTAACACAGTTCGATATGCTTCGAAGGTTCCTGCAGCTGGGCAAGTTCCGCCTGGGAGATGTCGATGGCGTCCACTTCATCATCACTCATCCAACACATCGTATAGGGATCCAAGTGTACTCGCCCGAGGGCCTCTGGCCACACACGGGCACACACTTCACTCACTTGATAGAGCACCGGAAACCGGCCGATTGGACCTGCAAGGACATTGGCGAAATGGTCTTTGGGCCCTGCAAGCCACATGCTGCACGCTGGGGAGATCGCTTCATTCAGCTTGGGGATTGGCGCTTGGCGGCCATCGATGAGAACCACTTCAGCATCTCGCACAGGAGCGGCAAGTCGGCCCAGATCTTCCGCAGCGACGGCACGCTGCACCCCGGACCTCGCTGGGACTGGGGCTCATGGGACAGGCCGATCGGATTTCCAGGTGGCATTGCCTTTGGGGATCGGTTCATCCAGCTCGGGAACTGGCGCGTAGCAGCCGTGCACGACCATGTGCTCAGCATCTCTGCCAAGGGCGGGAAGACCGCGCAAATCTTCGGCCACATAGCTACCGGTTGGTTGAAGTATGATTGGACTTCAAAGGCTGGACCCATGGACGACTTCAGTGCCTGGGCCCTTCCTACGGGGACTCCAGCAGGTGTCACCTTCGGGGATCGCTTCCTACAGCTCGGCAACTTCCGGATTGGGGCGGATGGTGTTTACAATCATTTGATTTTGGCACATGGTGCTCACACGCTCCAATACTACACATCGGCCGGTTCTGTGAGGACGGAGAATTGGTATGGCTCCCATATCAGCCATCGGTATCCGCAGTGGCATTGTGGCGACATCCAGACGGTCATCGGTGCGTGCCCTGGAATCATCGCCGGCAACTTGGCTTCAGAGCGCTCTAGAGGATGTCCCGAATCCCTGAAGCCACAAAGGCTTTGCCAAAAGTGCTGTGCCGGTTTTGGCATCTCAGGTCAGGATTTCCTGCAACTGGGAGATTGGCGCCTGGGGGCTATGGACAACAACCACTTCTCCATTGCACACATCTCAGGAGGGGTGTCTCAAATCTACTACGCCCCCGAGGGAAAGGCCCTTGCCGGATGGACGTCAGGGCTGACTTGAGAAGCATTTGTTCACCAAGCCCTACACACGCATGATATGCAACACACACACACACACACATGGTCACATGTTTCTTCTCTCAGAGCGCTCCGCCGCCCCTGAATGTCAGCTCAGGAAGACGTCGACCTGGGGAGCCTGGGGCCGCGAGACCAAGAAGACCAACCTGATCATTGGCGATCGGTTTATTCAGTTTGGCCAATTTCGGGTGGGTGAGGTGGATGCCACCCACTTCTCCGTCTCCCACAGCAACGGCTATACTATGCAGATCTTCCGCAGCGACGGCACCTTGCATCCCGGCCCCCGCCGCGACTTTGGCTTGTGGGGTCGCGATGCGAGCACACCTTCGGGTGTGACCTTTGGCGATCGCTTTGTGCAAATCGGCCACTTCCGGATCGGCGACATCGATTCAAGCCACCTCTCTGTGGCTCACGTGGATGCTTGGGTTGGATGGCAGCTGCCTTGTGAAGCTTTGGGTTGCGTATGAAGCCCTAGGTAGCGAATCCGGCCTTTCGATGAGTTTTGGGCTGTGTGTTGCTGTGCATTGAGCAGAACACCCCAGGATGGTCAGACGGTGCAGATCTTCCACAAGGACAGCTGGACCCTAAACCCTAAACCCTAAACCCTAAACCCTAAACCCTAAACCCTAAACCCTAAACCCCAAACCCTAAACCCTAAACCCTAAACCCTAAACCCTAAACCCCAAACCCCAAACCACAAGGACAGCTGGACGAATCATGGGCCGGGGCGCACGGATTGGACGACCTTCGGCCGGTCGTTGTCACAGTGCAGGATCATGTAACATATACTACTGTTCCAATTGCTTAAGAACCCCCCAAAAACACAAAATGTTATTCCTAAATAAGGGTAATATAGAGCTTGTTTTGCTTTTTGGGGGTTCTTAAGCGGATAGTAGTATGCGGTAGCTCCGGAAGCTGCTTTCAATGACGTCAGATTGGACGTCTTGGATCATTTTGATTCTTTTCATTGTTTGACTGAAAGTCACCACGCGCTTTAAACCGACTTGGCCCCTGCCAATGAAACGCATTTCTGCAACTTGAGAAGTGGTTTGGGACTGCAGGCAATGGGAGCTCCTCTCGTGACAGCACATGCCTGCCCCCTGGCCGGACATGAAGAATCTGAGCTGAAATGCCTTGACCTCTCCCTTGCTTGGGCTTAGAGCAGCGGTGAAACCACAATCGCAGCTGTGATCCATGGCATGATGCATGTTTCTTAGAAGAGTTACCGTTTTATAGGGGCCTTTTCCCAGCCGGTGCAGCGGCCGACAGGTTTCCAGTAAGCGCACCATTCGCTGAGTACTTTCGAGAGTATCAAGAGCTTAAAAATGAGAGCCATGGCCTGGCGCCTTGCTGCCATCGCCCTCCTGGGACCAAAAAGCCTTGTCGCGGAGGATACGTTTGGGTTTCAACCGAAGTGCAACAAACCCGAAACCCTAAACCCTAAACCCTAAACCCTAAACCCTAAACCCTAAAGCCATTCATTCGTCTCTACTTAGACCAGGCCTTGGATGAAAGCTGTGCTGGTGCGACGAACTTGGTGCAGTTGGGCTCCACTTTGCAGAGAAGAGATCTGGCTTCGTACTGGTACTTGGAGCTTCATTCGCTTGCCTTTGTTGTTGTGTTCATGTGTTTCCGCATCCGAACTGCTTAAAAGATGCTTGCTGTGTCTTGCGGTGTCTAGTTCTTTGTGCCTAGCCAGCATTGTTGCAAACCGTTGCGTTCCAACTTGATTTGGCTGTTCCGTGTTTCGTTCTAGTCAGAACCGAAGCAATGACGGTTCATGTATGGCTGTGCTGAGGATGTAATTGAGAGTCAAGATCTCTTCATGGGCCTGTCCTCTAACTGGGTGCTCCAGTCTCTCCTTGTTGGTACATGTGCGGTACTGTTTCGGATGCAAACGTACCAGGCCTTCGTCGGTTCTGTGTGCAGACCAGCTGTAGTGCTCCCTTGAATCCCGGTGGCTAGGTAAAGGAACGACGGGGTTGGTGTGTGCGAGAAATGTTCTTGCAACAGTGCTGCGAAGGTACCCATCCAGAGGCGTTGATGACAACCGCTCGGGCTGGTCGTCTGCCGAGGGGCCCTTTCCCCTGAAGCCACCGAAGTGGCAATTCGAGGTTGCACACATCAACTTCCATCAGACGCCATGCATTGATGACCAGCTGAACGTGCTTGCGCGTTGAATGGTACATGTTGCCTTCAACCTCGATAGCTGATAAGAACCGCCTATATCATTTTCGGGAATCTTGTTAAACATCTACGCAGTACAGGAAGCTGTGCACCAGGTGCATGTGGAATGCACACCAGAGCCTCGGAACGTCTTGTCGACGACAGGCTCGAACAAGGACACACACCGCAGCGAACCCAGGAAAAGTGCGGAGTGTCCCAGCTTTTCAGTTAGCTTTAGATTGACCCTATCTTTGACATGGTAGCGGAGCTGCCGTTCCAGGAACCAGAGGCAGCGATGATGCTACACATAGCAGGAGTAGGAATCGTCCTCATAGCCATGATGGCTTCTCTCGTCTGTGGGATGATACAAATGTGGAAACAGGAAAAGAACGTCGAAGTCCGAGAGTTCTTCGAGTACCTCCCCACAGTCCGGATAGCAACAAGAGCAGGAAGAAGGTACCACAAACCAGGTTGTGGTCACATCAGGAACCTGACGGTTGCTGGTGGAAGAGTGAGGGACTTTGCCCCTTGCTTCAATTGCTTCCCTGAACGATACACGATTCAGGAAGTGAAGACGAGGAACATGAGATGCTACGGAATGGCAGCAGGCATAGTGCTGCTGGTTGGTTTTGCCCTGGGGAGCCTCGCCACTTTGTGCGGGATGAGCATGACTCCAGGAAGATATGGCTTCGAAGAGAATCCGTGGCAGGCCCTTGGACCCGGAAGAGCCAAGCATGAACTTGCCCTTGGAGATGACAGATCCTCCAAGGAAGAAAGACGTGGGAGAAAGGTGATTGCCGAGATTGACGAGAGTGAGTTGATGGTTGTGTGGACGAGCCTCCCAGGAAAGCCCAATACGCATTCTCAGAAGAACTACGACAAGTACTCCGTGAACCAGGACTTCATGAATGCCTACACGATTAGGAGCATCGACATGTACATGAGTGAAGAAAATGAGAGCCTTGAGTCCGGCTACGCTCCTAGGCGCCTAGTAGAAGGAAAGTTTCACAATGTAGAAAAGATCCCTTTCAAGGAACAGTTCGAACAGCTAGAAAAGAAGTTTCACGACGTCGTGCACAGCTTAGTGTTTGAAGGAATTCATCTCGTAGTTTTCGCAGGAACACCTCTAGGAATGATTACTTGGATCATCCTATCGTACTTCTCACGATTGTTCTTTACAGCAGTACAGAAAAGGACGAAGAGAGCGAAAGAGCCCAAAAGGAAAAGCATGAGAAGAAGAGCAGAAGTGAGGAGACAGCACAAGACAATGTTTCTTGTTGTGCTTGTGTACAGCAACTTGGAAGCAGCCAAAGGAATGGAAGATGCACTACAGAGACTTGCAGAAATCAACCAGCAAACGCTTCAAGGAATACAAACCTTAGCAGAAGAGATGAGGAGCAGTGCAGCAGCCGGCACAGCCCGAGAGCAAAGCATCACAGCAAGCTTCAGCAATACACTGCAGGCAATTCAGCAGCAGAGTGCAGAGGCACAGCACACTTTGCTTCAAGCACAGGAAACAGCAGTGACAACTTTCGAGGAGATCGGAAGCAGCCTAGAGAGAGCAGTGAAAGGAAGAAAGCCAGGTGACGTTGAGCTTCACAAACTCATCAAGCCTCCAGAAGTATTTTCTCCAGGAACTTGGCAAGAAGAAAAGAATGGTTTCATGGAGTTCAAGCAACGACTTCGAGTTTGGCTTGGCGCTATGGATGAAGATCTTGTGGAAACCATGGACCTCGTGGAGAACGACCTAAGGAAGAATGAAGTGCTGGACATGAAAGATATGACTGATGAGGCCAAAACGCAAAGCAGGAAGTTGTATAGCATTTTAGCGTCTTACACAAAAGGCAGACCGTATCGTGTGGTTCGCCATACGACAGAAGAGAACGGTATGGAAGCCTATAGGATGCTGTTGTTAGAATACCAGCCTGTGAATAGAGCAAGATCGCTGGAACTTTTCCACAACATCATGAATTTCCGTTTTGCCAAGGACAAAGGCATTGCAGAGAACATCCTCGAATATGAGGAACGCATTGAGCAGTACGAGAAGTCCACTGGAGAAAAGGTGCAGGAAAACTTGAAGGTTAGTACATTGATTCAAGGAATGAAGCCTGAAGTAAAGAGACATTTGTTGCTCAACCTAGATGAGAAGACGAAGTACCCGGCACTTAGGCAGTATCTTGTGAACTATGAGTCAACTGAGAAGTGGACCAATTCGCTTACGCAGTCCCAAGGAACACCCTATAGGACCACTACTGACCTAATCGACAAGGGAGAAGATCATCAGGGTGTTGCAGCCATGGATGTGTCTCAGGCTTGGAAAGGCAAAGGTAGAGATTGGTACGGGTACAAAGGTAAAGGAAAGAAAGGTGGTAAGGATTCAGGCAAGGATTCAGGCAAAGGTGGTTTCAAAGGTCGAGGCAAAGGAAAAGGTAGAGGCAAAGGCAGAGGTGGAAACTGGAAAGGCCGAGGTAGAGGCTTTAGAGGTTTCAAAGGCAGAGGAAAAGGCTACAAAGGGTTCAAAGGTAGCTACAAAGGTAAAGGCAAAGGAAAGGCCCAAGCAGCTACAGGAGTTTGCCATTACTGCCAGAAGTATGGACACTTTGAGGCCCAGTGTAGGAAGAAACAGAGAGACATGGGGTACACGGCTAGGAATGTAGAAATGCAGGAAACTCAGAGTGAAGTCCCAAGTAGAGGAACAGCCTCAACCCAAGCTCCAACATCGAGAACAGCGACAACATCAGCCAGTTCATCAGGTCAAGGAACCCAGAAGCCGATCATCAGGATGGTAACAATGCACCACATCGGTGATCCACCGACCAGCTTTCCTGAGGAGTTCGAGCTGAGCGAAGACTCTGAGGAACTTGAAATTGATTACTTCGGGAGAGTTTTGATGGTTTCGGCTAGTTCAGGAAAGTCAGAGCAGGAATTTCAGATTGGAAGTGAGAGTGATGAAGAGAGTGAAGACATAGAGAAGGACCCCTTGTACTGTTGGTACACCTCAGAACCAGAGAACTTTGTTAGGACAGTGAGAGAGAGCCCAGGTGCAAAGGAAATTGAGGTTGTGCTTGACTCAGGCGCAGATATCTCATTAGCCCCTATGTGGATGCGAAATTTCGGTAGGAAGGTCCCGGACCGACGCAGGATTGAACTCCGAGACGCTCAAGGAACTAGGATAAAAGTACAGGACCAGCGGGTTATTGAGGTTGAGTTTGAGGATGTTGGTGGAAACTGTGTGAAGGTTGAGGAAGTCTTCTTGATTTCATCAGTTGTTCACCCTCTCTTAGCTGTAGGAAAATTGTTGAAGAAAGGTTGGGAATTTCGGAACGGTAGTGAGACAGGAACTTTCTTGGTTGAAGGAAACACTTCCATAGCAGTAGCGTACAACAACAATTCCCTCACCGCTAAAGCTTTTGTCAGGACAGTCTCAACATCCCAAACAACAGGAGTCCCTACGCCAATCTATCTCTGTGAAACGCTTAGGAACCTCGTAGCTGAAGGTCGAATTGGATGGACAAGTGTGACCGAGCCCTATGTAGTCCACTACAGCCCAAAGAGCTCAGAGCATGTTGACCCAGCTATGATGTATCCTCAAGGAAAACATCCTTTCAGAGCTGTTTTGGTTAGAGACACCGAAGGCTGGCAGCTCTTGCACTACAACGAAAGGTATGAAGAGCTAGAAGAACCTTTTGGCCACATCTATGATGAGAGCCAGAACTTTGAGGTATTGACCTTGATCTCGTCCAAGGCATTTCCTCCTTACCTCATAGGAACACCCAAGAAAGCGGAAGACAGACGTACATTTGAAGAGTACACTGATGACAAGTGGTCTCTTAGCAAGGATGGAACTGAACTGATCAGGTACCACCACACGCCCAGGAAGACACGTTTTCATCCGCTCGACTTGAAGGACATTCCCGTAGAGCGTGAGAACCTCCAGAACGAGAGATCCACCTACGGAGAGGACCCAGTGAACCATGAGTTCTTTGAGGACAAGATGCCATGGATTGCAGATGAGTATGACGAGTTCTCATCGCCTTTCGGAGTGAGATCATGGACAGGACTGTCTAAGTTCAGGTTGGTCTACCCAGTAGATGGTTCAAAGGCCCAACAACAGGAACAAAGGCTCAAAACAGTCCCGGAGAATGAAAGCATGGAGATTGACGAACAGGAACCACAGGCCCCTGCACACAGGTATGAACTTCATGGAGAACTTACGTTCATTTATGATGGTCATGAGTACAACCAGCAGAACAGCCTGAAGATCCTCAAGGAATTGTGTACAGAACTTGGAGTGTCTAAGAATGGCTCAAAACAGGACCTCCTTAGAAGGCTCAGTAGGAAGATCATGGAAGATGAGAGACGGTTAGGACTCAACACTGCTCAGAAGAAGTACCAGGAATATGCCATTCCACAACCGCTCAAGGACCAAGTCATGCCCAAACCTGAAGAAGTTGAGGTACACAATTTGACACATTTACCGTATGCCACTTGGTGTCCAGTATGCGTTGCGTGCAAAGGAAAAGAGTCGCCACATCCAACTCAAAGCCCTGAGCAGGAACGATCGTCTAGACCCACATTGTGTATGGATTTCTGTTTTACAGGAACAAGTCATGATGAAGCCCCGACGGCAGTCAGCTTGGTTTGCATTGACTCTTGGAGTAGGAGCATTGCTTGCATTCCAACTGCAACCAAAGGAAAAGGTTTGATCGAGCACATTGGCGAAGGCGTTACGTACATGAGCACTCAACTTCAGTACCAGTCTATCAATTTGAAGGCAGACAATGAAGGAACCATGAAGAAGCTCAAGCAGATCATCCTGAAACAAAGGTCAGCTCTAGGACTAGGAACAACCCTTCAAGATGCAGTTTCAGGCCAGAAGGAAACCAATGGCATGGCAGAGCGTGCAATTCAAACTGTGCGTAGGCAAGCCCTCACGTTGATTCAAGGTTTGCAGGAACAGGCAAAGGTGTTGATAGCACATACTCACCCCTTGTTCAGTTGGGCATTCAGGCATGCAGCTTGGATTCTGAATAGGTACCACAGACACAGTGCTACTGGTATGACACCTTATGAGTTTGTTGCAGGAAGACCTTATGAAGGAACACTTTGCCAGTTTGGTGAGAGTTTGATGGTCTTGGCGAACAGGACTGGCGTCAATGTCAAGAAAGGTGACCCTCAATGGCTGAGAGGAGTTTTCTTAGGAAAGACTGACAACAACCTCTTCATTACGTGGCACATGGATGGCATCAAGACCAGTAGATCTGTGAAGAGATGCCCCCATCATTTTGACCTGGAAGCACTAACTAGTGTAGGAATCCACACTTGGGAAGTGAAGCACACGACGCTCACAACTCGCGTAGTTCCTAGGAAGAACCTACCAGGCCCCTCAGGAACACCAGCGCCTGTGACAGTGGTGGAGCCTCTAGGAGATCAACATGGCATTGGAGCCATTACTCCTGGAATACAGACACCTGTCATCGCAGGCGGGGCGAGTACACCAAAACCGTTAGGAACAGTCACCCCAAGAAACACGAACCTTCATGCAATGGCAAAGAAGGCAAAGGAACAAGAACAACTGCAAGCAGAACCTGCAGCACCTGAGTGGATAGACCCAGGACCTGATGAGGCAGGCAGTGATGCAACGCCTACAAGTCAGCTGAGTCATCTGCAAAACAGAGGACCAGAATCTGATGAAGCAGGTAGTGACAGCATGAGCACTGACCAAGAGAAGCAAGAGAGTCAAGGTAGTGAACTTTTGTTGCCTAGAGCACCGGCAGCAGTCAGAAGCATGAGTATGAAGACGTAGGAACTTCGTCCAAAATCCCAAGGACCGACGAGTCGCCGAAGAGGAAATTTCCACCGTTTAACGCAGGACGCGTGTTTGAGCACAACGACGAACCTCTCCCTGAGCCAGGACTTGACGACATCTGTTGGGAGGACACATACTCAGATATAGGAGATGAAGAAGAAGAAGACGAAGAGGAGAGAGAGAGAGTTTTCAACGATGAGGACGCAGGACCACCAGAGCTTTCAGATGAAGAGCTCAAGACCAAGGACAGAGAGGCCATGATCACCGAGATGGAGAGACTTTCAGGAATGCAGGCACTGGTTAGGAAACCGCTTGAGGAACTTGGCTGGCGCAAGAGAGACGATGGAGAGAATGAGAGAGAAGAGAGTGAACAGGAACCCATAAAATGGCTCACCACCAAATTCGTGTTCGATTGGCGGTTCAGGTCAGGGTCTTGGAAAAGACGGGCTAGGCTAGTGGCTCGTGAATTTAAAGGAACTGAACACAGAAGCGATGTGTTCTCACCAGCCACGTCAGCAAGCCTCACAAGGTTAGTCCCCGTGATTGCTCTTCAGGAAGAGTTTTCAGTCTACAGCATTGACGTCAAAGATGCGTTTTTGCAAGTACCCCAAAGGACTAGAACGGCGTGTGAATTCCCGAAGGAATATGTGGAGCTGTTTCAGGACACTGATCCCTCTTGTCTTCAGGAAGGACTACTCTTGCTCCGAGTGTTGCCAGGACAGAGAGACGCAGCTTTGCTTTGGTCGGATCATTTTAGTGATTCGCTTAAGGAACAAGACTTTGAGAGAAGTGTAGCTTGTCCAACTCTGTTTCGAGACTCACGGAAAAGCATTCTTGTGGTTCATGTTGATGACATTCAAGCAGCAGGAAAGAGTCATCATGTCGACCCTGTACTAAAGAGTCTAGGACGAGTGTACGAGCTGAAGATTGAAGGACCGTTTCTTACCGCGCAGGAACTTGCTATTGGCGAGTCGCTTCAGACGGTGAGATTTCTCAAAAGAAAGTACTCGTATCACAATCATGAACTTCACATTCACAGTGACCCAAAGTATCTTGGAAAACTTCGTGAAGAACTCAAGTTGACAGGAAAGGCATCAAAGCCGACGCCGTGCACACAGGAGAGCCAGGCAGTAGACAACACAAACCCTCTTGACCAGGAACAAGCAGCTTCGTTTAGGAAGTGTGTAGGAATCCTCCTATATGTTTGTCAGGACAGGCCGGATCTGCAGTTCGCAGTAAGAGGTTTAGCGTCCAAGATGTCATTGCCAACATTTGCAGCTAAGAAGCAGTTGATTCATGTTGTGCAGTACATGACAAAGACAGATGGTTACCATTGCACGTATAGGAAAACACCTCGAGGAATGTCAAACCTCAACGAGAGCATTCGCAACGGAACCTATGACTTTTCCCAAGTCAAACCCAAGGAACATCACTTGTTGGAGGTATACTCCGATTCAGATTGGGCAGGACAGAAAGACAGTCGTCGCAGCACAAGTTCAGGAACTGTGTTTCTGGATTCTCAACTGATCTATGCATTCTCTAGGACCCAAAGGAGTATTTCTCTGTCTTCTGGAGAGGCAGAATATTACGCCGCAGCTAGTTCAGCTAGTGACTCTTTGTTGCTCAAGGAAGCGATAGAATTCCTCACCTGTAGGAAGTGCGTAGTGCATTTGCATCTAGATTCTTCCGCTGCTCGTGGTATCATTACCAGGCAGGGAGTAGGAAGAGTGAAACATTTGCAGATTAGGACCCTCTTTCTCCAGGACCTCCACAAACAAGGAATTCTTAGTGTCCACCCGGTAGGTACCAGGGATAACACTGCTGATATAGGAACTAAGCCGCTTTCAGGAAAACGCATTAAGTTGTTGATGCATTGGCTAGGCTTCAAGGACGAACAAAACCAACCAGTAGGAATTGAAGAGCTTCAAGAACATCGACAGCAGGAACAAGCTAAGGCCACAGTCAAGAGAATCAAGTCCAAAGGAAACTTCGCATTTGCAGCTTTGTTTTTCTCTTTGCTTTCAGGAAGTTTGGAAGGTTGCTCAAAGGTTGAAGTAGCTTCAGGAACATGTCTTTTGCAGTCGTGCAGTACATGTGTAGGAACTGTGCAGGAACATGTCGGCATGTGCAGTGACACGAGTGCATGTGCATTAGGATTGCAGGAACAGCTTGGGGTAGGAAACATTTGCAGCTCGATGCCTCGAGTGAAGGACCTCTGTTTTAGGAACCTTGAAAAGGAAGAGACAGTAGCTGTAGAGAAGGAAGTAGCAGCTATGGAACCGAGTGCCTCCGAGAAGGAACGTTGGTTCAGAGAGCTCACCTCTCAGTTGAACCAGTTGAAAGAAGCCCAAGGAACCACGAACGTGTTGCTCAGAGAACAGCGTCGCGAACAGGCAAGCCTCAAGGAACAGATTGAGGACCAACACCTGCGAGATGTGGAGTTGCTCAGGCACTTGAAGGAAAGGATAGAAGCTTTGGAGACCAAGATCGCCGAGTACGAGAAGGAAGAAGAAGAGATCAAAGGAATGATTTGGTGGAAGCTTCAAGAAGAAGAAAGAGGAGCAGAGATGGAAAGAGAGCTACGAAGAACAGGACATGGTCGAGGAGAAGAAGGAAGTAAAGAAGAAGAAGAAGAAGGATCGAGTTCTATCACACCAAGATCTTCGTCGGCGTCTACTACATCAACGCAGGAGGAAAAGAGGAAGGAAAAGGAGAGGAAAGAGAAGATCAGGAAAGTGAATGAGGAGCTGAGGAAAAGAGAAGAAGAGGAGAAGGAAAAGGAAAAAGGTTTTGCGTACCCCTACGACGACACCGAGTACAAGATCTACGTGGAGAATGGCAAGGTGTACAAGCAGCACAGGATCACGGGCGAGAAGGTCGAAGTTGGCGTCGACTACGTCTACAAGTACCAGAAAGGAAAGGAAGGAAAAGGAAAAGGACCAGGAAAAGGAAGCACCAAGAACACAGCCACAGGAGCGAGCAGCAGCTCTGACAAGCAGGCAAGCGCAGCAGTCGCTGAAGCAGCAGGAGTTACACCACAGGAAGAGGGAGCCACACAGGAAGCAGAGAAGCAGGCAGAGAAGGATGAGAAGAAGTGGCAGAAGGAACGCGAAAGGCGAGAAAGAATCAGGAAGAGGAAAGCCGAGGAGAAAGCCAGGAAGGAGAAGGAAGAAGCAGAAGAGGAAAGGAAAAGACAGGAAGCCACAGCAGAAGAGGAAAGGAAGAAGCAGGAAGCAGCAGCAAAAGAAGGAAGGAAGAAGCAGGAAGCCGCAGCAGAAGAGGAAAGGAAGAAAAGGCAGGCAGCAGCAGCAGCAGAGGAAAAGGACAGGAAGAGACGAGAGGCAGCAGCAGCGGCAGAAGCAGAAAGGAAGAGACGAGAGGCAGCAGCAGCAGAAGCAGAGAGGAAGAAGCAAGAGCCAGCAACAAGAGAAGGAAAGGAAGATGAAAATGAAAGTTTGAGGATTGAGATGGCCCAGCTTCGTGAGTTGGTCAGAGGAATGAAGGAACAGCAAGCTTCAGACAAAAGGAAGATCGTCTCGCTTCAGGAAGAGCTCAAGAAGGCCACAGACAGTGAAGGAAGCACAGGAGAAGGAAAGAAGAAGGACAAGGCGATTGGCCCACAGGATCGAAGCCAATTCAGAGTTGGAGGAAGTGAAGGAGCTCAGGAACTGTATGCGATCTTTCCTTACGAAGGATCAGATTTCCAGTGGAAATGGGTGCAGGCCACAAAGGCATGGCTCTACTACGACGTGAACCAGAACTTGTGGATCAAGGACAGCGAAGATGAAGATGGAGGAAGGATCTGCAAGGAACAGGAGAAGCAAGTGAAAGGATGAAGGAAGGAAAAGAAGCGAAGGAGAAGAGAAGCAAGGAAAAGCAGAGGAAGGATCAGCAGCGCTCAGTCGAGCAGTGAGGAGTGAGTTTCAAGATGAGAAGGAAGCCAGAACAAAGGATGGAGTATCCGTTCTACTGGCAACTTTCAGGAACTTTGTTTTCGCTTTTGTTGACTAAAGGAAAATGATCCGAGTAATCAACTTAGCCCACGACAGTCGAAGCTAGCTTAGTCTAGGAACGACTTTCACCAGCTTCGAAGGCGGGGTGTTAAACATCTACGCAGTACAGGAAGCTGTGCACCAGGTGCATGTGGAATGCACACCAGAGCCTCGGAACGTCTTGTCGACGACAGGCTCGAACAAGGACACACACCGCAGCGAACCCAGGAAAAGTGCGGAGTGTCCCAGCTTTTCAGTTAGCTTTAGATTGACCCTATCTTTGACAAATCTACCTTACGGAAAACACCGTTTTGGAATCATCAGGGTGTTCTTCACAACGTTACGTAGTGCAGCTCTCCATCCATGGAAGGTGTATACCGGCAGCGACCAGGGAATGATCTTCTCTTTTACGAAGGCCGGGTGGAAGCGTTGGGAGGTGGCAACCGGAGCGTCCAACTGCCAAAACCCAACCATTCTGGAGGGCGTGCTCTACACCTCTTGTGCAAATGGAGTGGTCCTGGCTCTGACCATGGATGAAGGGAAGGAAGTTTGGTCTCGCAAGCTCACGGACAGCCTGCCTACTGACACGTATACTGTGAGCGCCACCGCGAGCTACGTTGTGGTACCCTATGGTGAACCTCTGCTTACCTCTCAAAGGCTTTTTCTTTCTCTGAAGGCAGATCTCGTACCCCACGATGTGGGGGTTTCCGACATTCGGGGGGGGGGTACCTTATTGGGCTCCTTTCCTTTTTGTAAGGGCATCCTACTCTTTGGGGGTCTATATGAGGGGTCCTGTCTTTTTCTTTTTTACATATATATATATATCTTAAATTATATTATTATTATTATTATTATTATTATTATTATTATTATTATTATTATTATTATCATGATTATTATTATCATTATTATTATTATCATTATTATTATGATCATTATTATTATTATTATCATTACTATTATTATATTTATTTTTGTTGGTAAACCCCCACATCTCTTGAGCAGCTTCAGGACATGGGGCACATGACGGGCGGAGCGAATGGCCTGGCTCTGCTCGAGCGCGCAAGTGGCGACGTCCGGTGGGGCCTTTAGAGCAGCCTAAGTTATAGGGGCCTAAGTTGAGTAGGGGCCTAAACTATAGGGGCCTTAATTGTAGGGGCCTAAATTAGGGGACCTAAATTAGGGGGGCCTAAATGAGGGGCCTAAAATATAGGGGCTAAACAATCCAGATCTCTGGGATGTCTTGCAGTTCCGGTCGCGGCAAGGGTTAGGTTTCCTTCGAGATCGTGTGTGTGATTGCCTGTTATTGTTTAGTTGCTACTATTTCGACTGCTTCTTTTCCCTGCTTTCCCTTTGTTCCTCCTAATGGGTTTTTCGGTTTGGGGATTTTCGGTTCGAAGGGGCCCTTGCGCCTTCAGGTGGACCTACAACATCTCCGCGCACTCCCCAGGCTCCTTGTGGGGGCGCAACCAGGGTCCTGAACCCCTGCACCGTAAACCCTAGATGAAACCTAAACCCTGAACCCTATGCCCAAAGCTGTTTTTTTTTGCCGGAGGCGCCCACACCATCAACATGGCGCCATGTCTTTTTGAGGAGAGTCCCGGGCCCTTGAAGGGTTTCGGGGCCTCTGGGGGCTTTTCTGCCGCAATTGCCAGAGAAGGTCTCCTACTTTGTGTCGTAACAGCAATGCTGACTGGCAAGTGGCCGTGCAGTTTGTTTACAAATAGTGGTGAAGGAAAAAGGGTCCGCAATCGCTATGGAAAGGTGCTCCTGTTTTCGTGACACTGTTGGACACGTTAGCAAATAGCTTATGGTAGCCTGTGGTTGCCCTGGCAACCTAGGCGCTAAAAGGCCGCACCCCGAACATTTTTTTGAGCCCTGAGCAGCATCACACTTTTTCAGTCTCGTCATCGTGCTCGTTGCGCCATCAATAGCCGTTCTGTTGTTACCATAACCTGCATGGTAGTACGTTACACTGTGGCATTCTTAACTCGGATCCGAAGCCTGAAACATTTTTATTTCCCAAGATGCTTTCATGACGGATTTGTGTGTTCTCGCCGAAGGATTCTATCGTCACCAGCGACACCAGTGGTGGCATCTACCGATTGAGTGTGGAGGAAGCCGGCTGCATTGAATTTGCAGGGTCTGGTTTTCCGGCAGTAGAGTGAGGGGAGGGGTGTGGCTGCGCACTGCCGGATTCTGGTGGATGGAGCCATTCCAGACAACTGGCTTTGCGACGCCCCCACTGCTGTGCGTGCTTCAGTTGCCAATGCCCGGGTGATGACAGTTGCAGATCTCAAGTCCTCAACCCCCCCCCCCTCCCCCCCCCTCCCCCCGCCCCCTGAAGCCCAGAACAAAGCCCCTATACAGGCCTAACCTATGGAAAACCCTAAACCCTTAACCCTTAACCCTAAACCCTAAACCCTAAACCCTAAACCCCAAAACCCTAAACCCTAAACCCTGAGAAGCTGGATCCCTCGAATCCCTTTCAATGCAGAGATCCTCGCGCAGGATGGCTCGGAGCTCTGGCGGAGTCCTCCAGAGAACGCCGGCACCTTCACCCTCGGCAGCTCGGAGCCGTTTTGAAAACCGTTTGGAACTGTCTGGAACCCATTGGAATCCTTTGGAAGCATAAATTTTGGAGCCCTTGGAATCCTTTGGAAACCTCTCGTGGAACACTTTGAGGTTAGCTAGGGGTCAAGGTTCTTATGGTTCTGTTGTGCGTTTTTGATTTCAGGTCTTCTTCTCGAGTGTGTGTGGGGACCTCTACAAGGCTTCATGGGGTTCTGGGGGGTCCCCTCTTTAAGTGGGAACAAGGGCAGCACACCGTAACGAAAGCAGCAGCTCACTGCCGCGACATGCGCAACAGCCTGACTCCCCCGTTTGCTGCCAGCTTTGGGAGCGGCAGCGGGCGAAAGGCACACGAAGTTCCCAGGCAACAGGGTTCGGAGGCCGAGTCGAAACTTCCTAAGTTGACTGGAATGCCAAGGAGGTGTGGCCTGTGGAGAAGGCCTGGTCTTCAATGGGTTCTCAAAGGAAGACGGCTCTGGCGGTCTTCAAGCACTCAACCTCAGCTCCGGGGAGCGCCTCTGGGCTAAGAGCTTCCCACAAGAGATCCACAACGCGCCCGCCGTGGGCAGGGTGCTTCTCAGGCTGAAAACTGGTTCCTTCTAGGTCGTGCTCAGGGTGTTTGTTTGAGTTCGTTTAAGTTCTAGGCGATTAGAGATCGGGGTCAGGGTCTTTTTTTGGGCCTGGGTTCACAGTAGGCTCGAGCCCAGACTTAGGTACGGCCATCCGGGGAGGACGGCGGCCATCGTAGGGCAGGGCGGTCCTCCTGGGGCCCCACTGCCAATCCCAGATCTCCTCAAGGGCACCGTTGTTGCCGTAGATGTGACGGACGGTGAAACCCTCTGGACCTTCGAGCCGCCACCATGGCACCACCATGGAGCCGCCGGCTCCACGTTTCTGCAGCCCTGCATGCCCGACCTTTTTTCGGGTGCGACCATTGACGGGCGAGGCACTGTCTACATCAACTGGTCTGCAGGTGGTATCACCTACGCCCTGCGCGACGCGAACGGGGATGGCCGGATCGACGAGCGAGATCCCGCAGAAGTGTCCGCCTTTGACCTGGGATCGGGAGCCACCGGACCCCCGGCGATTGCCCCTGGCATGTTGTTCGTCAACGCCTGCCGACGTCCCAGCGCCTTCCTGGCCTGAGCTGCATCTGCTCAGAAGATCGCTCTGTTGTGGATCTCGAAAACACCTGGAAACGGATCCTCTGCCTTTGAGTTGA
>CAJNDS010000276.1:0-10308 GCA_905221605.1 Symbiodinium natans
GTGTGGTGTGTGTGTGTGTGGTGTGTGTGTGTGTGTGTGTGGGTGGGTGTGGGTGTGGGTGTGGGTGTGGGTGTGGGTGTGGGTGTGTGTGTGTGTGTGTGTGGGTGTGTGTGTGTGTGTGTGTGTGTGTGGGTGTGCACGTGCGTGTACTGTTCTCAGGCCTCTCTGTGTCGCTCTTCGTTTTCTTCTTCCTCTTCCCTCTTCTTCCTCTTCTTCCTCTTCTTCCTCTTCTTCCTCTTCTTCCTCTTCTTCCTCTTCTTCCTCCTTCTTCTTCGTCTTCTTCTGCTGGGCATGAGGGGTCCCCCAAAGGCGGACCCTGCCTCTCTCGCTCTCTCTCTCTCTCTCTCTCTCTCTCTCTCTCTCTCTCTCTCTCTCTCTCTCTCTCTCTCTCTCTCTCTCTCTATCTCTCTCTCTCTATCTCTCTCTCTCTCTCTCTCTGTCTCTCTCTGTCTCTCTCTGTCTCTCTCTGTCTCTCTCCTTCTTTCTTGCTCCTGACAGCGATCACATCTCAAAAACACATCTCTCTGAGAGTCTCTGAGACAAAAAGCGGTAGAGCCAGAGACTGGCTGGCCACAGCTGGCAACTCTCGCACACATTCGCGCACAAACGGTTGGCGTGCCTCCATGATATAGACCTCACACAGCGGTGTGTGAACGTACTGACTGACTGGCTGGCTGGCTGACTGAGGAACTCAAGGGACACGACATTCCCTCGCACATTTTTGCCTGAAATTTCGGTCTGTTCAGCTCACTTGTTCAACTGCTCTGCAACGCCATGCCGTCCCAGCAGCGATCCAAAAGTAGGCTGGCAATGCGCCAAAGCTCCAGGCCACGAAAAGCCTCGAAACCAGGACTGACAAGCATGACCTACTTGACACTGCGCAACCCATTGCGTCGTTACATGCCTACTGCAGCATGGCCCCTGTAGTAAGCTCATTGCGCGCATCTGTGACCGACTCTCTGACAGGAAGGGAGCGTGGTCTTCACATGCCTACTAAGCCTCGGTAAATCTTCTCTTTGCTTCCTGTCATCAGTCACGATATGGACTATACCCAGACTAGTCCCCTTGCTTGCCCCCTGTTCTGTCCGTCGTGCGGCTTTTGAAAAGCCCTCAATCGAGGCACGAGTTGGCCACGCCGAAAACAAAGTTCCGCTCGGTCACGCCCTTGCAGGGCACAAACCCACGGGTGCCCCTAGAAGCCGGCCGCCGAGAAGCCAAGAAACCATGATGCAACGTCACCAAAAAAGAAGCCGTGCGAAAGCCGACAAGCCAAGAAACCTCCCTCCCTCGTCTTCCTTTCCTCCTTGCTCCCTTTGGTAAAGTGTAAGGGATGCTTTTGCTTTTGTTGAGCCGGACCCTGTCCTGGTCTTCCAGCTTTCGCGCGCGCTCTTCGACTGCGGTGAGGCAGCGCTGGACCTCTCCGAAAAAAGTCTTCTTTCGGAGGGCGTTGAGGAGTGCTGTTGAAGAAGGGGCAACGGTAATGGGATCAATGAAACGATCAAAGGAGCAAAAGAAGGAAAGAAACTGAGAAGCTGGCCAGCTGGATCTCCCTTTCAGTGATCTGCCAGCCATCGCCGGCGCCATCGTTGCCAGCGCCATCGTTGTCGTCAAGCAGCTTCTGTGATGCATCGCCTCCTGGCTAAGCGGTCTTGCGACCTAGAGCGCTGTGGTCTTCTTCTCCCCCTGAAATGCCTCCCTCCGATGCCCTCAGTGCCCAGCCTTGGGCCATTGACGACAGCTGCAGCGTTCTCTGGCCCACTACGGTCTCTACAAGTACAAGAAAAGCAGTTGTGGTT
The DNA here is from genome assembly GCA_905221605.1 of Symbiodinium natans. Classification (NCBI taxonomy): domain Eukaryota; class Dinophyceae; order Suessiales; family Symbiodiniaceae; genus Symbiodinium; species Symbiodinium natans. The sequence continues at coordinate 1,797 of CAJNDS010000276.1, forward strand.
CTGTGATGCAGTCGGTTCGAGCTCTGACTTCTGTGCGTCTGCGGCCACATCGCTGCGCTTTCGCATTCGCTTTCGCAGTGCTTTCGCTGTGGTGCTTTCGGTGCTGCATCGCACCCAGAAGAAGGCACTGACTGACAGTCACGCGCGGCAAAGCCCAAACAGCTACTAACACGCAAAGAGGTTGCGCGGGAAGCCCTGGCAAGTTGGGGAAGCTCTTGGAGGCCTTGATGTCGATTGTGAATAGCCTATCAAACTTAACTTAACACAAGGGGCCCCTACTAAAGCAGTTACAACATTAAGCTGCAGCGTGTGAGGTGCCAGAGAAGAGGCGAAAAAGAACTCAGAAACAGCCAAGACTTGAGTAATGGACCCTCAGCCCCAGCGGCCCTGAGCGGCCCTAGCGGGGCTTGTGGCGTGCTCAAGCCTGCACCTGCCTTTGCCTTTCGTTTGGGTCTGTCGTAGAATTCGTCCAATTGCGGCGCTCGTTTTTCTGATCGCAACGCCGCCTCGAGCGGCAGCGAACTCGCCGGTGACTTTTGCGAATTGTGAGACTTTGGGAGGTGAGACTTTGAGGGGAAGGGGTGAAGGGGGGTGAGACGCAGGGAGCCGTGAGCTTGAGGGGATGCCGAGACGATCACTATCCAAAGATGCCCGGGTTGGCGGCGTGGACCTGCGGAGATTTGCAGCATGCGAGGTGTCGCAAAGGCTTCGCAGCGGCTTGGCAGAGGCTCATAGGGATTTGTGAAGGTCTGTTAGAGTCTGTTAGAGGGGGCGGAAGCGAAGAGGTGAATGGCTTTGGGAGGGATCTCGTGAAGTCGAGCGAGTCGAGCAACGCCCGTCGCCCTGTGCCGCCGCCTGGCCGAGCATGCAACGCTCCTCCTCCGGGAAGGAACTCAGTGACCGCCGCAGCAGCCTGCATGTGAAGCGAAAAAGCGGTGTGAGAAACTGGAGAAAATAGAAAATAGCTCATCAGGTCACAAGGGAAAGAGGGTGGGAAAGAGGGTCCCCCGCTTCTTGTTGAGTGCTCTCACCCAGACGTGGGTCTCCGCGTAGGCCGACTCGACGTAGTGCGGCACCTCGCGCTCTCCCGCTAGGCTCTCCCGCCACGCCCTTTTTTGACTCGCCCACATGTGGTGTTCATATGTGTGTTCATGCTTTTGCATGCTTTTGTTGGTTGAACGCCTTTTCTGAGAAGCTCGCCTGGTCCAGCACGGCCATGTCGCCCAACGTTGTGCCGGCCTCGACGATCTCGTGTTCTTTCCGGCCCAGCACCTGGAAGACCACAGTGGACCAATAGGGGGGGGGCGGGGGGAGACCCAAGGTGCGCACACCTCCAACCCTCCAACCGGCCTCCAACCGGACTCGACCGGAGCGGATGAAGTACATGAAGTTGCCCTGGAACAGAGGTGTCAAAATCGGGGCTGAAGATTCTGAAGAGGGTTCGAAGCCGAGCTGCCTCTTCGTACTGCAGGTAGAGTGTCTCCCCCGGCCAGAAAGCCAGGTCCTCCAAAAGTCACGGAGGCTCAATACATCTCGATACCCATGCAGACTCAAAACATCTAACATTCAACGCAGCGATTTCGAACAGCATTAGAGTTCTTATTGGGGAGGCTCGGGTTGACTGCGCCTCGACGATCTCTGCAACCTGCGACACGAAGCTCCGCGAGCAAGCTCGGAAGACCTCTTCTCAGAGCCATAGAGCCCAGGGCCCCAAGATTGGTGCTAACTTGATCTGACTTGCTGATTGGAGTAAGTCGGGTTTGTGATGCCTCACTTTGCTCCACGCAGTCGGGCACATTCTTGGCACCTCAAATGTACAGCCCGGCAGATCCCGGGCACGGTGTTTGCCGAATTTTGCTGCCCACCTGACGGTCCGATTCTGGGCCAGCGGCTGCCATCGCCCACAGGAAAACCGAAGGCATCTAGGATCTCGCCACCCGAGAGCACCCGTACTGCCGCCGAGTACCTGCATGAAACCAGGCATTCGATGAGTTGCATCGTCGTGAGGACATACTTGTGCCCCCTGCTTTCAAAGCACTTCAAGACACCCGGATGGCTCAGGCGGAGAGTTGCGTTGGGTGTGCAGAACGCTCGGCTTGACTTAGTGTGCGCGCAGAGACGCCCCACAGCCCCGGCAATGTTCTTGGCTTTGGTCACGGGAGCATGTCATCCTCCATGAGCTCGTCATCAAGTGCCTTCTGGACGGTCGACTGCCTCAGTTGAATTCAGATTGATCCTTGTAAGAACTGCATGCGGAATTCCCTTTGAGCGTGGCTGAAGAAGCAAACAGTCGCACGCCAGCGTGGATCGAATAGTGACCTGGGATGACGTCAAAAGAGCTACGGGCTCAAACATTCTGATAGCCGATTTGTCGTCGCGTTGGGTATAAGAGTTGGATATTCAGGTGAGCCCTCGTAAAGATTGTACTTATGCAAGCGTGCCTTGTACATTGGCTAGTCACTTGTTAGAGTCCCCTTGTCACACATGTTGATGCAGTCACATTGCACTTGCTAATCTCACGATTGAACACCAGCCATTTGGGTACGAAACGACAAAGCAGATATGAGAGAGGCAGAAGTGCTACGTTCCTAACAAGGAACGCATCATCACCTAAAGCATTCAACCACCCCCCCCCCTGCATAAGCAACGCCCAGAGCTTCACAGACGAACAGATACTCACAAATAGACAAACAACAACTGTATATTGTTATGGTTGATGTCTTGTATACTTGCTTTTCTTAAGCACGTGAGACGTCAAACAAGACAAAAGAGGGCGCCCCCAGCTCCAAAAGAGATAAGATTTATGTCTTGGTTTATTACCATCTGAGAACAAACTTCTGTGGTCAGCATGTTTTCGTGTATCTAGGAGTCATTCCGGTCTGGGTCAAGTGAAGCACCGCAAATTGGCAAAGAGAGGAAGAGAGGGCATCTTTGCAAGCTCGGGCAGCGGACGTTGGGTGCGGAACAGTCAAGGCCCATGAAGTGGTGCAGGCCCACGTAGCCGCCTGCGTCAATTCAGAAGTCAAGTTGTGCCACTCGGCAGTGTCCTTTCAGGCTTCTCAGACTGTCAGCACGTTTCAGCGCAACTTTTCCCAGCTCACCAAGTTTACAAGCTTTTATTCGCCGGCAAGGCAGCAAACACACATGGCGAAATTTCCGAGTACTTCTACGACGCGACATGCTGCGATGCTCCAGCATTCTGCTAGCCTGGGAAAGGATCTGAGTGCAAACAACAAGCAAATAAAGCGAGGGGCCGCAACAGACATGCGATGGTGCTCTAGGGCTCAGGAGTAAACTTCCCCAATTCTGATTCCTCACTCAACAAACTCCAAAGCACTGCAGCAATGCTGCCTCAGAATGATCTGCGGATGCAAAAGAAGGTTATTCGGTTTTACGTAACTGTGTGCAACCATCATGCAATCTCTGAGTCAAACTTTTCTTGCTCCGAGGCCATGTGGGATTTCATCCAACACCGAAACCCATCAAACCGGCTACTACTAGTGAGTTCATGGCGTGGCCATCACATGGCAACAAACCCGCGCTGAGGCTATATATTTCTGAGTGTTGCCCTTTCGCCGGAGACTTCGCTGAACAAAACGTGCCTTGCCATTTGATGGCGTCATGAATGTGCCGGAAAAACCAATTCTCCAAGAAGTCTGAACAAGGAATGGGTGTTGTTTTGGTGCCGCCCTCAGAGGTCGGCGTGATGTGATCCAGGCGCTGTCACAGTTCTTAGCCTGGCTACAGGGGTTGAATGCATACGAATCTCCAAAATCTTTGAGGAAGTTAAAATACCCGCGCATATACTCCATCACAACCCAAGGGCGCATACTTAAGAACCCTCCTACAAAGGTACAGAGGTGAGGCACCACATTGACAGACTGTTCCTTGCACAAAATATCCCATAACTTTGTGTTGTACTTGGCCCCTGTACCTTTGATCACACGACTGGATTAACAGCAAAACACAAAACGCACGTTTTGATAACATCGCACGATGAGTGGGTTCTGACAATACCTCCTCACGGCTATGCATTCTCATCGCATTGCGAGAAGGCCGGCGACGGGGGTGAGTTGTTCGCGCGTTGTCTTCTCCGACTCGTGCAGTTCTCATGCTGTTCCTGATCGGATTGGCGCGTGTTGATCCGATTCGTGCCCGCATCCTGACAAACCGGTCTGAATGCGGCGCGGAATAATATGGCCGACGATTCATACAACATCCCTTCATATCCCTTCCTTGGCCAGAAAGGGATAGCCGGAACAGGGGGCAACGAGCGAGGTCTGGCCCTCTTCGAGCACTGCTCCTCGTCAAGCATCTACCGTAAGATATCGTAAGTATTCATTTTTGCATTCCTGCTTCTCCTCGGTTATCAAAACTCCTTTGTCGTCAAATCATCTTCTTTGCACTGACAAACTGACGGACAAAAACTCGAGACTTCAAACAAACTGAGTGTCGCATGGCCTGGATCTACTGACCCTCGATGCCCCCGCACAGTGCAGAGTGAATAGAGTGACATGGCCATGTACAGCAGCGTGCCTGCTCCAATCCTTCGTACTTCGATGCCCATAATGGCCACTTGCAACTGGAGGCAGCATGGCAAGACCGAAGTAAACGCACATCGCACGCTGTCGCACGCTGTCGCTACAGTCCCAGACGTCGCCACCTCGCCACGAACCACGAAGAGCATTGCCGCATCCTCGATGGCCTCACCCGGCGAGTAGAGCAGTGAGCCTCAGTTTTATGGACTCTGCTGTGCACCTGCTCTTGAAACAACACGCAGCGCCGCAGCGCTCTCACTCTGAATTTAGCTCCCAACAGGGCCGGTAGTAGACTGGTTTTGCCTCCTCTACGACGTCTGTCAGCAGCGGGGCCTCGCTCGTGCCGAAGACAAGGCTCCCTGGGCCCTAGGCTCCCCTAAGCCTAAGCTCCCCTCCTCTTTTGCTTTCTCCTCTTCATGAGGATACTCTCAAAAAAAGGGGGAAGCCGTTGCATCTCCGAGGACCCAGCAGGGAGCTTGGCAAAGACCGGCAAGGCTGGCACACGGGAGACGCGGGACGGCGCCATGACGAGTGTAGCTGCAACTCTGTGCCCTTCCCTGCAATAGAGGTACCCTGGAGGTACCTGATGGCTCCGGGCAGTCAGTTTGCTTCCTCCACGTCTCATTGGCGATGACCACCTCTCGGGACTGCAAATTATCGCGTACGTAAGTAAGTTCTGCAAGTTTCGCAAGCTGTGCAGGTTGTGCAAGCTGTGCGGGTGAGGAGTGACTGCTCCGTGGCACGGTTCTTTGAGATGCTTCAGAGAATGGCTTCGCGCTGAGTTCCCGCTCCCACCTTCCGGGTCTCTGGATACGCGATCATTGCGTTCTGCATCGCATGCCTGTAAAGGACAAGGACGAGGACGTTGGTGACCTGAGCTGTTTGCTTCGCTTCCAAAGACTATGCTGAGAACCTAAAGACATACAGGAAGAGTAGGTGATTATGCCATAGATTGCTATAGTAGCTGCTATAGGATGCACACCGCCACTGCATCGTGGCCAAAGATGGGCGTATTGCCGAGGATGTTGTCCTGGTAGCACCACTCTCCACCTGCGAAGATCCCAACAGCGTCATCCCCGCCCTGCATCATCAATGGCCGGCTTGTCCCCACTTTGAAGTGTCACTTGGAATGTCACGTGTTGTCACCACAACTTCGATGAGATGCCCATTGCCCATGCTGCTTAATCCAATGTGGAATGGCCTTCAGTTTGAAGTGAAAGAAGAAGATGATGGACAACAAACTACATGCCCCCGCCCTAGTTGCTCTCTCCCTTGCTTTGGGGACCGCAGAACATACCCTCGGTGCGATTATGGAGATACCTCTAATGTGGCCCCTTAAGCGACCAGCTTTCAGCTTCTCAGCGGGGGTTCCCATGAGAATTTTTCAGAGGTCCCACTGTGAGTGCTACGTATCCCTTCGGACCATGCGAAGCCCCCATTCTCTTGCCCAGTGCCGGCTTGTTGTGTCCCCCTTCGAGAGTTTTGTGCTCGGCAATGACATGACAGAACGCATGCAAGCTTGGGCCATGACGACGCAACTCCACGAAAAACAAGGTCTGGGGCTGCTCGCACCTCGAGAAAGGTCGAGTGGCTTTCAACCGCACTCAGACAAAGCCCGATGCCCGGACCGCACTGTGCCAGCAAGCACCACCATCATGGCCGCGGAGTCGTCCTGGGCATCACAAAGAGGAAACAATCAACATGATGCGACGCACAGATGCGACGCACAGATGCCACGCACACACACACACAAACACAAGAGACAGACAAACGTTCTTCTGCCGGAATTGAAAAGACGTCTGCCAGCATTCGCTTCTCCTTGGATCTCTAAGCCTGGAATGCAGACCCTGATACCCCCACCTCCTCTGCGAAGCTGGTCGCAAAAGACCAAAGACGGCTGAATTCTCGCAATCGCTTAAAGGCTTGCTTGCAGGCTGAGTGCTGGGATCTCCCTGAGCACCGGGCACCAGCAAAGGCTACCATGTCGCCGGCACAGAAGAGCCGGATATCGGCGTCCTTCTCTCGGACCGACAAAGCTCACTGGAGAGCTTGAGGCAGCTTGAGCATGGCAGAGGTAAAAAAAAATGGACGCGAAGAGCTCCCCGATTCCTTGTGGAGGCGTGCCAAGAAGGGCTGGTAGGCGCAGCTGCCGAAGGCCGGGATGTTCTTCAGGATGCGCCAATCGGCCTCTCGTACACTGGCATGAGCATGGGGGCAGACCTCATATGCTGATATTTGAAAGGCACTTTCCCAAAGCGCGAGGCTCCAGCGGACCCTATACCCCCTACCCCCTTATCCGAGCTTCGTTTTACAGAGTTTGTACGGTTTCGAAGGCGGACACCGCCCGGATTCGGTCCCTCCCGTCCCGTGCCATATCCGCCGGCCAAGCTCGCGCCCCCGTTTGGTCACGTACCATCCCGTGGGCCACCGCTCCGATTTTCGGCCCAGAGTCCTCGCAGACCCCCGCTTGGTAACCCGCCGAGTTTCTGGGAAAAAGAAGGAAAGCCGCGCAAGAGAAGCGCCCAACGAGTCTTTTCATAAGATTTCTGAGGGCCCCCCGCGTCCAGTGGCTGGTGAGCTGGAGCGCTTGCCATCTCTGGAGGTGAAACACATGTTCTGAGGTCACAAGTGGAAAATGACAAAAGGTAGCATCCGTTTGACATTTGTTTTGCGTGCTGGGCATTGTTGCATCCTGAAGCTGTCCAATTCACGGCCCGATTCCCCAAAAAACACTTGAGGCTCCGTAGCCCTTAACCGTCCCAATTTGCTCGGGTTACTAGGAACCTTGTGATCAAGATCGCGAGAGCTCCAACAGAGCTCGCTTTCGTAACAGATCTCTCGAATCCAAAAAAGTCATCTTCAAAAGGCGCCTCCTTGCCTTCCTCAAGGGACTGCTCCAAGGTGCGCAGACGCGTCTTGGGCAGTGGATGACCTCGAAGCTCCGAGATTCGATTTGGCTTCAGCCATTTTCCTCTTCTGGGAGGCTTTAGCATCCTAATCGCAGCAAATCGCAGCAATGTGCAACAACAATCATGATGCCATTCAGGTGATGTCCGGGTGCGGTCCGGGCGGCCATCCAGCATGTCCATGAGCTTGGCCCGTGTCAGGATCTCAGCATCTCAACTTTGAGGTGGCGGGATGTGCCGATATGCCCCGCTCCCGCTTATGCCCTGTCATGCCCGTTATTGCCCGTTGCAATTGGAGCTCCTTCTCTCCTCAGGTCATAAAGTCACAATATGGGCCTGGATCATGGCCTCCCCATTGCACGTTGGAGACACCTGCACCTGCCAGGCTTCTCTGCGGCAACCTCTTCTGAGGCCATCTTGGAATCTTGGGGCCAACTTGGGGCCACATCGGGCCATCTCGGCTAGGGGCCGGGCAGTTCGCGTCCAACCATTCAAGGCCAGCAACTGCGCTGCTCCTTGCACAGAGCCTCTCGAAGTGCGACCATGTGCGAACGGCTCAGCGCAAGAGCAGGGATCGGCATGCGGGCACCATGATGCGCAAGTCAGAGCGCGCATGAGCCCTCATGAGTCAGTGTGTGTGGGGTGTGTCTGTGTGTGTGTGGGTGTGTGGTGTGTGGTGTGTGTGTGTGTGTTGTGTGTTGAATGTTGAGTGTTAAGTGTTGTGTGTTGAGTGTTGAGTGTTAAGTGTTGTGTGTTGTGTGTTGTGTGTGTGTGTGTGTTGTGTGTGTGTGTTGTGTGTGTTGTGTGTGTGTTGTGTGTGTTGTGTGTGTTGTCTGTGTGTTGTCTGTGTGTTGTCTGTGTGTTGTGTGTGTTGTGTGTGTTGTGTGTGTGTGTGTGTGTGTTGTGTGTGTTGTGTGTGTTGTGTGTGTTGTGTGTGTTGTGTGTGTTGTGTGTGTGTTGTGTGTGTGTTGTGTGTGTTGTGTGTGTGTTGTGTGTGTGTTGTGTGTGTGTTGTGTGTGTGTGTTGTGTGTGTGTGTTGTGTGTGTTGTATGTGTGTGTTGTGTGTGT